>OY992538.1:76117785-76717785 GCA_963921195.1 Pegoplata infirma | reverse complement strand
GAACCAAATGTTACTTGCTGGACTCGGACCCGTGCTTTAATTTTGTCCGACACTAATTAAGATGCAATATAAAACAGTGTTTTTCTTAGGGCCAGCAACGCGGACCGGGTATAGCTAGTCATATATAAACCCAGCAAAAATTGGCATTACTAGTAATGGGTTTTGTAATCCGAAACAGATGTTAATAAGTAGTTACTTATTGAATGAAACACTAATTATTTTAACAAGGGCGTGAGACAAAAATAACTAGTGAAGAGTATGGAGATAAATAAGTAGTTACTGCCTCGGATTACAAATAAGAAGTAAAAACCCATTACCAATAAGAAGTAAAATAATTAGTTAATTAAAACTTTTAAAATTTAACTTGTTTTTACTAAAACTTAAAAATTGCGTTATTTTTATTAAGTTTTTAAGTACTTTTTAAGTTAATTTAATTGTAAAGGTTAAAAATTGCAAGTGCAAGAAAATATTATTACTTAGAGGTGCTTTTATAACATATTACTGAGAAGTAGTTACTTTTGGGCTTAAAATAATGTTAATGGTAATGGGTACTCATTATAAATAATGTCCTTGGTAATGATTACTTTTCACTACTCATTACCATGTTTTTGCTGGGAAGCTTTACTAATGACACATATGAATTGTAAAGAGAAAAATCATACAACTAACATAACAATTTTTTTTAAGTTACATTTTACTCAATAAAAATCGGATGGGTAGGGGGAAAAATAATTCCAACAAAATGCCAAAATGTAAATCAAATATGTTTAAATGTATGTGATTGTATATTTTAGGATAAATCCATTGAAAAATATTTTGAAAATATCAACAAAAACGTATAAAATACTTAAAGTGATGTGACACATTGGTTGATACCAACCAATAGTTATCCTAACACACAAATACAATCACACAAACACGCATACATTTACAAGAGTGCACACAAATACTAGCCATCATGCATTGTTACAACCAACACAATCACATGTATGTTTAGAGATTTTGTTACTGTTGTTTTAATAAAATCCTCAACTTATGTTTTAGAGCATGTAGCCTGGTCAAGTTTTAAAGCCCAGTAGTTACCAATACTGAACAGCAACCAACAACTACATCGACATGAATGAATATCAACAACAACACCAGCAACAAATACCATAGTGTTAGTAACAACATTTTATACACAGATTTGTTTGTTTATATGTAGTTGCATGAGAATCCAACTATTTTTTTTGTGTTAAATTGTTGTTGTTGTTGTTACATAGTTGTAGTTGTGATTTTGATTGTGTTAATTTTTAGTGCAAATCCTACTCTATTTGATCAACATCATCATCATCAATAGAGTATATCTCTATGAAATACATGGGGGGTATTCATTTGCAAATGTTCTGTTGTGGAAAAGAAATTTCATACATTCATTCTGCTATGAAGTTCTTATAACATCAATAAATTTTAAATAATAAACAAATATTCAAGCTCGAGGTCCAGTTAAAAAATATTATTTATTTTATTTGACCAATATTTCGTTATTCCTCGAATAACATCATCAGGGACAGTAAATAATAATTAACGCACATAAAATTCTTATAAGCTAATGTGCTGTCTTATTTGTCGTCATTATTATACTGCATAATTCTGGTGGCGGAATTGGATTCAGGAGGTCAAAACACATAAAAGTTTGTGGATCTGGTTTCTGGGTCAAAACCAGAGTTTTTCTTTTGCTGGACTTTTTCATTTCCCGGGAAAGCGAAAAAAATATAAAACCCTTATGAATGCGATTACACTATTTATAATGTTTATTAACACCATAAAATTTTTATTTAGTACCTTTAAAACAAAAAAAAAAAAATAAGTTTCGAGAAAATAAGAACAATTTTTGTTACACAGTTTTTACAAAAAAACGGCCCAAATATGTCGAAATCTTTTAAAAGTAGTTTTAAGGGAATATTTTATTTCACATCGCTTTATCTGCTTTAATAATACAAATTCATCCTTTTTTAATTTCATCACAGTTCCTTTTTACAATTGCTTCTCAACGCTTTGCCTCTAAAACACAATGAAACTGATCGAACATTTTACTGGAATTTCCCGGAAATCCCGTCCTGGGAATTCCCGTGAAAAACTCTAGTCAAAACATTTATATATTTTTGTGGGGCTGTGTAATCAATAGCACTACTGAACATTTTTAGAAAAAATTGATGCGACTGGAACGTGACCTTACACAGTTTATTGCAATTGTTCTAGTGATCACAAATATAGTCTCCAAACTTTTCCATCAAATTAGGTTTTGGAAAAAATTGAGGTCAAAATTAAAAAAAATCACCGTTTTGGGCGTTTTTGAAAACTTATAGCGAACGAACCCGATGTGATAACGACTGAAAAATTAGTCGAGGGTAAAGCTTTAACATTGCTCTTAAGGATGGTGAACGCACATGGTCAGTCGCCGTAATCCTTAGGGTGTCTTGTTTCTAAAAAAAAGCTTTTTTTCCGCTACAATCATATACAGAAAAAACTTTATGCGAATGGAACGCCACCTTAAACAATTATTCTTCGGGTCACAATTCCAGTCTCCAAACTTTTCCATTACATCAGGTTTTTGAGAAATTTTAAATACAAAAAAATCACGTTTTTCAACATATTTGACAACTCATAGCGGATTAACCCGATATGTTGACGACTGAGAATAAGTCAAGGGTAAATCCCAAAAATTGCTCTTTAAGATTTATAACTCATTTGATTAGTCGCGTCTTTTATTAATGACTTTTCCCCAAAAACGTTTTTTTCGATATTAAGGAATAACACATCATTGAAAAAAAAAGTTGGTGCCCTAATGATTAAGGCGACTGATCAAATGAGTTTTGCATCTTAAAGACTAAGATTAAAGCTTTACTCTCGACTTATTTTGAAGTCGCCATCACATCGGATACATACGTTTTGAGTTTCCAAAAATGCCCAAAACGGCGATTTTTTTTTAACTTGGACCGCAATTTTTTTAAAAGCCTGATGTGATGGAGACGTTAATTTTTGACCAGCAGAACTATTGTAATCAGCAGGGAAACCAAAAATATGCTCTTAAAAACACGTTTTTTCAGTTTTTTTTTGTTTATATCCTTATAAAAATAAACTTATTGTTAGTCATGTTATATACCAAATGAAACGTCTTTAGAAAACTTTCATTTTACAAATGAAAGGTCTTTAGAAAACTTATTTAAGTCAAGAACATGTCCAAAAATACCCAAATTTTTCAAAAAAATACCAACAAATTAAAAAAAGATATTACCTACGAAAACATTAAAAAATAATGATTTCGTAGGTTATTTTTAATTTTTTTCTATGGAATTTTATTTTAAAAAATCAACTACATTCTGGCCAGACGCTCTACCCATCGTGTCAAAGTCACTTCATACAAACATGTTTTTATATTTCAATAAATATTTTTTTGAATTTTTTGTCTACAAAAACATAACAAACACAAGTAGGTAAAAACTAATGACTTCTCTTTAAAACATGCCAACAATTAAAATAAAAATAACGTAAACAAATCATTAAAAATAAAAGCGAATCACTTATTTTTATTTACAGAACAAAAATAAATGACTTAAAGAATTGAATGCTTTATTTTTTATGTTGTTGTTTTTGAAACAAAGAACAGAAATAGTAATTTTTTTAGTCGTTTTTATACCCTCCAACTACAGTATGGGTAAAGTATATATGTTATTGATCAGTGATCGATTCTAAGACATTCTAGCGATGTCCGTCTGCCCGTCCGTCTGTATTTAACACGATTCAGTCCCAAATAAAAGAGCTAGACTCTTCAAGTTTGCCACGAATATGTCTTATGGTCCTAGGCAGGTTAAGTTCGGAAATGGGCAAAATCGGACCAGGGGGAAAAAAGTTCCCCCTTGAAGAACTAAACCAACCTCTGAAAAATATAATTTTTGTCTTTTTGTTTAACAAATGCAACATTTTTATGCTACAAGAACTTCAAAGTCCTGCATTTTGGACCCTGAGAATTAGAAATTGTCGTTTTTTCGGTCCGCCCCCCTTTTATGGGCGTAGAACAAAAACAAAGTTAAATTATGATAAACTTACATTTCGTTAGCGCAAAAAGGATAAGAATCAATTTTTAAACACACATTCGAGAGGAAATTTGCCCACCCAATCACCACGACCTCCCCCCCCCCCCCAAAAAAAAAAACGCCCCAAGAATTTTTATTTTTATTTTTTTACATGTTGGAGGGTATAAAAGATTCGTCACAGCCGAATTTAACACTCTTACTTGTTTCTTTTAAAAACGGCAAAACGTAAAACTTTTTAAATAAACTACAAACAGTTAATGACAGCGCTATGAAAAAACCCCCAAAGAAATATCCCCCAAACAGAAAAATGAAAAAATCCCCAAAAAAAAAATGCTAAAATTTTATTTGGGGATTTTTTCATTTATTTTGGGGGTTTTTTCATTATTATTGATTTTTAGGTTTTGTTCATTATGAAACAAGCCCCAAATGGAAAAAGAAATAAAAAAAGGCGTACGGGCATAGCGCCCAACCGTCTTATCGCCCGAAACCGTAAATGTCATATCGCCCAAGCTGCGACATATAGCCCAAAATGATACACTCAAAATAATTCTACAGCAAAAGGTTTAGTAACTGATATTGTACTGATATTGTAATCTACTAATAAGTTACTAATTTTAGTATCTTCAAAGTACTAAAATTAGTAATTTTTACTGGTTTTGAATAATATTAGTTAAAAATTTTAGTATTGGTTACCAATTTCTGCACTACGTCCTTTTGGACTAAAATTTAGTTAAATTTTTAGTATTGAATACCCACGTTTTTTTTTTGGGTGTAGGTCTAAAAATTTTATTTCTTCCAAACAAAGTGGTAAAAAAATCCAAAATATTGCGAAATGTCGAAATTACGACTTCTATAATTTTTTTTTGTAATAAAGTTTTTCTGCGTAGCCGGCCATCGGCCGGGCTTTGGGATTTCATACTCCATGCATTAAACCCACCCTCTCTGCAAACCAAAGCTATTTTGGTTATCAGGCCTTTTTGAGGCATAACAAATTTGATAGCGTAAAGGCCTGCTACCCTAGAAAACTTTACTTTGCGGAGAGGGTGGGTTTAATGCATGGAGTTTGTAATCCCTAAGCCCGGCCGAAGGCCGGCTACGCATAAAAACTTTAAAATATTAAGAATGCTTAAAAAAAAACAATATTGGTGAGTTCTTTGGCGCTATGTCCGTACGCCATAAAGTGATTTAAATTTTTTTGGGCTTAACAAATTTGGTGTTTATTTCATTTTTATTTGGGGGTAATTGCATTTATTTTGGGTGTAATTTCATTATTTTTTTTGGGGCTTATTTCATTTTATTTGGGGATAATTGCATTGGGGGTTTTTTCATTTTCCTATTTGGGGGTAATTTCATTGGGGGTTTTTTCATAGCGCCAGTTAATGACATAATTTTTTGAGTGCAGGGAAACTAAAAATATGCAATTACATGTTTTTTCCTACACGTTGTATTGATATTTGGGTAATGTATTTACCCATTTCAAATTATTTAAGAAATCTGGCATCGATTTGTTAGAGCATATTTTTGCATAATTTTGTTCATACTGCATATTTTTTAAATTCGATTTGACGATTTTTTCCAAAAATATTGTAAATTTTACGATTTTTTACAAAATTTATCTGGCAGCCCTGATAACATCTAACATTTTTAAACGGGGGGCGTATGATAAATTTATTAATTAAAGATAACATTGAGTATGCGTACATTGCAATTTTAAAATTTTAATGACAGTTTACGAAATACATGTAAAGATTTTTAGATCAGTGCCATATTCAGAGTTTATTTTCTTAAGAACATAAAAAAAAAAATCTCAAAAATTATTGAACGGATAAAAAAATTGTGTGGATAGGGAATAAAAAGTAAAACAAAGAATTTATTTGGGAATGTTATAAATCTATGCCCTTGATATAAGTTATGTTTTTCTCTTGCAGAAAATTCGGTGTGGAATGCCTCAAATATTGAACTGTTACTACAAACACCCACAATAACAGCTTTTAGGCACAGTGATTTGTATGCTAGTGTAAAACTTTAGATTTTTTTTTGATTCTTAATTTTGAAAGTTTTTAGAAATCGCTTCTGAAAGCTTATTAATTTTCTCACAAGGAAGAACTCTTGAACCATTTGCATCGATTTGTTAAAATTTCAATATGCTTTTAAAGACACAACCCGAGTAAAAAAAAATTGTATGGTAAAACATGTTATCTTATAAAATTATATATAATTTATTGGATCTGATTTTGCTAAATTTCATCCGAAAATTGGCCGCGCCAAAGTTATCTCATAACATCTTATAATATATGAAGTTACAGTTTAATATTTGATTGTATGTGATTTCATCCGGAAATTGGCCGCGCCAAAGTTATCCCAAATTATCTATTATCATGATTTTGTATTAAATATGATATGATATGATGTATTTTTATCCGGAAATTGGCCGCGCCAAAGTTATCTTAAAATATCCAATATCATGATTTTATATAAAATTGGATATTATATAATGTAATTTCATCCGAAATTTGGCCGCGCCAAAGTTATCTTATAATATCTGATATCTTGATTTTATAAAAAAATTATTGGATACATTTTTATCCAAAAAACGTTTCTGTTTTTAGATTTATTTTTAGACTAGACGAACAGCCTGTCCCTGCCAGGCGGAATCACTTTTCTTAATAATTCTAGTTTTTTACCAAACTTTATAAAAAAATTATGTTTGTGCTTCAAAAATTTAATATTGCTAGATTGAGTTATATCAATATATTTCCCAAACTGGAAAAAAATTTTATGGGTATAAAAGGTTTTATTGATAAAATTTTAGAACTAAATTTAGCACGCCCATTTCCTTTCCGTCCTTAAACCGGATATAAAAAATCCATCGTGTGGATCTGTCCCATGGTCACTCCTATATACATGGCAATTTTTATCTTTCTTAGGCTGGATTACTCAATGCTCCGTTATAAAATAACTCTCTGTTAAATTTAACTTTTTCATACAAATTTTGACATAAGGCTCCGTTATATCGGCAGTTAAGGTACTTACAGACGACGCAATATTATGCACAATATTTTTGACGTTTTCCCACAAATGGCATACATAAAAATACTGTATAAAATATTGTACTGAAAAAAATACATGCAGATTGTGCATAATATTGAATCGTCTGTAGAGACCTTTAGCAGCTAACTTTTCATTGAGTAATCCGCTCTTAGTCATGAAGGGTTTTAAAATTAGATAAAATTTAAAAAGCACAATTTTTTCACTTAAATTTTTCCTTATAATTCTCCGTACACAGTTGACTTCATAAGGATATGATCCATTGTCAATACATTATGCTTTACAATTTTCAGCTTCCTTAGTCAATAGGGATTTCAGAAATAGTTTAAATGTTTAAAAAATTTCACCGTCTTCCACCGTCTTTTCACCGTCTTCCCTGTCTTAAATGCCGAAAATTCGGCTACGTTACAGATTATATATAAAAACTGAACAAAATTCACAACGGATTTTTTTGTATCTCCGCCCTTTCATTGGATATCCAGGCCAGAGTTATCTTTGCCATAGTCCGTACCATATACATCCCAATTTTCCTCTTTCAAGGTCATAAGGTGTCTTCAAAATTAGGTAAGATGCAAAAACATAATTTTTCCATGCCTATTTCTTCTCTTAATTCTCCGTCCATATTCCAAATTTTTTAAATCTGACTTCTTTAGGATAAGCTCCATCGTTAGTAATATACTCGTATCCACACCCCTTTTTCTTCTTAATTCTCCGTCGACAGTCCAAAAATTTTAAGTCTGACTACTTTAGAATATGCTCCATTGTCAGGACAATATGCTTGCCAATTTTCGGCTGCGTAGGTCATAAGGGCTTTAAAGTTAGTTAAATTAAAAAAAATAAAACACAATATTGCCTTGCCCCTTTTTCCTCTCAACTCTCCGTCTACATTTAAAAAATGTTAAATAGGACTACTTTAGAATATGCTTCATAGTTAGAACTGTTAGGGATTTTCAGCTTCCTAATTCATTGGGGCGGAGCTTAGAAATACTCTAAAATGTTAAAAAAAACTGATTTTTCCAAGTCCCATTTTTCTCATAATTCGCCGCCCACAGGCAAAAAATCCGGCTTCGTAAGAATCTGTCCCTGGTGTTTTAATATATACATGCCAATTTTAACCTTTTAAGTTTATCAATGAGATCCAAAAGGCGCTGGATACACAAAAAATAAGAGAAACACAAAAAAAAATGATATATACAGAAAATAGATGGTAATAAAGTTACCACGCCCCTTTGCCTTTCTTATTCACCCCCCATACACTGTATATCAAAAATCCAGATTCGTGTTGATCTTCCCCAGGAAATCTACTATATACATGCCAATTTTCATTTTCCTAAGTCATTGGGGGTCTTTAAATTAGTTAAAATATTAAAAAACCCAATTTTTCCACGCCCTTTTATCTTTTAATTCTCCGTCCACAGTCGAGAAATCTTAAAACCGATTACTTCAGGATATACTACATCGTTAGGATTATACGCTATGCATTCCCGCTTCCTTTGGGGCTTCAAAAGAAGTTAAAATGTAAAAAAAACCCATTTTGTAACTCCCCATTTTCCTTTCAATTCGCCGCCCACAGTCCAAAAATTTAAAATTCGAATACTTCAGGATAAGCTTAATCGATAGGACTATATGCTAGGAAATTGTCAGCTTCCTAAAAAAATGTAAATTTTCATCTTCATAGGACATTGGGGGTCTTCAAATTAGTTAAAATATTAAAAAACACAATTTTTCCACGCCCAATTTTTCTCTTAATTCTCCTTCCACAGTCTAAAAAATTTAAATCCGATTACTTAAAGATGTGCTTCATTGTTAGAACTAAATGCTATGCAATTTTCTGCTTCCTAAGTAATTTGGGGGCTTCAAAAGAAGTAAAAATGTTAAAAAATCACAATTTTGCCACGCCACTTTTCCCCTCAATTCTTTGCCCACATTGCGAAAATTTTAAATCCGACTACTTGGGGATATGCGCCATCGTTAGGACAATATTCTAGGAAATTTTCAGCTTCCTAAGTCATTAGGGGGCTTTAAATTAAGCAAAAATGTCAAAAAATTGAGTTTTGTCACGCCCACTTTTCCGCTTATTTCTCCGCCCACAGACAAAAAACCGAAAATCCGGCTACGTTAGGATCTGCCCCAGGTCTATTACTATATGCATGCCAATTTTCATCTTCCTAAGTCATTGGGGGTCTTTAAATTAGTTAAAATATTAAAAAACCCAATTTTTCCACACCCTTTTATCTTTTAATTCTCCGTCCACAGTCGAGAAATCTTCAATCCGATTACTTCAGGATATACTACATCGTTAGGACTATACGCTATGCATTTTCCGCTTCCTTTGGGGGCTTCAAAAGAAGTTAAAATGTTAAAAATCCCAATTTTGTCACTTCCCATTTTCCTTTCAATTCTCCGCCCACAGTTTAAAAATTTTAAATTCGACCACTTCAGGATATGCTTAATCAATAGGGCTATATGATAGGAAATTGTCAGCTTCTTAAGTCATTAGAGGACTTTAAAATAAGCAAAAATGTCAATTTTCATCTTCATAGGTCATTGGGGGACTTCAAATTAGTTAAAATATTAAAAAACACAATTTTTCCACGCCCCTTTTTTCTCTTAATTCTCCTTCCACAGTCTATAAAATTTAAATCCGACTACTTCAGGATATGCTTCATTTTTAGAATTAAATTCTATGCAATTTTCAGCTTTCTAAGTCATTTGGGGGCTTCAAAAGAAGTAAAAATGTTAAAAAATCCCAATTTTGCCACGCCACTTTTCCCCCCAATTCTCCGCCCACATTGCGAAAATTTTAAATCCGACTACTCAGGGATATGCGCCATCGTTAGGACTATATTCTAGGAAATTTTCAGCTTCCTAAGTCATTAGGGGGCTTTAAATTAAGCAAAAATGTCAAAAAATTGAGTTTTGCCACGCCCACTTTTCCGCTTATTTCTCCGCCCACAGACAAAAAACCGAAAATCCGGCTACGTTAGGATCTGCCCCAGATCTTTTACTATATGCATGCCAATTTTCAGCTTTCTAGCTCATCAGTGGGCTTCAAAAAGCTCTGGATAGACAAAAAAAGAGGAACACACAAATAGGGAAATTATATATATAGATATAATAATGTCAAACTGAAAATAAATAAAAAAAAAAAAAACTTCGAACGGACGGGGATTAGAACCACAAGTCTTCCGTTTTGTAATCGCAATCTCTACCCTCTAGACCAGCGGACGTTGTTAGCAAATAACAACTTTAAAAGACTTAGTTTTAAATAAATTGATCGTATCTAATTATATCAAATTGATCTAACATATAGTAATATATGATTACATCCAATTAAATATGTTATTCACTTGTACGCAATTTTAAAAAAGTCTTAGAAAATTTTTGATAAAATTTGAAAAAAAAAAAAATTGGAATGACTTACAGCGCTATTAGGGGCTTCCATGGTAAGCTTAAACAATAATTTTAATGTAGCGATATGCCTTATTTCCAAGGCATAGGCTTCCAAAGTGAAATAGGACTTTGGCTTATAAGTTTGAAATTTTTCATGGAATCAGGAAATCAGAATTAGATTTGAGATCGGGTTCCAAAAATCATTGATAATTTGATAATTTAAACCAAATATAGCTATTATTAACTATATAAATGCAATATAAATTTTTAAAAATGATTGCAAAAATTCAAAAAGTAAAATGTTTTAAGTTCTAAAAAAACAAATGCAATAAAAAAGTGTTTTTTATTTAAAAAAATCTATATATATAATTTCCCTATTTGTGTGTTCCTCTTTTTTTGTCTATCCAGAGCTTTTTGAAGCCCACTGATGAGGTACAAAGCTGAAAATTGGCATACATATAGAAAAACACCTGAGGCAGATCCTAACGTAGCCGGATTTTCGATTTTTTGCCTGTGGGCGGAGAAATAAGCGGAAAAGTGGACGTGGCAAAATTCAATTTTTTGACATTTTTGCTTAATTTAAAGCCCCCAAATGACTTAGGAAGCTGAAAATTTCCTAGAGTATAGTCCTAACGATGGCGCATATCCCCAAGTAGTCGGATTTAAAATTTTCGCAATGTGGGCGGAGAATTGAGGGGAAAAGTATCGTGGCAAAATTGGGATTTTTTAAACATTTTTACTTCTTTTGAAGCCCCCAAATGACTTAGGAAGCGGAAAACTGCATAGCATTTAGTTCTAACAATGAAGCATATCCTGAATTAACAGGATTTAAACTTTTTAGACTGTGGTAGGAGAATTAAGAGAAAAATGGGGCGTGGCCAAATTGTGGTTTTTAATATTTTAACTAATTTGAAGACCCCCAATGACCTATGAAGATGAAAATTGACATTTTTGCTTATTTTAAAGTCCTCTAATAACTTAGAAGGCTGAAAGTTTCCTAGCATATAGTCCTATCAATGAAGCATATCCTGAGGTAGTCGAATTTTAAATTTTTGGACTGTGGTCGATGAATTGAAAGGAAAATGGGGAGAGACAAAATTATGATTTTTAATATTTTAACTTCTTTTGAAGCCCCAAAGGAAGCGGAAAATGCATAGCGTATAGTCCTAACGATGTAGTATATCCTAAAGTAATCGGATTTAAAATTTCTCGACTGTGGCCGGAGAATTAAAAGATAAAAGAGCGTGGAAAATGTGGGTTTTTTAATATTTTAACTAATTTGAAGACCCCCAATGACTTAGGAAGATGAAAATTGGCATGTATATAGAAGGTTTCATGAGGAAGATCAACACGTACCTGGATTTTCGATATCCAGTGTATGGGTGGAGAATAAGAAAGGCAAAGGGCGTGGTAAATTTATTTATATCTATTTTCTGTATATATAATTAATTTTTTTTGTTTTTCTCTTATTGTTTGTGTATCCAGCACCTTTTGAATCTCATTGATGGACTTAAAAGCTTAAAATACGAAGCCGGATTTTTTGCCTGTGGGCGGCGAATTACGAGAAAAAGGGGACTTGGCAAAATTATTTTTTTTTTTAACATTTTAGAGTATTTTTAAGCTCCGCCCCAATTAATTAGGAAGCTGAAAATCCCAAACATGTAGTCCTAACTATTAAGCATATTCTAAAGTAGTCCGATTTAAGATTTTTGGAATGTAGACGGAGAGTTGAGAGGAAAAAGGGGCAAACCAATATTGTGTTTTATTTAACTAACTTTAAAGCAGCCGAAAATTGACAAGCATATTGTCCTGACACTGGAGCATATCCTAAAGTAGTCAGAGTTAAAATTTTTGGACTGTGGACGGAGAATTGAGAGGGTAAAGTGGCGTGGATACGAGTATTGTACTAACGATGGAGCTTATCCTAGAGTAGTCAGATTTAAAAATTTTGGAATATGGACGGAGAATTAAGAGAAGAAATGGGCGTGGAAAAATTATGATTTTACATTTTACCTAATTTTGAAGACACCTTATGATCTTGAAAGATGAAAATTGGGATGCATATGGTACGGACTATGGCAAAGATTAACACTGACCTGGATATCCAATAAAGTATTGACAATCGACTGTATCCTTATGAAGTCAGATTTAATATTTAAACTGTGTACGGAGAATTATAAGGAAAAATTTAAGTAAAAAAATTGTGTTTTTTAACACTTTAGCTAATTTTAAAAGCCTTCATGACTAAGAAAGACAACAATTGCCATGTATATAGGAGTGACCATGGGACAGATCCACACGATGGATTTTTGATATCCGGTTTATGGACAGAGAGACGAAATGGGCGTGCTAAATTTTGTTCTAAAATTTAATCAATACACTCAGAATATTATATAAGTTACTACATGTTAGTTGTTTGTATATTTTACAGTCATTAGTTGTTCTCAACTACAAAGTCAGTTATTTTTGTATGAAAAATATCAAACAACTATTTCTGTTAGTTATTTTAAGTCGTTGTTTTGAATAACTAACAAAAAAGTACTGTAATGTAGTAACATTTATTTAAAGTAGTTAATTTTATTTTTTATCTCTGAAAAATTTTCAGTTTTTTTCCAAAAAAAAAAAAAAATTGTTTTTTTATTTTTGACAACTTTTTTAAAAAAAAAAAAAAAACTTGGAAAAAATTTGGTCTTCAATTTTTTTTCTGAAAAATTTTTTGAAAAAAAAATATATATTGTTTATTTTATTTTTACTACATATTAGTTGTTTTGACTACAAATGTGTAATTTTTACTACATAAGTCAGTTGTTTTTTGTCAGTTAAAATAACTAACATTGTAAGTTGAAAAAGTAGTTGACCCCAAAACAACTTACAAAGTAGTTATTTTAACTGACATTTTCATTTGATTTTACTAACATTATTTTTTGAGTGTACAACCTTTTACACTCATTAAATTTTTTTCCAGTTTTGGAAATATATTGATGTAACTCAATCTAGCAATATTAAATTTTTGAAGCACAAACATAATTTTTTATAAAGTTTGGTAAAAAATTAGAACTATTGAGAAAAGTGATTTGGTGTTCCGCCTGGCAGGGACAGGCTATTCGACTAGTAAAAAAATATATTTTTTTCTGGAATCGAACTCGGGTTCCCAAAAATGATAGACAATTTTATAATAAATTAAATATAGTTATATATAACTATATAAAAGCAATATAATTTTTTAAAAATGATTGCAAAAATTCAAAAAAAGAAAAATTTTTAGTTCTAAAAAAAAATAAATGCAATAAAAAAGTGTTTTCTATTTAAAAAAAATAAAAAAAATATATTTTTTTTCTGGAATCGAACTCGGGTTCCCAAAAGTTATAGATAATTTTATAATAAATCAAATATATGCTGTGTTTTTCAATAAGTGGATTTATATTTGGATTAATCTTATTTAGTTTAAAATAAATATTTTAACATTCCAAATCAAATTTGGAATATTTTTTCCGTAATCTACGATAAATTAGCATTTATAATCCGAAAAAATAATAAAAAAATCTGGAAAATGAAAAAAGTTACAAATAAATCAAAATTAATCCAACTAAATTTTAGGATTTAATAAGTCCATTTTGGATTAATTTTGATTTATTTATAACTTTTTTCATCTTCCAAATTTTTTTATTATTTTTTCGGATTATAATTGCAAATTAAAAGTAGATTACGGAAAAAAATATTCCAAATTTGTATTGGTATGGTAAAATATTTTTTTTTTAACAAAATAAATTATCAGAAAATAAATCCACTTATTGAAAAATATAAGTTATATATAAATATAGTTATATATAACTATATAAAAGAAAAATAATTTTTTAAAAATGATTGCAAAAATTCCAAAAATGAAAATTTTTTAGTTCTAAAAAAATTAAATGCAATAAAAAAGTGTTTTCTATTTAAAAAAAATAAAAAAAAAAACTTTTTTTTCTCGACTGGGCCGGGAATCTTATATGATTTAATAAAAAGTTTTGTATAACCATATATGTTGACACACAAAAATAAATTTTGAAATACTGGCATATATAATTTTATATGGCTAGTTGTTTGGTCAAAAAAATATTTTTTATATACATGATTATATCAAAATATATTTTCCATTACATATGCGACCATTTATAAATATATATTGAGTTTAGACGAAATTTACGTATATATAGTACCATACAAACACAGATATGTTATCGTTTAAGACACATATAATTATATCTATTATTTTTGTTGGAAATTTTTTTAGTATGGAACCATATATAGTTTTAAATGGTATTATATTAGTCATATATAATTATACATAAATTGATACTGGATTTTTTGTTTAGTAAAGTCCTATACATAATTAGATATAAAGTCACGTATAATAATGTATGAAATCGGATTAGGTTTTATGTGCAACGTAAACTAATCAGATTTCATACATTATTATATTTATATTAATATATTATGAACAATATAATTAGATATGATTTTATATGACATCATTTAAAAAAATTGGAAAATTTCAAAGTGAGATATAATTTTATACTTTGACTCATATAGTTGTATATGGTTTTATGAAAACATATAAAATAATATACATTTATATAAATTCCTTTTTACTCGGGAATGCAAGAAAACTAAAATTTTATAACAAAACACATGGTCTTAAGAGGGAGTTTTCTAATGGAACTTATTTAATCAAAAGTAATTGACAAATAACACCGTCCGACAAAAATGAAAAAAGTCGTTAAACACGTACTGGATAATATACGTTTAAAACGAGAGACTAAATATAGTAAAACTGCATTAACAGTTTTTTCTTTTCGTGATCCTTGTTGTGTTTTTCAATGAGTGGTTTTATTTTCTGATTAATCTTATTTTGTTTAAAACAAATATTTTAACATACCAAAACAAATTTGGAATACTTTTTTCCGTAATTTAAAAATAATAATCCAAAAAAATATAAAAAAAAAAAAAATGGAAAATGAAAAATGTTAAAAATGTTAAAAATAAATCAAAATTAATTGAAAATGGACTTATTAAATTCTAAAATTTAGTTTGATTAATATTGATTAATTAATATTCATTTTCAAAATTTTTTTATTATTTTTTTGGATTATAATTGCCAATTTACCGTAGATTACGTAAAAAATATTCCAAATTAGTTTTGGCATGTTGAAACATTTATTTTAAACTAAATCAGATTGATTCGAAAATAAATACCCTTATTGAAAAACACAGCACCTGTTTCCTTTTAAACGGACTTCAAAGCTGTAGGGGATAAAAATTTATAAAATATTTTTTTAATATTTGTACTTGGCCTAGAATGACAATTGTGATAGCCAATTTAAGTGGAGGATCTTCCCTAATATTGTTATTTTATTATTTTTACCTATCAGAAAAAAGGAGACAAGTTACGTCCTTTCAAAAATTTATCCTTCAATATCATTCAAAATTTTCTGCAAAATAGTATGATAAAGTTTTCAAATTACTTTATTCACATCCCTTTTATTCTGATATGGCCAAAAAAATGGAAAAATTAGAAGAGATCCTCCACTTTCCTTGGGCAAGTCAAAATATTTTACAAAGAGTATTCTTTATACCCGAGTAAAAATAAACATATATAACCAGTGGCGTATACAGGGGGGGGGGGCCCGGGGGCCCGGGCCCCCCCCGAAATGATTTCACAAATTTCAGGATTTGGTATCAAATAACAAGTACAATATTAAAAAAAATTCTTAAGAAAATTCGAAAAACAAGAATCCAAAAGAGAAGAAAAATGTTTTGAAATTGAAAATTTTTCTGTAAAATAATCTCAAAATCTAAAAATTTTTTTTTAGAATTTGAAACTTTTCAACTTAAGATTCTAATAAAAAAATATCTTAGAACCTGAAGCTTTATGTACACAAAAAATGGACCTAATTGTAAGTAAATTATAGCCAAATATTAAACTGCGTCTTTGTATTTTAGAAATATGTGTCAGAACGAGCCTATTTCATAAAAAAAATGTCTCAGAATCTAAAACTTTCTACAAGAGAAATGTCTAAGAATCTAAAACTTTTTCTTAGGAATAATGTCTTAAAATATTGGACTTTTTCTCAGAATCTAAGACTTTTTCTATAGGATAAATGTCTTAGAATCTGAGACTTTTTCTATAAAAAATTCTTTTCTGTATAAAAAATGTTTCAAAATCTGAGAATTTTCCATAGGAATAATGTCTCTGAATTTGAAAAATGTCTCAAAATCTGAGATTTTTTCTATAAAAAAAAAATCTTAGAATCTGAGGCTTTTCTATATGAAAAAAGGTTTAGAATCTGTGAACTTTCTATAGGAATAATGTATCTGAATCTGAGAATTTTTCTTACAATCTAGAAAAAATGTCTCAGAATCTCATACTTTTTTTACGAAAAATGTCTCAGAATCAACGAATTTTTCTTAAGGAAAATTATCTCAAAATCTAAGATTTTGACAAAAAATGTCTCAGAGATACAAGCTGAGACTTTTTGTATAGAAAAATGCTCCAAATCTAAGACTTTTTCTATTGTAAAAATATTTTTTTCTATAAAAATAATGTCTCAGAATCTGAGTCTTTTTCAGAATCTGAGACTTTTTCTTTAGGAAAAATGTCTCAGAATCTGAGGCTTTTTCTTTATGAAAAATGTTTCAGAATCTGTCAATTTCCTATAGGCAAAATGTCTCAGAATCTGAGACTTTTTCTATAGAAAATTTTGTAAAAATTAAAGACTTTTTCTATAGGAAAAGTGATTAAGCATCTGAGACTTTTTCGATAGGAAAATGTCTCAGAATCTAAGAAATTTTCGGTAGAAAAAATGTCTGAGAATCTGCGACATTTTCTATAGGAAAAATGTCGAAGAATCTGAGACGTCTTCTATAAGAATCACTCTATAGGAAAAATGTCTCAGAATTAAAAAATTTTTCTGTAGGAAAAATGTCTAAAAATCTTAGACTTTTTCTATAGGAAAATTTTCTCAGAATCCGAAAGTTTTTTTAGGAAATAGATTTTAGAATCTATGACTTTTTTATACTGTTTTCTTTTTAAAAATATCTCAGAATGTGAATTTTGTTTCTTATGTTTCAGAATCTCAGATTCTGGGAAAATGTCTTACAATCGGAGTCTTTTCTTTTGGAAAAGTATTTTATGAATATGTTTATAGAATCATTTTCTAAAGTGACTTTTTCCCGAGAAACGTTTTCCTTTGGAAATATGATTTAGAGTCTTTGGCTTTTTCTATAATAAGAACTGTCTTAACTGGAAATTGTCGCAGAATCTTAGACTTTTCTTTGAAAAAAATTATCTTCTTTGTAAAAATGTAACAGCATCTGATACAATTCACGCTTTAAAAAAATGCTTGTCTCTCAAAAAATTTTAAAATATAAAAAAATTTAAATTTTTTTCCCAAACAGTTTTAAATTTACACAAAAATGAAGAATCTGATTGTGTTATATTTATTTTAAGGAAAAGATCAAGAAAAATTCTAAAACATATGCTGTTATGTAAATTTTTTGTAAAAAAAAAAATTTAAAAAAATGTTGGGCCCCCACCGAAATAAAATCCTGGATACGCCCCTGTATATAACAATATATAACCAGATGCAAACATAATAAATCATATATGATTATACATCGCGTGAGATATTTTCAAAATTTTTTAAATGCAGTCATATGTAGTTATATATAATTGAATCATGATTCGGATTAAAAGGTGTACGGTTGATATAATTATATAAAATTATATGAGGGTCAATACAAAATTTGTTTTTCTGTATAATTTAATACAAAATTATATATATTCTATTCTGTTCCATATATAACACTATATGTTTCCATTTAACCAACAATTTTCTAAGTTTTTAAGGCAAAGTATGAGAAATTTTTAAAATGTTCCTAAACATTTCCTTGTTAGGGTTATGTATATCACCTATCTGGTTCGAAGCGTACCCGAACATTTTTTTGTTTAAGAAAATTATATGTTTGGTGAATGTATCGTTGACCTGTGGTGTGTCTCAACCCAAACCAAAAAACACCAGGATTTTACATGTTTTTATTCAATTAGATCTAATAAGATCCACTAATATATGTCAATGTCTGGTCAAAACTCGGATGAAATCAAATCATATTTTATACAAGTTGATCTTTTTTAATGCAAAAACATCCACCATTATTCGGATTAAATTGCGTATAAATATATATTGTGTTATATATCATTATGTATTGCATCATATAAAAATTTTTACTCGGGTAACTTCGAAGTCCTTTTAAAAGGAAACAAGATCACGAAATTAAAAACTGTAAATGCAGTTTTACTCCATTTGATCTCTAATTTCAGACGTAAGTATATCATCCGGTTCATGTTTAATATTGGCTGTCGGACGGTGTAATCGAGCATCAAATATAAAAATTTTTTTGTTAATTTCTTTATCTCAAAAGAACCTTGCAACTTGTGGACCTTAAAAATCCTAAAAATCCAATTACAAATTATCGAAAAATCTTAAATAACCACTGTGCTACGCATAAACTATACAATACATTCAGCATGAATGTGTTGAATGCTTTAGTATAGGAATTAAGGTTTATATGTCATACTTGTTGTATGTTTAGACTTCTACATATGGGGCATTCCAGGCCAAATCACTCACTTTTAGACCCGACCCCTTTCGATTTATTTTATTTTTGGATATGTTTTAGTACTTATTAAATGCAACTTGGACACCGATTTTCAGCCTTTAATTCCAAGATGGTGTTGAGTAATCAAAATGGCGGTTTTTTTAAAAAAATGGAAAAATTAAAATTTTCAATTAATTTTGACCAGTTAAAAATATAGATATCTTAAAAAAAGTTGGACAACGTTTTGTTGGTATTTAAATGTAGTTTTAGAAAAAAGTATTAAAAAAATTATTCGAAGTAATTATCACTTATTTTTTAACGTTTAAAAATTAAAATCGACTTTTTGAAAAAGTCCGAAACCTTCGTTTTTTTTTACAAACGTCTTAAAGTTCTACTCTTAATTATGCAACTTTTAAGCCATAATTCGAGATGTGATCGCAATTTGTTCTATTTTTTTCAAATTTTGAAAATTGCACCTTTTATTTTTTGACTCTGATTTATTTTATATGGTGCTCCAAAAAAATTAAATTGGTAGATACTGACCCTAACTTACCCTAGATATATTCATTTCGAGGCAAAAATACGCCTCACAAAAACTAAGAACGATCGGACATGGATAAGGTGTTCCGCATGGGCATTGAAGTTTAGAAAACGGATTACAAGGAAAAATATGAATTTTTTTCTGTTTTCTCATTTTTTTTGGTATTTTAAGTTAAGTTTTAATTCAAGTGGTTACAGAATTATAATACGGAGTAAAATGCCTCTCTAATAAGGTACCAAAGACTGAAATCGGTTGAAAATCAGCCAAGTTATTACAACTTCCCCAGGCATCTAACGTATGGCAGAACACTTGATTAAGCAATATAATACGATTTTGGAAATTCATTGAAATTTTCTACTGTAATAACATTTTTTTATTCTTCAAGTTCAAATGTAATTAGATGACAAGTATTTTTCATATTGTGTTTTGCTAACATTTTTTAAATTAGTGCTAAAAATGACTGCATTTTCAACACCCTTTTGAAATCTCTATTTTAAAAAAAAAATCTTTTTTTTGTTTTAAAATTTGGAAAAACCAAAAAAATATTACACTGAAACATGAATAATGAAAAAATGTTATTACAGTAGAAAATTTCAATAAATTTAAAAAAAGGGACACGTATTTTTTAATCAAGTTGTATGGCACACGATTGATGCCTGGGGCAGTTGTAATAACTTGGCTGATTTTCAGCCGATTTTAGTTGTTAGTACCTTATTAGAAAGGCATTTTACTCCACATCATAATTCTGTAATCACTTGAATTAAAACTTAACTTAAAATACAAAAAAATTTGCGAAAACAGAAAAAAATTCATATTTTTCCTTGTAATCCGTTTTTTAAACTTCAAGGACCATGCTAAACGCCTTACCCATGTTCGATCATCCTAAATTTTTGTGAGACGTATATTTACCTACAAATGAATATATTTAGGGTAAGTTAGGGTCAGTATCTACCAATTTTATTTTTTTTGGAGCTCCATATAAAATAAATCAGAGCCAAAACATAAATGGTGCAATTTTAAAAATTAAAAAAAAAAAATAGAAAGAATTGTGATCACATCTCGAGTTATGGCTTAAAAGTTGTGTAATTTAGAGTATAATTTTTATAGTTTTTTACAAAAAAATCGAAGGTTTCGGACTTTTTCAAAAAGTCGATTTTAATTTTTAAACGTCAAAAAATAAGTGATAATTACTTCGAATAATTTTTTCATATTTTTTTTCTAAAACTACATTTAAATACCAACAAAACGTTGTCTAACTTTTTTTTAAATATCTATATTTTTTAATGGTCAAAATTAATTAAAAATTTCAATTTTTTAATTTTTTGGAGAAAATCGCCATCTTGAAATAAAAGGCTGAAAATTGGTGTCCAAGTTGCATTTGATAAGGACTAAAACATATCCAAAAATAAAATAAATCGAAAGGGGTCGGGTCTAAAAGTGAGTGATTTGGCTTGGAATGCCCCATATACATTTACAACTATATTTGTCTGTATATTTTCCAATTTTTATATTTTTTGTTTAGATTCTCTACAGTATTTGTATATTTGTATTCTGTAGTACATGTTTATAGTTTCATATGTGTCTCAATATATAAATACCTCAAATGCAACTCATTCTGTGTACTTTAGATACATTTTAAAGAAGATTCTAGCAGTAGGATTAAGGATTTATAGAAAAAGCTCTTTTGCATTCATAACATTTAATAAATAACAATTGTATAAAGTTTACTGTATAAATTTTATAGTTGAGCTTCGTTCATAAGGAGCAAAAAGGATATATTCCATAAACATGTGACAGATCAATAGGTTGTTTTTAAGGTTTAATAACAACTAAATAACAGTGAGTGTATGTGTGTGTTGGTTTTTTGAACATATGTTTCTATGAATAAAGTTTTGATAAGAAAATCCTTAATATTATGTTAGAATTTTACAATATGTATTAAAAAGAGATGTTTGTTAAATCTTTTTTAAATAACTGGGCAGTAGACCACCCAAAAAATGTATGGGATTTGCAAAAGTATTTTTTTGTTCGCTCCACCGGCAGTTTATGAGAGATTGGCCATAAAAAATAATATCTGTGCAAGAACTGGATCTCTCGGTTGCATACAGGCCAGTCGATTTGAACTTTTGAACCTAAAAGTGACCTAAAAGCACAATTAACGATTTTTTCAAAGATACTATAATAATACGAAATAATAGTTGGGGTAAAAAACACAAAAGCCGTTTTATACTTGTTTATAGCACAAAATTTAAGCTCTAAACTTCAAATTTTATTCGGGGGCCATTTTTGACCCCCAGCCAATGTGGGTTAAAGACGTCCTAGATCGGTAAGATTTCATGACACACTTAAAGTTATATAAAAGAATGCCACGACACCAAAAAACCGTTAATTTGCAGAAAAATGAAATTTATAAGATTTTATTAATCCAAATTATTGATAAAACCAACATTTCCTTGAAATCCGCTAACTTCCCCCCGCGATTCCCGAAAAGTGGCTTGACGGATATCCGCCATATTTCACATTTTTCTTCTCCAGGGTGTTCTTAATGAATTCAGAAAGAAAAAATGGTATATTTAAAATTTTTTTTTAATAAAATTTTCAAATTTTGAAAAAGGTGTTTTGAGAACGCCCCCAAAATCATGCCATTTTTTTGGTATCAAGTTTGAACGGCTTCATGATATCGTAAAATCTTTAGATTTCATATTTAAGTATTTTCGATCAAATATTATACAAAAAAAATTTTTTAATATTTTTATAAAAAAACTTAATTTTTTTTTTTTTTTTAAAGTCCTTTTTTGCGAAAACCCCAATTTTGAGGCTCAAAGTGGAGACAGAAGATAAACTCCGATCGGAGTGATATTTTGCATGTGAGTTACCCTTAGGGGACCGACACTTTTGGCGGATATTAGAATTTGATCAGAGAGAAAAGCCCAAAAACGAGCCACCCTAGTTCTACCAGCATGACTAATCCTTTGAAATTTGAAATGAGGATTAGTGCATACAAAATTTGATGACTTATTAAATTTCAAAGCTATATCTATTATAATACGGTTATTAGAGTCCTTCAGAGCCTAATCCAAAGGGACGTTTGTATGGGGGCTAGGTCTTAACATGGACGGACGGACAGAGGTACGGACGGACATCGCTAAATCGACTCAAAAAGTAATTCTGAGTCGATCGGTATACTTTAAGGTAGGTCTAGGACCAATATTTCGGGTAGTTACAAACATCAGCACAAACTCATTATACTCTGTACCACAGAGTGGTGTAGAGTATAAAAAATTAAAAATTTTAGGAGGCCATAAATAAGAAACCCGAACGGACTTTGGAAACCCCTTTGGTGATTTTGTCTATTTGATGGTATACTTTCGTATGGCGTTGAAGCCATTGATGCTCAAAGCGATAACCCAAAATTTGTTGCACAGTGTTATTGATCAGTGATTGATTCTAAGACATTCTAGCGATATCCTTCTGTCCGCCAGTCTGTCCGTCTGTGAAGGAAACGATACAGTTCATGAATATGTATTACCATAGGCTGGTTAATTATGGAAATGGGCAAAAACGTAAATGAGGTAAAAAAATTTCTTTACCTCAAAAAATGCAATTTTTGCATGGTTTTTTGTATTTTTGTTATAATAACTAAATATTTTACAGACAGAAGAAGCTCTAGGTCCTGCACTTCGACCCAGGGGATTAGAAAATGCGTTTTTTCAGTCCCCTTGTTATCGTGGATAAACAAGTAGGAGGGTATAAAAGTTTCAACTGCATCAAAAACTTCGCTTTTAAAAAATGTGGACTCAGGGCCTTTTGCAGTTAATTTGAGACTTTAGCTACATTCAGTTTAAAATCCGTTAAATAATTTACATTATTTATTTTAAACTTTTTGTTAAAAATATCATATTTATTTAATAATACTTTCACTTTCTACAATCTTTATTTATTTAAGCAAAACAATTCAAAGAGATTAAAATTTAAAATCCCTCTCTCACCTGTAATGATTTAATATGATAATCTTTGAACTAAAAACTAACAATATATTGTATTTGTTCCTATTTCCAAAGGATCTTATGAACTGATTTTATAACATAACAAAAGTATACAAAATATGTTTACGAAATTTAGCAATAATAACAAAATACAATAAATACATTTTATATAAGAGGCACATGTGATGATGACTATGAAAATGTTGATAACACCGTACGACAAAAAAAATAAAATCGTTAAACACAAACACGTTTGAAACTAAATTTTATTTTTTGACATATGTGACATATGAAGGTTTCTATTTCAAACGTACCACGAAAAAAAAATGTTGTTGGATCAAAGTCAAACTTTGGGAGCTTATTGCCATATATGAAAGTAACAAATCGTGGAACAAAAGTTTTCGTTTTTCGGAAAAATGGGCGAGATAGGCGTGGTCAAACATGGTAAAATTGAGCAATTTTTGCATGATGTCGCTTTATATTTAATTTTTTCTACAGTAACTCAACAATTCTGAAATTTTCGAAACACATCTGATTTATAGTGTTTTGTATGGGCTATCGATTGCCATTATTTGTTTTTGGGAAAAATTCAGAATTATGTCTGAATTTTTCAAATGAAAAATAAAAATCGATGTAGCAAAAAACACGCAATTTTTATTTTTTTTTTAAAAAATTTTAAATTAAAGTTCATTTCATTCTCTACACCATATCAAATTTTCAGAGAGCAGTTATTTTTGGTTTTCGAGAAAATCGGCTTTAAAGTTTGAATGTCTTAGTTTATTTTCCATATCATATTGTGTGAACAGAAGTGAACTTCGAATGGTATTTAAGATGGTACGAACATATTTTTTTAAAAATATAGAACAAAATCGCGGATTTTTTTTTTCACAAATTTTTTTTTCGCGGAAATTTTTTTAAATTTTTTTTTTTTTCTCAAAGGTAATGTCTTTAAAAAAAGTTTTTTGCAATAATCATTTTTGCATTGTGGAGGATATCAATACATTCGACTAGGCCGCATTTAAATTTTTTACTTGTTAATATTTGTACTTGTCCTATGATGCCATTAGTGATTGCAAATGAAAGTGGAGGATCTCCCCTAATTTTCGTATTTTAATATTATTTTTTTTTTATGTTGAACCAACACTCAGGGGATGCCCCTACTAATGCAATGCATTGTGTTGATATAAGGAAAATAGGTTGTGAGGAGGAGGAAAGAGGGAGTAGTGTATGTGGATATTTGACTTGAATTTATCTACATTGAAAGAAGCTGGGAAGAACTCCGCTGGAAGATTATTCCACATACGGCTAGTACGACTGAAAAACAAACCTTCTCTGTAATGCGATGTGTGATCAACTGGACAATCGACAACATATGGATGTGATCTCCTAGACAACCGAGTGTTGCGAACAAAAACTCGGGCTCTAGGGATAAGCTCACTTATCTCAGCGGAACACTTTCCATGGTAATATCGATAGAACAGAGTCACACAACCCACATTCCGACGATGCTCCAGTGAGTCAATAGAGTTGGATACCCTATTGTCATTGATAAGCAACAATGACAAATTGTCATTGATAAGCATCAACGCCCTCCGCCAAAATGTACCCATAAAAGGAAACATAAAAGGAAACAGGATCACAAAATAAAAAACCATAAATGCAGTTTTACTCCATTTGATCTCTAATTTCAAACGCATAGCATCCAGTTCATGTTTAATATTGTCTGTCGGACGGTGTAATTTTTGGAAATTGTATTGTACTCTAGTTATGGCATCATATAATATCCAATCTAGACACAGATATAAAAGTAGATATTAAGGTAAAAATACTAAATAACATTATACAATAACTGAAAATACTAGTAGGTACTTTTAGTTTTGTTTAAGCATAAGTTTTTTGAAAAAAATATTGCCCAGAGTTAGGCGTAAGCTGTAAGATATATATTTAGTAGGGAAATTGTTGCAAAAATTTAACAACAATTCTATGCAATTGAATAAACACAAACACATACATATGAAAGATTTAACTAAACTTGAGTGTGTGTGTGTGTGTGTGTGCGTCTCTAATACAATACAAATTGATACAAACAACAGTTAGATAGTTGTTTTTGGAAGGTTTTTGGTAACTATCTATCTGTATGTTTTGATACAAATAACTCCAAATAGTATTAGAAATTTTAATCCGTTTATAATACGCACTAAACATATCAAATGTATGAATGTGTTGTATATGTATTTGTATGCATTGCAAATTGCATACAAACTTTTAATATAAAACAGTTTGTGTGAGTGTGTGTGTGTGTTTGTCTGCATTTGAGTGTATTCTTATCCATTTATACTGCAAGACAAGTTTTGTTAAAATATAACCACGTTTTCCTGTATTCTAAAGTTTTATGTGTACAACGATGCACAAGAATTACCACCTTAGATGAGGTAAGCACAACCTTAATGACAGATATTTATGTAGCTGTTAAACTAACACAAAACTAGAGAATTAATTTTTTTCTTGCAGCATGAAAACAAAATCAATTACTTTTGTAATTAAATTAATAAAAAAAAAATAATCAATATTATAACTCTTCAAAGTCCTGAAATCAACA
Organism: Pegoplata infirma; assembly: GCA_963921195.1. Classification (NCBI taxonomy): domain Eukaryota; kingdom Metazoa; phylum Arthropoda; class Insecta; order Diptera; family Anthomyiidae; genus Pegoplata; species Pegoplata infirma. The sequence continues at coordinate 76,691,505 of OY992538.1, read as the reverse complement.
TACGGTGCATAAGGGGTAGTTTTAGGTGACCTGTCATAATTCCCGATGATATTATCCCTCGACGGGAGTTGAAGCCGGTTTTACTTCAGACGTTTGTGATATAGCGAAGTCTTTCAAATTACCTTTACACTGTAGTATTTTTCAGGCTGAAATAGTTGCTATAGATAAGGCAGCCTCACAGTTTCTTGGGGAAACGGGTAAAATGATAAACTATGTCAGTCAGTCATTAGTCAGTCACGGAACTACTTTATATATGGGGCATTCCATGCCAAATCACTCACTTTTAGGCCCGACCCCCTTCGATTAACAAAATGGCGATTTTTTCCAAAAAATGAAAAAATTTAAATTTTCAATCAATTTTGACCAGTAAAAAATATAGATATATTAAAAAAAGATGGACAACATTTTGTTGGTAGTTAAATGTAGTTTTAGAAAAAAAAATATGAAAAATTATTCGAAGTAATTATCACTTGTTTTTTATCGTATAAAAATTAAAATCGACTTTTTGAAAAAGTCCGAAACCTTCGATTTTTTTTTAAAAATGTCAAAAAATTCTACTCTAAATTACGCAACTTTTAAGACATAATTCGAGATGTGATCGTAATTCGTTCTATTTTTATTCAAATTTTGAAAATTGCACTTTTTTTTTTTTGAGTCTGGTTTATTTTATATGGTGCTCCAAAAAAAATAATTTGGTAAATATTGACCGTAACTTCCCCTAGATATATTAACTTGGGTGTAAAAATACGTCTCAGAAAATTTTAGGATGATCGGACATGGGTAAGGCGTGCCGCATCGGCTTTGAAGTTTGAAAATCGGATTACAAGGGAAAATATGCATTTTTTTCTGTTTTCTTAATTTTTTTGGTATTTTAAGTTAATTTTGAATTCAAATGGTTACAGAATTGAAATGTAGAGTAAAATGTCTCTCCATTAAGGTCATAAAAACCGAAATCGGTTTAAAATCAGCCAAGTTATTACAACTTCCCCAGGCATCTAACGTGTGGCAGACAACTTAATTAATCAATACAATCCGATTTTTGAAATTCATTGAAATTTTCTACTGTAATAACATTTTTTTATTCTTCAAGTTCAAATGTTATTAGATGACAAGTATTTTTCATATTGTGTTTTGCTAACATTTTTTAAATTAGTGCTAAAAATGACTGCATTTTCAACACCCTTTTGAAATCTCTATTTTAAAAAAAAAATCTTTTTTTTGTTTTAAAATTTGGAAAAACCAAAAAAATATTACACTGAAACATGAATAATGAAAAAATGTTATTACAGTAGAAAATTTCAATAAATTTAAAAAAAGGGACACGTATTTTTTAATCAAGTTGTATGGCACACGATTGATGCCTGGGGCAGTTGTAATAACTTGGCTGATTTTCAGCCGATTTTAGTTGTTAGTACCTTATTAGAAAGGCATTTTACTCCACATCATAATTCTGTAATCACTTGAATTAAAACTTAACTTAAAATACAAAAAAATTTGCGAAAACAGAAAAAAATTCATATTTTTCCTTGTAATCCGTTTTTTAAACTTCAAGGACCATGCTAAACGCCTTACCCATGTTCGATCATCCTAAATTTTTGTGAGACGTATATTTACCTACAAATGAATATATTTAGGGTAAGTTAGGGTCAGTATCTACCAATTTTATTTTTTTTGGAGCTCCATATAAAATAAATCAGAGCCAAAACATAAATGGTGCAATTTTAAAAATTAAAAAAAAATAGAAAGAATTGTGATCACATCTCGACTTATGGCTTAAAAGTTGCATAATTTAGAGTAGAATTCTTATAGTTTTTTACAAAAAAATCGAAGGTTTCGGACTTTTTCAAAAAGTCGATTTTAATTTTTAAACGTCAAAAAATAAGTGATAATTACTTCGAATAATTTTTTCACATTTTTTTTCTAAAACTACATTTAAATACCAACAAAACGTTGTCCAACTTTTTTTGAAATATCAATATTTTTTACTGGTCAAAATTGATTGAAAATTTAAATTTTTTCATTTTTTGGAAAAAATCGCCAAATTGATTACTCAACACCACCTTGGTATAAAAGGCTGAAAATTTGGCTGCAAGTTGCATTTAATACGTACTAAAACATATCCAAAAATAAAATTAATCGAAGGGGGTCGGGTCTAAAAGTGAGTGATTTGGCATGGAATGCCCCATATATAGATTATATTAGATCTAATAAGATACCCTGCAAAAAAAGTCATTACCACTTCCCAGTGGAGTGCTTTATCACTATAACAAATGTAATGAAATACAACAAAAATAACAAAAAACACAAGACAAAAACACAAAAACATTATTTTCTACTCCAGAATTCATAGATATTCAGCTCTTAACACATTACCTGTAGCGACACCTCCATATAAAAGTAAGTAGATATTCAGTAGATAAGAACTACTTCAGGGAAGTAGTTGGAAGTTGTTTGAAAGCTCGGAGTACTTCTTATTTACTGAATATCTACTTACTTTTGTATGGGAGTGTCGCGGAAGGTAATGAGTTAAGAACTGAATATCAACTTTTTATGGAGTAGAAAAGAATGCCTTTGCCTTTTTTTCTTGTGATTTTTGTTATTTTTGTTGTATTTCATTACATTTGTTATAGTTTTAAAGCGCTCCAAATAGAAGTACTCCGCACTTTTTTTGCTGGGTATAATCATATGTTTTTGGATCCTTCTTTTTTGGGATCAAATGGTTGATCTATTTATAAATAATTATATTGAAAAATATATGATTACTAGTCGAATAGCCTGTCCCTGCCAGGCGGAACACCAAATCACTTTTCTTAATAATTCTAATTTTTAACCAAACTTTATAAAAAATTATGTTTGTGCTTCAAAAATTTAATATTGCTAGATTGAGTTACATCAATGTATATCCCAAACTGGAAAAAAACTTTATGACTATAAAAGGTTTTATTGATAAAATTTTAGAACTAAATTTAGCACTCCCATTTCGTTTCCGTCCTTAAACCGGATATCAAAAATCCATCGTGTGGATCTGTCCCATGGTCACTCCTATATACATGGCAATTTGTATCTTTCTTAGTCATGAAGGGTTTTAAAATTAGAAAAAATTTTGAAAAACACAATTTTTTTCACTTCAATTTTTTCTTATAATTCTCCGTACGCAGTTGACTTAATATGGATATGATACATTGTCAATGCTATATGCTTTACAATTTTCAGCTTCCTTAGTCATTAGGGGTTGCAGAAATAGTTTAAATGATTGAAAACTTAATTTAGCAGTCTTCCGCCACACCCCCTGTCTCAAAGGCCGAAAATCCGGCTACGTTACAGATTATATATATAAACTGAACAAAATTCACAACGGATATTTTTTTGGTATCTCCGCCATTTCACTGGATATCCAGGTCAGTGTTGATCTTTGCCATAGTCCGTGCCATATGCATCCCAATTTTCATCTTTCAAGGTCATAAGGTGTCTTCAAAATTAGGTAAGATGTAAAAACATAATTTTTCCACGCCCATTTCTTCTGTTAATTCTCCGTCCATATTCCATAATCTTTAAATCGGACTACTTTAGGATAAGCTCCATTGTTAGTACTATACTCGTATCCACGCCCATTTTCCCTCTTAATTCTTCGTCCACAGTCCAAAAATTTTAAGTCTGACTACTTTAGAATATACTCCAGTATCAGTACAATATGCTTGCCAAATTTCCGCTGCGTAGGTCATTAGGGCATTAAAGTTAGTTAAATTAAAAAAAAAAATAAAACACAATATTGCCTTGCAACCTTTTTCCCCTCAACTCTCCGTCTACATTCCAAAAATGTTAAATTAGACTACTTTACTCTACTTTAGAATATGCTTCATAGTTAGGACAACATGTTCGGGATTTTCAGCTTCCTAATTCATTGGGGTGGAGATTAAAAATACTCTCAAATGTTAAAAAAAAAAAAATTTTGCCAAGTCCCCTCTTTCTCGTAATTCGCAAAAAATCCGCAAAAAATCCGGCTTCGTAAGAATCTCTCCCTGGTGTTTTACTATATGCATGCCAATTTTAAGCGTTTAAGTCTATCAATGAGATTCAAAAGGCGCTGGATACACAAAAAATAAGAGAAACACAAAAAAAATATATATATACATAGAATAGATGGAAATAAATTTACCACGCCCCTTTGCCTTTTTTGTTCTCCACCCACACACTGGATATCAAAAAACAAGGTTCGTGTTGATCTTCCCCATGAAACCTACTATATACATGCCAATTTTCATCTTCCTTAGTTATTGGGGGTCTTCAAATTAGTTAAAATATTAAAAATCCCAATTTTTCCACGCTCTTTTATCTTTTTATTCTCCGTCCACAGAAATAAATCCGATTACTTCAGGATATACTACATCGTTAGGACTATACGCTATGCATTTTCCGCTTCCTTTGGGGGATTCAAAAGAAGTTAAAATGCTAAAAATCCTGATTTTGTCACTCCCCATTTCCTTTCAATTCTCCGCCGACAGTCAAAAAATTTAAAATTCGACTACTTCTGGATATGCTTTATCGATAGGACTATATGCTAGGAAATTCTCAGCTTCCTAAGTCATTAAATGACTTTAAAATATGCAAAAATGTAAATTTTCATCTTTATAAGTCATTGGGCGTCTTCAAATTAGTTAAAATATTAAAAAACACAATTTTGCCACGCCCCATTTTTCTCTTAATTCTCCTTCCACAGTCTAAAAAATTGAAATCCGATTACTTCAGGATATGCTTCATTGTTAGAACTAAATGCTATGCAATTTTCCGCTTCCTAATTCATTTGGGGGCTTCAAAAGAAGTAAAAATGTTAAAAAAATCTCAATTTTGCCACGCCACTTTTCTCCTCAATTCTCCGCCCACATTGCGAAAATTTTAAATCCGACTACTTGGGGATATGCGCCATCGTTAGGACTATATTCTAGGAAGTTTTCAGCTTCCTAAGTCATAAGGGGGCTTTAAATTAAGCAAAAATGTAAAAAAATTTAATTTTGACACGCCCACTTTTCCGCTTATTTATCCGCCCACAGGCAAAAAATCGAAAATCCGGCTACGTTAGGATCTGCCCCAGGTCTTTTACTATATGCATGCCAATTTTCAGCTTTGTTGCTCATCAGTGGGCTTCAAAAAGCTCTGGATAGACAAAAAAAGAGGAACACACAAATAGGGAAATTATATATATAGATATCAAAACTTTTTTACTCAGGTAGACTCAATTAAGGGATCTAAAAACATCGAGTAAATCTAATTTCATCCGTTTATATATGATCCATATATGCTTTTATCAAGGCAGATATATTTGGATATATTTTATTTTTTACACAGTATATTCCTACCATTAACAATACCGACTGGCAGGCGCTTTAGCTCACAACTATTTTTTATTATATTGATAACCCATCTCTGTCTTTTGGATGCATTTTAAGTCTAAATTTGTACAGACTTTGAAAAACTAAAGTTAAAGCTTTTGTGAAAAAAAAACTACGTTTAGTTTGTCTATAATACTTGTATAAGTAAAGGCACGTATGTCCTTGTATTCCATGCGATATATGAGGAATTATTTTCTGATTTAACGCTACAGCAAAATCTAAATTGTATGAATGTGAAATTCAGTATCGAAGAAGTATCATAACTTTTAAAAGAAATGATGAGGATTAAAAAATTAAATTTTAATAAAATTAATTTGTTAATTATACGTGTAGGTGTATAATAGCACAATTTTCAAATAGTTTCAAAATACCATATATACCGACGTTAATAATAAACTTCTACTTTAAATAGATTTCAAAATTAAATATTTTTATTTTTTTTTTTATTTTTCGTTAAGAAGACATTTTGAAAGCAATACCTCATAAGAAAGTGTTTGTTAAGTTTAGGTAACATATCTTAAGGTTTGAGTATGGATTAAGGATTTTCCAATGTTTATACTCACAAAAACACACACACATCCCCACAAACTTTGATAATAATATATTTTGAATAACACTTGAACAACTGAACAACGAACGACTGCTATGATTCTACAACACTAACATACATTGACAATACACACAGGTGAATCCTTTTAAAATTTCGTACCAATTTATAGGTAAATTTTACTCAAAATAACAACAATATTCTTCACATACTACTACAATACTAACATTTACCTACTCTATGCCATACATACAACCCATTTAAAATACAAATCCATACATTTGAATCTATTTACAAATATTCAAAACATATTCAGTTAAATCTGTTGAGAGTTTGTAAGTGTGTGTGTATGTATTTGATTTCATTTTGTCGTGTAAATCCCTTCTATTACTTTTTTTTTTTGCTTATAATTTTACAAAATGTTTTCTCTTGTTGCTTCATTGGAAAATAACAAACCAACTCTGTAGTGCCCCTAAATATTTTGTAGTAAAAATTACATTTATTTACATCTAAACAAATGTGTTAATGTCTCTGGAGTTTTACACCATAATACCCTACAATAGGTTTTTGTAAAATCAATAATTGATTAGTTATCGACTTTTTATGAAAAACTTCTCTAAAGAAAACTCTTTATCGATGTCTTAAAAGGAAAACTTTGTTATTGATACATCGATAAATTGTTTTCTTTAGAAAATTTTTGCTCTGCTATCGATACATCGATGATAAGCTTTCTTTAGAAAACTTTGTTTTTCATATATCGATAACTATTTCTTTTAGATTTTTTTTTATCGAAACTTTTTATCGCTAACTAGTTTTCTTTACACAAAAAAAAAAGAAAATCCAATGAACGACTTTTATAGTATTAATGAACAATTTCATAAAATTTATTAACTTTTTCATAATACTTATAAAATTTTTATAGTTCTTATGAATAAATCATATGTGAAATTTAAGAACTATTTAAAATTTTTTCATAAATACTATTAAAAATTTAATGAAAAAGTTCAGAATTTGTATGTATTTGTTCATAAATACTATGAATTTTGTTCACTGCAAATATTTTTTTTTCTGTGTAGAAATTTTGGTATCGATTTACCGATACACCCTAAAAAAATGAGTCCAGTTTCCTACTATAAATTGGGTAAATTTTAACAAATTCAATAAATACACTACTATGAATTGAGTAAATTTCCAATATTTTTAAGTAGAATTACGCAATTTGTGTAAATTTACCCAATTTATTGTAGGAAATTTAAATCATTTTAATTAGAGTGTAGGTTGTTAAAAAAAAAAAACTTTGTTTTTTATTGCTATTCTAATTTAGAAGACGCCGACAAACATTTGTTTTTTGAAAACTGTGATATCGATACATCAATATACAGTTTTCTAAAGAATTTTTATCGATTCCTCGATAACTAATTTTGTTTAGAAAACTTTGCTATCAATTGATCAATATAAAACTTTGTTATTAATTCATCAATATAAAATGTTGTTATCAATACTTCCATAACTAGTTTTCTAAAGAATTTTTTATCAAATGCGCGATAGTTTATTTTGTTTAGAAAACTTTGTTATCGATACATCGACAACTTTTGTCTAGAAAACTTTGTTATCGATACATCGACAACTTGTCTAGAAAACTTTGCTATCGATAGCCAGTTTTTTTAGAAAACTTTATCGATGACTAGTTTTCTTTCTAGTTTTCTTTAGAAAACTTTGTTAACGATAACAATTTTTATTTATAAAATTTTGTTATCGATAACTAGTTTTCTTTAGATAACTTTGTTATCGACAACAAGTTTTCTTTAGATAACTTTGTTATCGATAACTTGTTTTCTACTACTTATCACCAGAACACTTTGGTATCGAGAGAACGATTACTTCTTCGCTTAAAATCGATAAATCTAGTATTCGTTGGAAAACTTCATTAAGATAACTTTTTTCTGTTTTGTTATTGATACGACTATAATTAAATTTTTAGAAAACTTTAATAACAATACATCGATACTTAGTTTTCTTCACAAAGCTTTGTTATCGATAATTAGTTTTCTTAAGAAAACTTTAGTATCGATAACTAGTTTTCTTTAGAAAATTTGGTATCGATAACAAATCTTTGTGAAGAAAACTAAGTATCGATGCATTGTTATTAAAGTTTTCTAAAAATTTAATTACAGTCGTATCAATAACAAAAAAGAAAAAAGTTATCTTAATGAAGTTTTCCAACGAATACTAGATTTATCGATTTTAAGCGAAGAAGTAATCGTTCTCTCGATACCAAAGTGTTCTGGTGATAAGTAGTAGAGAACTAGTTATCGATAACAAAGTTATCTAAAGAAAACTAGTTTTCTTTAAAAAACTTTGTTATCGATAGATTGACAACAATTTTTTTGTTTCGAAAAATTTGTGATCGATAACCAATTTCCTATGAAAGTTGTTATCGATTCATCGATAGCACGTTTTGTTTAGAAACTTTGTTATCGATTCATGGACAGTTAGTTTTGTTTAGAAAAATTGATAACTTTTGTTTTAGAAAATATCGATTACTATTTTTTTTTTTCAAAAAATCGGATATCGATGCATCGATAAATAGTTTTGTTGAGCAAACTTTGTTATAGATACATTAATAAATATTTTTCGACAGAATTTCTAAAGAAAACATTGTTATTGATACGTCGATGGCAAATTTTGTTTAGAAAACTTTGTTATCGATAACTAGTTGTTTTTTAACTCTGTAGCTAGTTGTTTTTTAACTCTAGTTTTTTAGTAAACTTTGTTATCGATAACTAGTTTTCTTAAGAAACCATCGATAACTTGTTTTTAAAGAAAACTCTGTTATCAATAACTCGATAACTAGTGTTTTTAGACCTCTATAACTAATTTTGTTAAGATAACTTGTTATCGATTCTTAGACAAATGATTTTGTTTAGAAAACTTTGTTATCGATATATTAATACATCGATAATTAAATTTTAGAAAACGTTGCTTTATAAAAAAGTTTTATCAATTCCTCAATACCAAATTTCGTCGATAGCTATTTTTGTTCAGAAAACTTTGTTATCGATAACTAGTTTTATTTAGAAAACTTTGTTCTGTTTAAAAAACTTTGTTATCGATAATTAGTCTGATTAAGAAAACTTTGTTTTCGATTCATCTAAAGCTAATTTTGTTTAGAAAACTTTGTTATCGTTACATCGATAACTTATTTTTTAAAAATAGATTTTTTGTTCTCTTTAGAAAACTTTTGTATTGATAACTAGTTTTCTTTAGAAAAATTTGGCATTTAGAAGTTTTGGTATCAATAACTAGTTTACTTTAAAATGCTTTGTTATCGATACATCGGTAACTGTTTTAGTTTAAAAAATTTGAAATCGATAACTAGTTTTCTTCAGAAACTCTGTTATCAATGAATCGATAACTAGGTTTTTAGACAACTTTTAATTTTTTTTTGATACCTCGATATCTAACTTTTTTTAGATAACTTGTTATCGATTCATTGCTTACTTATTTGATTAGAAAACTTTTTTATCGATATATCAATACATCGAAAATTCTTAATTTCAACAAACTTTGCTATCGATACATCAATAACTAGTTTTATAAAATAAGTTTTATCAATTCCTCGATAGTAAATTTTCAATAGAAAACTTTGTTATCGGTCACTTATAATTATTTTTCTTTAGAAAACTTCGTTATGGATAGATTTAAAACTATTTCGTTATAAATCGATACATCAACAACTAGTTTTCTTCTTTTATGATATCGATAGTTTTGGTAAAAAAAATTTTATCGATACACATATAACTAGCTTTGTTTGGAAAACTTTATCATCGATAACTAGTTTTGCTTAAAAAACTTTGTTATCGATAACTAGGTTTCTTTTGAAATCTTTGTTTTCTTTATTATCGTTAACTAGTTTTCTTTAGAAAATATTGCTATCGATACATCGATAACTAGTTTGTTTGGAAAACTTTGTTATCGATACATCGAAAACTAGTTTTTTAGTTTAGTTTTCAGTCTAGTTTAGAAAACTTTTGTTATCGATACATCGATTACTAGTTTTCGTTAAAAAACTTTGTTATCGCTAACTAGTTTCTTTAGAGAACTTTGTTATCGATAACTTCTTTTGTTTAAAATTTTTTTATCGATAACTAATTTTGTTTAGAAAACTTTGTTATTGATTATTTGACAACGAATCGATAAAAAATTCTTCGTTAAAAAAAATAAAAGGAGTACATAGCGTTCTCTCTTGTCTAACTTTTATTTATGATTTAAATTTTTGAATATAAGGTGACGCAAGTGTGGCGATAGTGTAAATCTTTTCAAGAGTATAAGACTTAAAAATTTTTGTGTGCAAATCTCGTTGCATATGGGATTTTTTTTTTTTTTTTTTTTTTTAGTTTTTATGTGTAGTGGTTGTATTTTAGTTGGGTGCAAAATATAGAAAGTGTATAGCGCTTAAAACTTAAGCTGCTCTATACGTTTTTATAGTACAAAACATTTGGTAAATGTTATACTTTTTGAACTTTATGATGTGTATAAACTTTGTTTAAATGTTTGTGTCACTGAGTGAGTATGTGTGTGTCAAAATACATATTGCATGTGTGTGTTTATAAAACACGCACACATATGTTTAGGTATATTTGTATTAGTTGCATACATATTGTTGATTCAATATATGCTAAGTTAGTTATAGATAGTAAGATTATAGACTGATCAATTTTGTTTTTTGGGTTTTAACTAAAATTTTTGGTTAAAATCAGTTTGGCTTAAATTCTAAAATATTTTTAGATAAAGTTTTTGAAAATTTTGTGAAAGTAGTTAGAAAGTAGTAAACTTTAAAGCATTCAGTCGTGCTTCTAAATACTACTAAGGTAATTTAGATTTAATAAATATCTAAGTATTGGCTGTAATAAATCGTTGAAGCAGTGGTTGTCAACTAATTAGAAACGTTTCTAGGGTATACATAATTTGAAACGCTTCTATAGTATAATGCTCAACGTTATAATTACACCGCTCAACAGTCATTTTCCGGTTTGAATTCTGGTGATCAATTTTAGTAGACTTTGATCTCCTGATTCCAAATCTGTACTCCAAATTTGTCCATCACGTCCAGATTTTTAGTTATTCACGGTTAAAAATGCGAAAAATTACGATTTTTCCATTATTTGAAAGCCTGCACAGCAGCCATTGAGTGGAATACAAATCTGGTATAAAGCGCAAAAGTATAATTTGACTTTGGTCTCCAACATAGAAAACAATTTTTTTCTAATTATTGCGTTTGGTTGGGTTACAATTGCGTTTTAAAATGACTCTGTTAAAATTATCATTTTTGTAAACAAGATAAGGTTGGTACCTTAGTTTTTTTTGATATTTTTCAAAGAAAAACTAAAAAAAATAAATATTTTACAAATTTAAGTTTTCTGTGTAATTTTTCGTATAAACCGGAAGATATCTTTAATGGGTTTAAAAGTCTATAAGAAAGAATGAGATTTTGTCTAAATTTTGAGCTCATCACACTAAAGATTGATCATCTGGTTTTTGTTTTTGAGCCTTTTAAAAATGGTGCTTTTTCTAATTTTTTTCACAGTGTTTTTTTAAAATACGTGTTTGGCCAATAATAGTGCAACAACTTCAAATTTTTTTGATCATATATTTGAGATCATAGTTCAATTCAACTCTAACGCTTTATACCAGATTTTTATTCCACCCAGTGGCTGCTGTGCAGGCTTTCAAAAAAGGCAAAAATCGCGTTTTTTCGCATTTTCAACATCGAATAATTAAAATTCTAGACGTGATGGAAAAATTTGGAGCACAGATTTGGAATCAGCGAGTCAAAATCTTAAAAAATTTTGTATCAAACTTCAAACCGGAGTCAAAAACCTTCGATTTGTTGAGCGGTGTTATCAAAGCAGTTTAATTTTAAAAAATGTTATTTAGATAATTTATGAAGCTTTAATTTAAGCTTGATAGCGTCCAGATTGAGTAAATAATAAATGTGCTACGAGGGTCGATCTGGAAAATTAAATTATTTATAGACATTTTTCAGAAAATATTTTAAAAATATTTCTAAGTCAATTTTTTCTAAGTACAAACATTAAAAATTTAAAAAATGGTCCAATAGTTTTTATACAGTTATCAAATAATTTTTTGAACAACCTAAGCAAAAACTGAAGTTTTTTTTAAATACAGTAGAAGGAATCCGCAGTTTTTTACCTCCAATTCTTTTGACCACTAATATTTTGTAAACAAAGAAAAATTTTAATTATTTTTATATCTCATTACCATACACTTAGGTGTACTAATAATAATAAACAATAACATATTTTCTTTGTTTACAAAAAAATTGTTGGTAAAACGAATTTTAGGTCAAAAATGCGTATTTTTTCTACTGCACTTAATATACAATTCGTTTGGTAATTGCGACCTGTATCTTGCTCACAACGTTAACATGGGAAGACGGACTGACAGACGGATCGACGGATGGTCATCGCTAAATCAGTATACTTGAATGTGGGTGTAGGACCAATATTTCAGATAGTTACAAACATCAGCACAACCTCATTTTACCCTGTACCACAAAGTGGTGTAGAGCACTAAAAGGTAGTGTCATAACGCCTTTACTAATTTTCTATACATTTTTTACATATAGTCATTTTTTGTACACGACTGTACTTTTTTTACAAACAAACAAATTAAAATTGCATTTTTTTGTACAATACTCTTCAACAGGTATATAAGCTTTTCAATACTTTTAAGGTTAGTTGAGTCTGTTAAATCTTTTAAATATTCATTTAAGTACTTGAAGGAGTATTTCACAGAACATTTAAATAAATTTTTATCATTTTTTTGTTTATCAACTATCATTATCAATCACAAAAATTTCATTGCTTCATTTACTGATTGCATATACTCGTTTGACAATAATCGTAATAAAAGGAAATCCTAGCAACTATCAAATGATGTTTATCTTATTTTAACAATACAATGAGTTTCTCTTTTTTTTTTGTCAATTGTTCCCCATACAAATGAACCCAAATACTCGTTTTGCGTATTCATAGTAAGGATTAATCCTCTTAATACTTTAAGCTTTAACTATAAAATCATGTTTTATTTAACGTAGAATATAATTGGGCACAAAAAAAAACATAAATACACACCAGGAATGGGCGCGTGAGTGGCACTTGACTCATAATCACTCACAACAGAAATTTTCCATTCACGCACGCACACTCATTCAATTACAATTACTTGAGTAAATTTTACGACAGCTCACGTGCAATCATACTTAACTTGAGTCACGCTCAGAAAACTTAGGGTTTTTATATTTGCTTAATAACGTTGACAATGGAATCTGATTAATTCCGTAACTCGTGTCTATTATGTCTTGCAAACGTTACCAACATAAATAAATTTAAAACAGAAAAATAATTTTCTTGAAAATTATTCTATGGGAATATCATAGTTTTATTAGTAAAGGAAATAATGACCTCGAGCTAGAATATACCTTCTCAAAATTTTTCGAAGGTTTATAAATAACACTGTTTTACGTGAAAATGTATTTGGTTTCAAACTAAAAAAAAATATAGTACCCTAATACTTAATAGACTAAAACCCCCAAAAGGATTTTGGTCACGCACTTACAATTTTTTTGATGGCCCACTGAAGTTTTTTAAAGGCGTGTGGATTAAGTGAAATAAATGATGAGCTAAATAATGTTCTTACAATTAGATGTCTTTAGTAACATTTTATGGTTCATCGTATCTTAGATCCTCTAACGCTCATTCTAAGGGGTCTTTATAGGCCTTTTTCAAAAACTGTATTTTTAAAAAAAGACTAAAACACAGTTGAGGGTTAGATGGTAATATGAGACATCTAAGAACTTACTTAGCTTAGTTAGTTTTAAATTAATTTAGATTTAAAGTTCTCAAGACCCTATTGGGCCCCTAAATTCACGTATCTCAAAAACTAAGCAAGGTAGAGCGAAACGGACAAAAATTATGAATCAAACATTATGATATCCAACTGGGTGGTACCATCGGTGTCTGAACCCATGGGGACAGAACCCAATAGGGTCTTTACTCAAACGGTTACTAAAATGTGGAGGAACTGAATTGAAATAATTTTTTTCATATTTTTAATCTAAATTGGATAATATTAAATATTTTAATACCCTCCAACTACAATATGGGGGTATAATTTGTCATTTCGTGTAATATCGAAATATCGGTCCATGATAGATTCTAAGTCATTCTAGAGATGTCCGTGTGTCCGTCCGAACGTTCATCCGTCTGTCTGTGGAAAGCACAATGAAGTCGAAACTAAAAGAGTTAGACCCCTCAAGTTTGGAACGAAAATGTATTGTGGTCATATGCTGGTTACGTTCGGAAATGGGCAAAATAGAACCAGGGGGAAAAAAGTTCCTCCTTGAAGAAATGAACCTACCTCTAAAAAAATCAATTTTTTACGGTTTGTTTGTATATTTGTTAAAAAATTTGAACATTTTTGTGTCACGAAAAAACGCCCCTAAGAATTTTTAATTTTTTTTTTTTTTACATTTTGGAGGGTATAAAAGATTCGACACAACCAAATTTAATACTCTCACACAAAAAAAAATTGAGTAAATTTTTAATACTATTGAGTACAAAATTACTCAATTTTGCACAAGTAAACGATTTAATAGGATTGAGTAAACTTTTAATAAAAAATTATTAAATGCTTACTAAAAAATTTGAGTAAATTTTTAATTGACACAATTAAAATTTTACTTACAATTTTTTTCTTTTTTAAGTAACTCTTTAATTGTGTCAAGTAAATATTTACTCAAAATGTACCAATTTATTTTTTTCAAACTTTGTTTTTTCAAACTTTACCAAATATATTTATGTCTTAAAGATATAGGAAAATTTCTAGTGTCCGACCGAATATTCGGCTTCGGCTTCGGCCAAAAATCACTATTCGGCTTCGGCCACAATTTTGGCGGAATTGGCCAAATACCGAATAATTCTTTAATATTTGTGCTCACGTGTTGAAAAACACACTAAGCTAACATTGAATCACATTAGTAAGCCACAAAAACATTTTACTAACAATAAGTGTTTTTGCAACTAAAAACATTTTTTACATTCAAAAAAAATTTTCGGTCGAAAAAATTTACACTCTAAAATATATTTTTTTACAAAAATGTCCAAAAAATTTTTTGCTTAAAATAAAATCATTCTAGACAACATTCTCTTGCATTTGAGTATCCCGCCGAGTCGAGTTTTATTTTTTTCTTGTTTTTACTACATAAATATATATTTTTTTTTTAATATTCGGCTTCGGCTTCGGTTTGGCCGAATAGTGAAAATTTGGCCGAATATTCGGCTTCGGCCAAAAAGGTGTATTCGGTCGGACACTAAAAATTTCATAAAGATGATTTCAAACTTTCATATACATATACGAAAAACTATAAACTTAATGTGAATTCAAAACACCAAGAGAATACAAAAAAAAAATAAAAAAATTTTATTAACTTGTACTAGGGGTCATTCTTAGTGAAATCAATAAAAAAAAACCAAAAATTTTCGTGACCCCCTCCGGAGGTTTTGACGGAGGGTCAAAATTTCCGCCAAAAACTCCCAGTCGCGACACTTTGCACCGTAAAAACTTAATATCGTTGGTTCTATTAAAGCTAGAAAGACCTTTCTTGGTTTGTTTGAAGCTCATAATATGCTCTACAATACCTACCATAACCAAAAAATTTTCGAAAAAAAATAAGGGTTACCTCCCTTATTTTAAGGTCGTGATAAAGGGAGGAGAAAATGGGGAGGATGGTATCCCCCGATTTTTTTTTACTTGATAATCTTATAGAGAAAGTCCTAAAGAACATGTTCTAAAATTTTTAAGTTGGGACAACAATGGGATCGCCCAAAATCAAAATTTTACACAATTTCACCCAAAATCTCCAAATCGCAACACTCTTGAACCTTAAAAATTTAATATCATAAGTGCTTTTGTAGCTACAGAGCCCATTTTAAAGCTTATAATACGCTCTACAAGACCTACCATAACCAAAAAATTTTCCAAAAAAAAGAAATTGGTGCCCCCCTTATTTGAAGGTCGTGGCAAAGGGTGTAGGAAATGGGGGAAAGTATCCCCCTATTTTTTTTTACTTGGTATTCTCAAAGTGCAAGTCCTAATGGACATAGTCTACAATTTTTATGTTGGGACAACAATGGGATCGACCAAAACCAAAATTTTTCAAAATTTTCTCCCGAAATCAACAATTCGCGACATTCTTGCGCCTCCCATTGTTGTCCCAAGATAAAAATGCCAGGATATGCTCTCTAGAACTTACTCTTTAAAAAAACCAAGGTAAAAAAAATGGGGGATAATATCCCCCGATTTCCCCCACCCCTTGCCACGATCTTTTAATACAAGAGGTACCCCTCATTTTTTTTTGTTTATTTTTTTTTTGATAGTAATATTGTAGGGCATATTAAGAGCTTTGAAACAAGCCAAAAATGGACTCTGTAGCTACAATGCAGCCCACGATATTAAATTTGTGATGTGCAAGAGTGTCGTGATTTGGAGATTTTGGGGGAAATTGTGAAAAATTTTAATTTTGGTCGATCTGATTGTTGTCCCAACATAAAAATTTTAGGATATGTTCATAAGGACTTGCACTTTGAGAATAAAAAAAAAATCGGGGGAAAAACAAATTTTTTAATAAACCCTTTTTATCTTAAATGCAATCAATTCGCCATAAATGTAAAGAATATTTAACTTAATTTAAAAAAACAAATTAAGGAAAACTTTTGCGCTTTTTTAAGTATTTGCATGTACTATCTTCAAGTTTATTTTCTTTGTTTTAAGTAAAACTACCTTATATTAAGATAAGTTGAAGTAAATTCAAAAAAAAATTGTATATTAAATTAATAACAGTGTCTATTTAATTTCAGTACAGTTATTTTTTTCAGTGCAGTTTCAACTTAAATTCACGTGTTGAAAAGCCGTTAAAAACGTTTTAAAAATATTAGTAAGTCATTAAAATATTTTATAACGTATTTTTGTCACTAAAAAATATTTTTTACACTAAAAACAAACAAAAAATACACTCATAAATAATTTTCACTAAAAAAACTGTAATTTTTTTACAAAAATTACTAAAAAAAAGTTTTTTACTAAAAAAAAATATTTCTAATCAAAATTGTTAATTTTTTTCACGCTTAAAACGTTAATTTTTTTCACTTAAAAACGGCATTGTGGAGGGTATTCCTAGATTCAGCCTAGTCGAATTTAAATTTTCTACTTGGTTTTCCTTATTTTTAAGAAAAAAAATGAAGAAGGAACACATGATAATAGAGTTAAATCATTAGCAGTTTTCCTTGAATTTAGTTAATTTTTCCATTTTCTAGCTAATTTTTTTTCTGAGTTTGTAGAGAAAATAGATCACGCAGACTCACTCACGCATTTTTTTCCATGATCATGAGTCAATCCTGTCCATCACGTGAATCAATCTGTTCATGTGCCCATCTCTAATACACACTAAAATAATAAAATATAGTACACTCAAAAAAACATGACAATTTCTTGGTGGAACGTTAACAGTAGAATTTTGTTTTAAGGCTTGTTTTTTGAAAAGTATTTAAGCTGTTTTGTTTAAAAATGTAGTCTTTCAAAGAGCATCAAATTCAATTGTATCACTTTGTAATTTCAACTGTTATTTTCGGTTAATTCCGGCAAAATTCTTTGAGTGTTGACTTTTTTTTAAGGAAAACAATTTACATATACCGTATACCAAAGGATTAGACGTATTTAACCCCTCATTTCGTACAGACGAGTTTTTGAGGACAATCAGAAATACAGATTTATGCGCATATAAATAAATTAATAAAAATTGTAGTTAAGGGTTGAATCTTATTTAAGGCAATTATTGAAGCAAATATGTACATTGAATTTTGGATGATCTCAAAAAAAAAAAAAAATCAACCCAGTTGGAATTTAAAACTTATGAAGTTATTTTTATCAAAGAACAAACGAGACTGTTATTATTCGGCTGTGGCGAAACTTCAATACACTCCATCGTATTATAAACAAGTGAGAATGTTAAATTCGGCTCGAATCTTTAATACCCTTCAAAATTTAAGCATAAATTAAATTATCCTTCAAATATCATTCAAAATTTTCAACAAAATATTTTGATAAAGTTTTCAAATGACTTAATTCACATCCTTTTATCCTGATATGGAAAAATCAAAAAATGGAAAAATTGGGGGAGATCCTCCTCTTTTATTTCCCATCGCCAGTGTCATCCTAGGACAAGTACAAATATTTCAAAAATATTTTACAACATGTATCCTTTAAAACTTTGAAGTCCTTTTAAAAGGAAACAGGATCACGAAATGAAAAACTGTAAATGCAGTTTTACTCCATTTGATCTCTACTTTTAGACATATATCATCCCGTTCATCTTTAATATTGGCTGTCGGACGGTATTACATTCCCTAGTCGTCTTCAATCTCAATTACTTGGGAATAATATTGCTTTAATTTTAAATATCATTAAAATTTGTGTTTATCTCTCTCCGTCTTAAAGTAAAATTTTAATACGAACTCTGGGTGCTGTGCTAAGGGTGAGGCATATAAGGCATGCCTCAGACTCAAAGAGTCAAATTGGCTCAGACGCCGAAATTTTGGACACAGTAGCATGGACAATTTGGATAACGTTGTCACTGACTACAGGGTGCCCAAACTACTTTTCGATCGGAAATTTAAAGTTGAATTTCCGACTCGAGAATTTTGGTCGAACTGGCGTTGCGTTCCAAATGACGCTTTAAATATTTTCACAGACGGCTCCAAACAATCGACGGGAGTGGGAGCGGGATTTACTACGGACGTCTGTGATATACGAAAATCTTTTAATCTACCTCTGAGCTGTAGCATATTCCAGGCTGAAATAGTTGCTATTAATAAGGCAGTCTTACAGTTTCTTGGAGAATCGGAGAGAATAATAAACTTTTACGTCGACAGCCAAGCTGCACTAAAAGCTCTAAGAGGCTTTTGTTTTAAATCAAAAGTCGTCTTTGAGTGCTACGAGAATCTTCAAAGACTATCCAGCAATAACCTCGTCTCTCTAATATGGGTTCCAGGACATAAGGGAGTAGAAGGGAACGAGAAGGCTGATGAGCTTGCAAAACTGGGTGTAGATGGGGTAGGGGACTTTGTTCATATTGATCCCCCAATGCAGTACTACAGATCGAGAAGTGATTGTCAGTGTATTTCCATGGCGAACAGGAAATGGCGAGAGTTAAGTACAAGCAGAATTACCAGAATAATCTGGCCGCGTTACGACCTCAAAAGAACTCGCTACCTACTTTCTCTCAACAGAAGAGAATGTCGTTTACTTACGGGAGTGGTCACGGGACACTGCCTAATTGCTTTCCACGCAAGAACAATTGGACTCATCTCTGATTCCAATTGAGATCACTGAGAAGCAGACAAGTTCGACATATGGACCTTATAAGTCACGCTGAACGGAACACTATTACTGATTATTGTACTCCACTTAATGTTGTAAATGGTAGATTGAACATTGAAATCCCATCGTTAGATGATTGGCTCAATGATCAGGTAGAATTCTATCAGATTAATGTCTACACAGATGGTTCTAAAATGACAAGTGGTACTGGTAGTGGCTTCCACTGCGGGGATTTTTCAAGCAGTATTTTTCAAGCTGAAATTTACGCTATTTTCAAAGCAGCTGAGCGGCTTTCAATGTCACCAATATACAGATGTGATATTAGTTTTTTCATTGATAGTCAGGCAGCTTTAATGGCTCTAAAAAATGACAGTATGAGGTCCAAGGTAGTCAGCCGCTGCCACAGAGAGCTTAAGGTTCTCAGCGAGCAGCACAACATTAGACTGTGCTGGGTACCTGGACATAAAGATATACTGGGCAACGAAAAGGCAGATGAACTTGCTAAGCGGGGAGCCAATCTTCCACAGGAATTGGCTGTGAATGACGTCTATCCACCTCTATCTCTAATTTCGCAACGGATCAGACTAGAAGTGAGAGAAACTTGGTTAACCCGATGGGCTGAGTCGGACTGCTGTATTCAGACAAAATCATTATGGGATGAAAATTCGTTGAAACATAGCCAAGTTCTTCTTGATATGGATAGAAGACAACTGAGAATGGTAATTAATTTTATTACAGGCCACAACACCCTGGGTAAACACATGGTAAGAATTGGAAGAGGTAATGATGATACATGCCGATGGTGTAGGGAAGCTGTTGAGGACAGTTATCACTTTTTATGTGAATGCCCTGCACTGTCTTTTAGAAGATTTAAATTATTTGGCTCTTTCTTTTTTCAGAATTTACATGAAATCCGAGGAATAAATCCATGGACCTTACTGGCGTTTATCAAATTATCGAAGTGGAATGCATAGATGCAACTATTGCTTTTTATCGAAGAAGAAGGGAAACTGGAATCATAATGGGCCACAAGTCGGCCTCTATGGGCATTGGTTTTTTTGCCAATGCCATCCACCATAACCTAACCTAACCTAACCTGATTCCAATTGTAGAAGATGTGATGAACCGAATAAGGATGAAACAGTTGAACATATCCTGTGCAAATGCCCCGCATTGGCCAGGCATCGCAAACAAATTTTAGGCAAAGCTGAACTCGAGAATCTGGAGGAAATCGCAGTAATGGACCTTATGCGCGTTAAAGGAACATGTGGTATTGCTATGGACCAGCCGGTCTATGCGAGGAGTTCTAAATTTTGAGCTCCGCCACCCCTAACCTAACCTTGGTGCTGTGATATCTTATAAATGACTTATTGTTAGACAGAAATTGTAGACTTTCTGTGGTGTCAAAGTCAATAATGGGTTTGACATTAAATGTCGGTAAACCTCGGTCGAACTAACTTTAACCGCAAATTGCGAACACTCTAAATGTTTTTCTTGATTATGAATCTGGGGTGCCCCACTACTTTATTTCGACGAAAATAAAAATATTCGCCAGAGCCGTTTTTGGAAATATCGCGTTCAAACGTCAAAAAAAATTAAATTTTAAGCTTATCTCGAAAACGATGAGAGATATGAAAAACAGCTTAAGGCAAAAATTCTTCCTCGGGAAAAATGTCATAAAACTGAAAAATTCACATTTTTCAATTGCAATGTTTTTGTTGCCAAAAACGGCACTTTTATATTCCGAGTTAAAAACTTCGCGTTCTCTGTAAAAAAATGGCGAATTGTTAATATCGCGATTAAAACTTCTTTATTTACTTACTTTATTTAAATTTGATCGGTTTTGTTGAAAAAAGGGAATTTTAAGTGCTCACTAAACATTATATTTTGCGAAAAAAAAAAAACGTTAATCAAAGCAAGGAAAAGCGTGATAAATACTATGGGGACTCTGCACCAACGATTTCAATAATTAAAAATGGTTTACTGACTTTCGTTGTGGTCGCACAAGTACAAATGACGTTGAACGTTCCGGACTGCCAATTTAAGTCAATACATCCGAAAGTGTCGAAAAAATTCACGATATGGTGTTAGTCGATCGAAGAGTAAAAGTTCATGAGATTGTTGATGCCATAGTCTTTTCATATAGCCGTGTGGTTTCGATTTGAAATGATCAGTCTCAATGGGAAAATTCCATGAATTGGGCTACGAATTGGTACCTCATCCGCAATATTCTCCGGATTTACCCACCAGTGACTATTTCCTATTTCCAAACTTAAAGAAATGGCTCGGCGGAAAGAGATTTAGCTCCAATGCTAAAATTATTGATCAAACAAATGCCTATTTAATGGACCTTGAAAATCCTATTTTTTGAAAGGGATACAAAAATTGGAGAAACGTTAGACTAACAAGGAGAGTCTCCCTGGTTTCACCCTCCGATATTCATGAAATTTAGACATATTGTTATTAAAGAAAACTAATTCGACACGTATTTTTTTCTCATTTTTATGGGGGGAGCGATTTGTATTTGGGGAAGTTGGCATTTTTCATTTTTTTACGATTTACGCCTATTTACTCAAAATAAGTATAGGCATATTTGGTATCAAATTAAAGTTATTTAAAATACCTATCTTGTGATGTTAACAACGTGCCAAAAAAGTAAAACATTTTTTGACTTATTAACAAAAATGTCCTAAAATTTTGGAATTTTACTCAATTTGAAAAGTTGTGCATATTTGGACATGTTCTTTGCACACGAAGATAGGTTTTTAAAGGCCTTTCATTTGGTATATAACATGATTAGGTTTCTTTATATAATATAGAAAATAAACGCAAAAATCAGAAAATGATCGTTTCTTCCTCCTCATTTTCACCCCCTAAATATGAATTTGGGCCGCTAAAAATTAAAAATACGTGTCCCTTTATTTTTCTGCTCTTCAAAACATTCCATAAAGATCGGCTGGTGATACCAGGGAGACCTTCCTGGTAAGTGTATTAATCTAAAACGAGATTAAGATGAAAAATATTTTTTTTTTGCAAAAAAAAAACTGCGTTTCATTCGAAAAGTCACGGAATTATTGATATGCTCTCATAAATAAATAAGTTTTAATCACTGTATTTACAATTCGTAATTTTTTTAACAGAAATTTAAAGTTTTGAACTCAAAATTTAAAAGTGCAATTTTTGGCAACAAAGACATTGCAAATGCAGACTGTGAAGCTTTTTACCAATAAAAAATAACGCGATAAAAATTACAAAGGCTTCTAGTGAATTTGCAAGATTTTGTGCTACCGCCTATTTTACAAGAATTTATAGTAAAAATTACGAGCTTTTTTGTAATTTTACAAGTTTTTTCCAATAAATTGGTAAATTTACAACTTTTTTGATCCGATAATACTTACAAGAAATTCTCGTGAATTTACTGGATATTTTTTGTAAAATTACCTTGGAAATTTGTACATTTACGAACAAAATTATAAAATTATAAAGAAAAATTTAAATTTCGATCGAATTTTTTTTGTTAAAAAATAAGGAAAACTGTTAAATATTGGAAAAATGGGATTACGGGACTTTTTCTAGTAATTTGACAAGGTTTTTTGTTGTGTGTAGTAAATTGCCATGTAAAAGCGACCGGTCCCTTTTATACAAAAGTACAAATCTAGGACCGGTCCTCCACTGGTCCCTATACTCACAGGGTATTTAATCGTGCACAGAAAGAATTGAAAACAAAAGTCAATCAACAAAAACGCGGATTCATTTAATTTTTTAATTGAAACTCCTTCGATAAAGAAAACTGTTATATCAATCATCAAATTGTAGGTGATTAATTTGTTTTTTTTTTAATTAATCACTTTTTCGATTTTAATCAAAAATTTAATCAATTTTTTATTTAAAGTCAATTAAAATAATGATTGATTTAACAAATGAATTTCAAGCTTATGGAAAAATTATGAAGAAATTCATGTTTTTTGCTTTCCAATATGTTTCTGACTAGTATAAAGTATATTTTTGAATAAATGTATTCAAATAAATTGAAGCGAAAATGAATCTGGTATGTTGAAAATTTGAAATTTGATAGTTAAAGAAAATAACAAAAGTGTTGATCAAAACAATAATTGACTTATTTAAATTTTGTTGATCAATAGATTTAATTGAAATTTTTTAGCCAATAATTTTTTGTGTGTGTTTCAAAATATAATGTGTGATTTTAAGTCCGACAATTGGACTACAATGTTTTGGCCACAAAAATTAAATTTAAACAGTTCATTGCGACAGGAAGTAAATAGTTTGCTCTTCAAGCATTCACAATTAGTAATTTAGTAGGTAAAAACACATTTCTCGAAAATGACATCAACTTGTCAACCTCATATAAATAATTTCCCACAGGTTAGTTAAACTTAAGAAATGAAATTTAAAATTTTTCTACTTACAATTAACTTTAGTAACATCAAAATCTTTACGTTGTTCCATAGCTGAAGCAGCTGGTGAGTTAAGTAATTTGTCTGAGGGCTGTTGTTGGTGCTGTTGCTGCTGGTGTTGTTGAGCAACGGCTGCTGCAGCTACTGCATTTAAAGCTGATGGAGGTAAACATGTTATACTACCCATAACTCTGGGTGTATGTGTTTCAGAGCGTTGTTGTTGGTGGTGCTGATGTGGTAGAGGAAGTGAATGATGATGGTCATCTCTATCTATTGTTAACTTTGGTGTTGAGCTATTTTGACTAGACGGTCGATTGGCATTGGGGTTTGTATTATGATGATTAGGTGTATGTACCAACTCATGTCTGGGCGATGGTGTGGTATTGTGAGCCGATAAATTACTTGAAGAAAATCGAGGACTACGTTGTAGCTGTTCATCATTAATCTGTTGCTGCTGTTGTTGTTGCTGTTGCTGATGATGCTGCTGCTGTAATTGTTGCAATTGTAACAATTTATCTTGTACACCCTGTAATGAAGGTCTTCGACTATGTTGCAATGATGATGATGATGATGACGTACTCTGTTGGCAATCATCGGTATTTGTATTTGTAGAATTTTGTGCATTATTACTATTATTATTTGTGGGTGAATTGCGAGTGGACTGTGCTGCTGGTGGTGGTAATGTTGTTGCAAGTGGTTGGTGTTGTTGTGTCGGTGGTGGTAGTGTTGAAGGTGGTGATAATGAATGTTCTCTTTTAACTACAACATCTGTATGTATATTTTCTGTAGTTGGTGATTTGGCATTAGCGGCGGCTGCTGCTGCCGCAGCATTAGCTACACGTGTTAAAGCTAAGGCTTGACTCTGCAAATAAATACAAAGCAAAAATAAAATAAATATAAAACATTTAACAGATAAAATTGTATAAAAATAACTCTTTAATACATTCTCAAATTGTTGAAGTTTTCAAAGAATTTCTGGTCATTTCTGTCCATGGACATGGAGATGGATTGCAATCAGCAGAAAAATCTGCTGAAAATATACCCATTTGGAGCCATATGAGAAACCTGATGATCTTAGCAGACTCGGTTTGCTAAATATCTGTCTTGATTATCTAGGTGAAATCAGCAGAGAAATCTGTCGAGACAGCAGAAATTATGCATGAAAAAACTAAATAAAATTTTCTAAGTGTTTTTTTTTAAGTTATACTGTTTTCCAAGAATAAAATTTGCAAGTTTTTTTTAAGTTCAAATTCTAAAAAAAACTTATCGATTTTTTTTCAAAACGGAATGACAAAATACTTCTGTCAAATGAACAAACTAATATGCTGTTTTGTTTTTTTAATTTTGATATTTTTAGTTTCAGGGTTTTAAATTTCAAAAAATCGAAAAAAAATTTTTGAAAAAAAATGACAACAGACTTTTTCTGATATATAACAAAATAATCTGCAAAAAATATGCACAAAAATATTTTGAAATTCAGCAAAAAGAATCAATAAAATTACAGGAATTTTTTTTTATTTTCTAAAACTTAATGACAGAAAATTTTCTTTAAATATTCAATTCAGCAGAAAAATCTGCTAATAGTTTGCTAATTCAAAAGAAAATGCAAATTCCTTCATTTGTGTCTGCAATTCCAGATCATGTTGGTAACCCTTGCGAAATAATGTAAGAGACAAAAAAGTTGAAAGAAAGTATGAGGTGAGGTTGAGATTGCTAGAAATAGAATTGTAGTGTTGGAAACTGTCAAAATTTATTCTGTAGAAACTATAAATATTCACATATATAAAAAACAGTTTTCATTAACAAGACAAACCGACATTTAAAATCCTACTGAAGATGACACTAACTGGGGTGTTTGAAACCGGTATAGGAAATACCAGAAATGTCTATAATTTTTAGAAATTCAATTTTTCTTCTGCATTTTTTCAACTTGAACCCTTATAACAAATATAATTAGAGCCCTTGCTCGATCTGTACTTACAGAAAAAATCAAACAAAAAAAATTAAATTGAAAGTCATTTTACAGATTTTTCAACAGAGGTTTTCTTTTGAGTGTAACAGATTCGGAGACATTTTTCTATAGAAGAGGTGTAATGATACAGTGCCACAGCCCATTTAGGGCCTCAACCAAACCAAGATCGTTTGAAAGTACTTATGTGTACTAGTGAAAACACCAAAGGGTTTAGCACTGTAACGTCTCGAATTTTTTTTATATCCCACTGAATTTTTCAGTTTTTTTTTTTCAAAGGCGTTGGAAAATAGTCGATTAAAATAATGTTAATATTCTTTTGAGCTTGAAATAGTGTTTGGTTGTCTTCAATAGAATTTTATGGGGAACGTTTTTCTATAGTACGCTAAACCTCTATCTCCCGTTTTAATGGGTCATTTAAGTCATTTTTTTGAGAAATGGCCCAAAAGCCTACTGAGAAGTGCGCTTAAAAGGTTCTACGATTTTTTTCAGCATCAAATTTCACTGGGAGTTTCCGAAGGCAGAAAGTTCGACCCGTATAAGAAAAATTCTTAAAAAAGGTCAATTTTAAGGTATCATTAATTTTTTTATATTTTTTCCTATATTTGTTAGTTACAATTGTATACGTTTT
Source organism: Pegoplata infirma (assembly GCA_963921195.1). Lineage (NCBI taxonomy): Eukaryota > Metazoa > Arthropoda > Insecta > Diptera > Anthomyiidae > Pegoplata > Pegoplata infirma. The sequence continues at coordinate 76,665,098 of OY992538.1, read as the reverse complement.
CTGGCAAAAATATAAAAAAATTAATGACACTTTACAATTTATCTTTTTTCTGCATATTCCTTATACCAGTCGAACTTTCTGCCTTCAGTAACCCCTAGTGAAATTTGATACAAAACATATTCGTAGAATATTTTAACCCTTAAAACGCAAGTATTAGTAGACTTTTGAGCCATTTCTTAAAAAAAGTACTTAAATGACCAATAATAAAAATTGAGGGTTAATATATTTTAGAAAAAAATTCACCATCAAATTCTATTAAAGACGTCCAAACACTATTTTTAGCGCAAAATAACAGTTAAATTATTTTTTTCAACTTTTTTCAAACGCCTTTAAAAAATTAAAAATTCAGTGGGCTATAAAAAAAAAATTGAAACGTTACAGAGGCAAACCCATTGGGGGTTTAACTACTACACACAAGTACTTTTAATCTGTTTTGGATTGGTTGAGGCCCTTTTTGTTAAAATTATCTTCATTTATAGTAGGAAACCATTTACCTTTAAACTACACCATTTACAGATGAAGTTCGAAAAAGATAAAATTTAATTCAAAGATTCAGTTTTAATTCGAAGATTTTATTTGTAATTCGAAGAGTCTACATGTAACTCGAAGATTTCATTTGTATTTCAAAAATTCTATTTGTTATACGAAAACCTAAATTGTAATTCGAAAAATATCAATTTTACTTCGAATAGATCAATTGTAATTTTTCGAAAAAGATCAATTGTCATTTAAAAAAATCAATTGTAATTCGAACTAAATCATTTGTAATTCGAAAAAGATCGATTGTAGTTCACGGATTACAATTGTAAGTCGTAAAATATCAATTGTTATTAAGAACATATCAATTGTAATTCGAAAAAAGATTAATTGTAATTCGAAAAAGATCAATTGTAATTCGAAAAGATAATTGGAACTCGGAAAAGATCTTTTGTAATTCGAAACAGATCAATTGTAATTCGAAAAAGATCAGTTGTATTTCAAAAAAAATCAATTGTATTTCGAAAATGATAATTATTTTTTCGAAAAAGACCACACTTAGAAAACTATTGCAGTTACTACATGACGGTCAGTTGTAAAAAAGTAGTAGTTGTTGTTTTCAACTACAATTTCAGTTTTCTTGTATGAAAAATCTTAAACAACTGTTTTTTGTAGTCGTTTTAAAAAAAACAAATACAAAAATTTACTACATTGTAGTAACAATTGTTTTATGTAGTTGTTTTTAATCTATAAAAAAACTTATAATTTTCTAGAAATTTTTAGAAAAACGGATGTGCAGGAATTATTTGCAAATACTTTTAACCGTTTTTGACGTTTAGAAGTTTTTTTTTGTTAATAAAAAAATTCAGACAATTTGAGTTACAGTAAAAACAACTGTAATTTGGAGTTGTTCTTACAGTTTTTTGTAGTTGTTAATCAATAGTTAAAAACAACAACAATTTTCGGTTGATTTTACCGTAAAATGTAGTGGACGCCTAAACAACAACAAATGTAGTAGTTTTAACTGTCTTTTGTAGTGGAATCTACCGTCATAATTTTTTGAGTGCAATTGGAATTCGAAAAAATCAATTGCAATTCGAATAAGATCTACTGTAGGTTTAAATTGATCAATTATAACTCAGAGAAGATTCGAAAAATGTCAGTGGAAATTCAGTTGATAATTTTCGAACTACAATTGGAATCTACGAATTGCAACTGATCTTTTTCGAATTACAATTAATCTTTTTCGATTCAAAAGAGATCAAATTTGATCTATTTAAAATTACACTTGATTTTTTATTAAATTACAATAAATATTTCTCGAATTACAATTGATATTTTCAAATTACAATTGATCCATTTCAAATTACAATTTATATTTTTCGAATTACAATTGATCTTGTTTTAATTTCAACTAATCTTTTTCGAAATTAAAATTTATCTTTTTTACAATTGAATTTAATTAATTACAAATGGAATCTTCGAAATACACGTAGAATCTTCGAATTACAAATTGAATTACAAATGAAATCTTTGAATTTTAGGCCGCAGTTCCAAAAAAAGTAATTAACATAAAAAATGTGAAAATTAAAATTTCCGAATTTTTTTGGTGTTCTAGATTTCACATCCGAATTTCTTTTTCGTTTTGTTTCACATAAATAAAATTTGGTGAAAGTAAAACGAATGCACTTTTTTCCTTATAATTTTTTAAATTTTAATTATTCGATTTCGACGAATGAAAACACTAAACTTGATTTCATGTCATTCGGAAATTTTCATGTGAATTGAAAAGTTGTGAAAGACAGAACAGAGGCGTTAATTGAATTTTTCCAAATTACATCTGTAACTGGTTGATAGACTTTTGTAAGAATTGTGCAATATTACACAAAAAATATGTAATATTACTCAAATTAATTTTATTAAATAAATCATGGCTTACACTTTTAAAAATTCGATATAAATTACAATTGAATGTTTAAGGGCATTTGAAGCCCTTAAACCTTCGATTGTAATTTATATCGAATTTTTAAAAGTGTAAGCCATGATTTATTTAATATTTTTTTTTATTGTTTATTTAACTAAATGTTTAAGGTTTTATTTAATTTTGTTGTTATTGTGTTTTATTTATTTTTATTAAAGAAATTTCTCTGTCTAAATCTTTTTCCATTTATTGGTTTATTTGTCTATCAATTAGTAAAGAAAATAACCCAATTTTCAATTTATTTCTATTTTTATACACATAATACGCCATTATTGAGTTTGATTTGTTTAAGTTAGAGATCAATACACATTGTACATATATGTTTTTATGGTGTTATTTTATTTATCATTGTAAATGATCAATTGTACGATGGATGACCAAATTGAAATTGATAAAGATTTATTTATTAATACAAATTGGTAAAATGTTTTTTTAATAAAAATTTTAGTGTATCTTTAGTTGAAATCTTGAATTTATTAAGATTGCTAAATACAACACTGCGTAAAAAAATATGTTGGAGCAAATTTTAAAATATATTCGATATTAAACATTTCACCAGTGTTTACGGAAAACAGGTTCCCCAGTCTGAACTTAGACCGATTGGATATAATTTTAGTAAGATCTTAAAATACATGTCTCCATTATTACAAGAACCTCTCCCGGATAAACATCTTTATCAGGGAGAGGTAATTTGTGCGCATTTCAGATGGAAATTCAGTTGATTTTTATCGGATTTCAATTTGAATCTTTCAATTTCAATTGATCTGTTTTGAATTACAATTGTTATTTGTCGAACTAAAATTGATATTTTTCGAATTACAATTGATCTGTTTCGAATCAAAATTGATCTTTTTCGAATTACAATTGATATTTTACATATTACAATTGATCTTTTTAGAATAAAAATCGATCATTTTACGAATTACAAATGATTGATCTATTCCTAATAACAGGTGATCTTTTTCAAATAACAATGATCTTTTTCAAATAACAATTGATCTTTTTCGAATTACAATTGGAATATTCGAATAACAATTGATCTGTTACGTATTACAATTGATCTATTTCGAATTACCATTGATCTTTTTAGACTAACAATTAATCTTTTTCGAATAACAATTGATCTTTTTCGAACAACAATTGATATTTTTCGAGTTACAATTGGAATTTTTTGAATTATAAAAGGAAGCTTGGAATTACAAATGAAATCTTCGAACTACAAGTAGAATCATCGAATTACAAATGAAATTGTCGAATTACAAATAGAATTTTCAAATTACAGAAACAAAATACTTTTTTTTACATTTTGTCTGATCGATCATTCTGTCTGTTGAAAATCTTAAAATAAGATTAAAATTGCAGGATTCATTCAAAAACAGATTGCAAGCAATTTGTAGCATTCCAGTAAATGTTATCGATGTTTTTCAGTTTTATTTTTCCTAAAAAAAACAGTAGTTTTCTTATGCTTTTTATACTCTAACAGATCATAAGGATAAACCTCCATAATATGAGTAATTTTCATCTTTCCATATAAAATGCCTAAAGATAATTTGTACATAAATTTAGTTTGGTGCACAGAAACTTGTTCTTTATGAAAGTCTGCAATCCCAACCTCCAAAAAAAAAACAGCAAAATATCAATAACCCCAAATTAGTCTCAAAGAAAAATTTGACAAAAATTGTTTTGGTTATAATAATTTTCTACAGTAGCATCAACAAGTTAGCGATCAACGACAAAAGTAATCGATCTTAGACTACAAGTTATAATCAAAAGCCGAACATAATATAAAAATTATAGTAAGGGTATTCATGTAAAATAGTTTGACAGCTGAAAAAAAAAATAAAGATCTATTGAAGTTTAAATCAAGATTTGATTGGAAGGCTAAAACCAGGTTCCACTGGTTCTAAAGAGCACAGAATGTTGACTAATGGTGCTTTCTAGTCGCAGGAATTAAAAATCGTTGGGACGAAATTATCTGCATGACCTCTACAATCTCTCGGAGTCTAAATAGAGTCAAAATGGACTGATCGTGGTGTCATAATGCATAGAAATAGCAGCCACACTCAAAATACTTTGTAGGCAAAAACAAATGAAAAACATATTTAAAACAAGTGATAAAACATTTGAAAACCATCCCAGTGATTATTCATTTGTTTTAACAAACATCAACATTTATTTTTTACTATTAATAAAATTTTCTAAAATAAATAACATTGAACATTAAAAAATAACGTCACTTTCATTTTTTTACCAACAAATTCGAAAAAAATAACCTACAAAACATTAAAAATTAATGATTGTTGGGTTATTTTTACCAACAAATTCAAAATTACCTACGGAAACATTAAAAATTAATGATTTCGTAGGATATTTTTACAATTTTACAATTGAATTTTGTTTTAAAAAATTTTTAATAAAATTTTAGGGGAATGATCCCGCAATCAACTAAATTTTGGCCAGACACTCTACCCATTGTGCCAAAGTCTACTGATACAAACATGTTTTGTATTTTTTATAAATAATTTTTTGAATGTGTTGTCTACCAAAAAATAACCAACACAAGTAGGTAAAAACTAATGACTTTTCTTTAAAAAATGCCAACAATTAAAAAAAAAATAACGTACACAAATCATTAAAAATGTATGAAATATCACTTATTTTTACGTACAAAACAAAAATAAATGACTTTAAATATTGATATTGAATATCGGCATTTTCGCTAGAAACAATTTCTTTAACATGAATACGCTTACTACAAGGTAAACCTCAGAATAAGTTGGTAATTTAACATCCCAGCAAAACTTTGGTAATGGGTAGTGATTATATAACACATTACCAGGTAATGTATATACCTTATTTGTAGCATTATTTTAGGATGTCTTACCAAACATTTGTTCCACAACGTATTATTTTCAAGTAAAAAATAATACATTACTAATAATTAGCTACGTAATGCATGATTATTGGAAAAAATCTATTTCATATTTATTATTTCTAAACATTAAATCATGGATGACTTATATTTGGTTACATTATGTATTATTTGAAAGTTTGAAATAATGAATTATTTATAATTGGATGCATAATGCATTACAATAACGTAAATAATAATTATTTTATAAAAAATGCATAAGTTTAAACTAGAGATGGGCTCACGACAGGAAATTTCAAACGACACACACTCACGAGCATATTTCATCTACTTACACTCACTTACAATCACGTGAGTAAATTTAATACAAAATTACTTTTTCACTACTCGTAACACCTTATATATTATCTTCTGGTATGCTATATTATTTCATTTCTCGTAACCTATAAAATATCACATATTTTACACCTTACTCGTATTCTTCGTTATAAATTTATGACTTATTTTATACCTTACTGGTATTCTTTGTGATAATGTATATGCATTACTTTGAGTCTCATCGCCTGTTAAAATCATCAATGCTGCAATGTATAAAATAAGAGATCCTATACCTTATTTTATACCTTATTTGGTAATCTAAGTTTTGCTGGGATGTCTCCTGATCTTTGCAAGGGTTTAAAAAAAAATTTAAAACAAAAATCATTTACGCTTTAATCAATTTTTTTTTTGGAAGATGAGTTGTTCTAAAACCCGAAATACAAAAATGTTACTTATTATATTTTAGGTTAGCCTAAAGCGTTTCAATACCATGGCATCCATGAATGAATAAATATGTTGATTGTATAGTGGACGATATATGAAGATGGATAGGCTTTGCTTAACTGTTGAGTATTAACATTTTGTCGGGACACTCATGTTGTTGTTGTTTTTTGCTGTTGATACGCACATGTCAAAAAATTGACGAAAATTCGATCAACAAAAATTTTAATTGATCGCCCTGCAGTTATGATGAAATTGATCTTTAGCATAGTATGGATGGATGCATTGTATGCACGTCTGTATAAATATAGTGTAGTCGGTATGAAATCTTCAAAATTTACTTGCATACGTATTTATATGAATGGGTGTTAGTGAATGTTGAGTGATTGTGATTATGATAATAAGAAGCTACTGCATATTTTAGGTTTATTTTTTTTTTTGTTTTGTCTGCAGAAATGGCCAATATGAGGGTACAGGAGATTTACTGGGCTATTCATAATGAGTAAATTAAATCTAATGTAGGTTTATTTGACTGATATTGCATGAATATTTGTCAAATAAACCTACTTTAAGTACACTTTAAGTATTATGAATAACACCCTTAAAATATAACAAGTAAATTAAATATTGCACTATTTAATGACGAAGAAGGAGAATCAACAACTTTAAGTTTTTTGCGTTTAAAATCCAATTTTACTCCCTGATAATGTTCCTCGATGAGGATCGAAATATTGGAAGTTAATAAAGTAGATTTATTAAACAAAACACTGGCCTTGAGCTCGATTATTTATTTACTTAATTACAATTTGAAAGGTCGAATAATTACAACTACAATCATTTGGACAATTTTAAAATACATTTGGAAATTTTTAAAATACAATTGGAAATGGTGTTTACCAAAAATGTATTTAAAATGGAAATATCTCAACCCTTATGATCCGATTTGCAATTCTATGGTTTAGGTGTCTCGGCTTATCGGCCATATCAGGGATTAAGGGGTTCAAAAAATAGGTAAAAAATGGTCGAAAATTCAGTTTTTTGGGCTTTTTAGCCATTTCTTTTTAAGAAACTATATGATGTTTACATATGACGAGAAAGGTTTTTTTAATGCCTATCCAACGGTGGTATAACCTGTAACCTGTAAAAATACTGAAGACCTTGTTATAAAAATGTGTAAATAAGTATGTTTTACAAAAATGTTGGAGGGTAAAAATAAATGGGGGTCGGTCTCACTAATGACCTCTCTCGGAAGCACCATTGGACCGGTAGAAGCTGCTTAAATAAAACAAATTTACAAAAAATAAAAAAAAATGTATGGGGACCGCCTTAATAGTTAAAGATAGAGGGTAGGCGTGTTCAGAGAAAATGTTTGGACTAAAACAAATATGGTGGGTCGGTCATACATATTATTGCTCTTAGGGCACTCGTAGGGCAGTTAGAGCGGTTGGAGAAAATTTTGAAAAATGTCATTTTGTGTGGGAGCCCCCTTAGAAATTGGAGATTGGGTATTAGTTTGTTCCAATGAAATGTTTAAACGTAAAAAATAATGGGGGTCGGTCTTGGAAATGACCCCTTTATGACGCACCATTCGAGCAGTAGAAATAATTTTAAGATTGGAAAATTAAAAAAAAAAATTTTCAAAAAATTTTAAAAAATAGTAATAATCGTTATCCCACGATCCTACTGGCAAAAAATTTCTAGAATCGATAGAAGCTTTACACATAAAAAATTTCAAAAAAAATCAAAGAGTACATACATTTTCAAAAATGAAATTTTAAATTTTAAAACTTAAAAATCGCATACTAGAGCACTTTTAAGAATTTTTCTGTATTTTTTTTGGAAAAGTACGTAAAAAAACAAAAATTTTTAATAAAAAAATTGGCAATTTGGACCATTATTGAAGAAGTTATGAGTAAAAGAAATTTGAGTAAAGGAACAAACTACCAATTTTTAAAAATTCGATATCTTGTGAACGGGTCATCAAAAAAATCTGAAAATTTACCACGAAGAAGTTTTCGAAGGGTACTAAAAACTGTCAAAAAATTGGAAAAATCTAAAAAAAAAATATTCAAAGTGTCCGATTTGACATGGAATGCCCTCAGGCAAATTGGTTCATAAGGGTTGTTAGAAGTTTTTTGCTTAAATATGGTGTATAATCCAAAAACTTTGAAAAATTATATGAACAATTCAAAAAGCTGAATTTTTAGTTTTTACGCGTAAAGTATATTTGAGAATTTGTAAAGAAAAGTTGCATAAATTTTCAAATTATTTTTTTAAAAAAATAATTCGAAAAAAATTAGCCCCCCAAAAAATTGGCCTGCCCGGATTCATAATCAAGAAATACCTTCCCTATTAGAAGTTTTTTGCTTAAATATGGTGTATAATCCAAAAACTTTGAAAAATTATATGAACAATTCAAAAAGCTGTCCCAGAATTTTGAGTTTTTACGCGTAAAGTATATTTGAGAATTTGTAAAGAAAAGTTGCATAAATTTTCAAATTATTTTTTTAAAAAAATAATTCGATAAAAATTGGCCCCCCAAAAAATTGGCCTGCCCGGATTCATAATCAAGAAAGACATTTACAGTGTTCACAATTCATGGCCAAAGATAGTTCGGCCGAGACGTGTATATTCTTTAGGTCCTCTTTTTTAAAAAGGTTAGCCTCCCAGTTGTTTTAATTTAAAACTGTCCTTAATAATTCTTGCTTGGTTTTTTTTTGGTATTGATTAACATTCATTGTTATGCACCACATATTAAAAATTTTGAATGATGTTCTACTGTATGCTATATATTTATTTATTTTATATGTAGGATCTTATGCGTTCACTCAATAAGTTAAACAGTGTAGTACACACTTTTGAAAGGAAAACAAATTTCGGCGCTTACATCAACCGGAAATTTGAATGCCTTAAAGCCTTTAAGAAAAAAAAACAGAAAATAAAAACTGTTTTAAAAATGTGCAAGTGAGCTGATACTTCTGCTTCTGATGCTGCTGCTATTTCTTAAAAGATAATAATGATTGCTATCATATTTAAATATAATCGCTTAGTCCTTCTACAGATTTTTCCAAAAAATTCAAAAATGTATGTAGTACATCTACTCATACATATTTAATTTTTATAATCCTCATTAGTTTTAAAATCACGTCTTTTTTTCAAAAAAAAAAAATACTTTTTTGGAGTTTTTATTTTTTCTTATTTAAAACTAAAACTTGACAAATAACTTATGGAAGGTTTTTTTTTATGATATAAGCTGCCAATCATTTTGGCTTCTCCTCTCTTTTTTTATACCCTCCACTCTAGTGATAGAGGGTATGTATATGTTGTCATTCCATTTGTAACACCTTGAAATATTGGTGTAGGACACCATTATATATACCTAGGCTGACCATTCGTACTGATTTGATCAGTACATGTACTGATTTTTAGTCACGTGTACTGATCAAAATACCTTGTACTGATTTGTACTGATTTTATTAAATATGTACTGATTGTACTGATTTTTGGAAATTTCCACACAAAAAATTGTTTTACTCAAAAATTCTATGCCAAAACTATTATTTCCATCATATAATTTATTATAGAAGTTTTATAAAGTTAAGTCTGAAGTACTTTTTATTAAAAAATGTCTAGAAATCTTAGAGCTTGTGAGTCCGAAAAATATGTTGTAACGAAAATTAAGCTGTATAAGAAGAAGCGCACAGAATCTGTGTGGGTTTTTATAGGGAAAAGTTTATGATAGATTTTCTATATTTTTAAGAAGAAATTGTAATTGGATGAGTCCAAATAAAAATAAGATATGTGTATAAGGTAAAGTCATTGGTATTTGCGGGGTTTTATCCCAACAAAATGGACACAAAATCTGAGGATTTTCCTATCGGAAAAAAATTCTAAGAGCACAAGAGTCTTTTAAAAAATATGTGGTCATGATTTGGGAGTTTTTCTAAAAGCAAGAGAGATATCAGAACTTGAGAAAAAAGTCCTTACAATCGGGGCGATTCTAAAAATAACTACACTCAAAATAATACATTAGTAGATTTACTAATTTTTTTTTTGCTAATGCTGGTTAGCTAACTTTTAGCAAATTTTTAGTTGAGGTTAGCATGTTAGCAAAAATATCTTGTAAACTTCATTTAGCGCATTAGCAATTTTAAACAAAATTTGAACTAATTTTTCTTGCTAGATTTAGAATTGAGTTGACCAAATTTTTACAAGCTTTTTTTTGCTAATATTAGCAAAATAAATGGTAATTTTTTTTATTTTCAGAAAACTTTAAATGGCGCTATGTCGGAAACTATGCCAGATAGAGCAAAATGGAGGCCATTTTTGGTTCTCGGGCTCTCCATAGTATCGCTGGTCCTCTTCATATGTGTGGACCCTAATGGGCCCTAACTTTGGATCCAAAAAAGTTAGCATTCCCGAAAATTTTAAAATGCTCATATCTCGGTAAATATTTCCGATAGAACAAGTCAAAGCTCTCCGAGTAATATTTTTAAAGTTATCGAGTTTTTTAATTCTCAAGACTCCAGTTGTCCCCTATAATCACGTATCTCAAAAACTAAGCAAGGTAGAGCGAAACGGACACAAATTTTGGATCAAAAACTATGACGATTTTTAAAGAACCCAACTAGGTCTAGGCCCATCGGGGTCTGGACCTATCGGGTCCGAACCCAATGGGGTCCTCAAATGTGTAAAAAAAAATAAAAATTTAGTTAACTAATTATTGGCAAAACATTTTTGCTAACTTTAGCAAAAAAATTGTGGGTTCAAAATCAGCAAATTTTCTTGTAGGTTTACAAGCTTTTTTTGCTAACATTACAGTTTTTTTTTTAGTGTAGGGTTCGTAATGCCATTCAAAAATATTGTCTGTGATGAGCTTAATTTTCTGCAAAATTACTACAACTGTTCATGTCAGTTGTTTTAACAGTTGTTTTTACTGAAATACAAAATATACAATAATTCTGTTAATTAAACAAAAGCTTTTTGAGTGTTAAAATATTCGTCATAATTTTTCTTTCCATATCAGTTTTTAGGGAGTTCTTCAGCGAAAAAAAATTATAAAAAAAGTAGGCGTACTGATTTGAGTTCGAGAAAAAATGGTCACCCTATATATACCCCCAAATTTGATATGATTAGATATAATTAGATCCCAAAATGGAACGGTAAATATTATCTAATTTGATATCATAAAACAATATATCTAATAAGATATAATAATATATAATTATATCATATTAAATCTAATATGATCTTCAATACAAAATATGATGAAATTTACCGTTCCATTTTTAGGATCAAATTTTATGTAATTATATCATATGTGATCTACAAAGTTATAATCATATATTTAAGGATCCTCCATTTTTGGGATCAAATGATAGATCAATTTATATATAATTATATTAAAAACTATATGATTATATCCAAACATTTTTACTCGGGTATACTTATATTCATGATCCCCGATCGATTTAAATTCGATCTAACGTTGTCCGTCCGTCCATCCGTCTTTAGAAAACACTCTAACTTTCTTAAGACTTTACTGAGACTTCTGAAATTTTGTACATATGTTTGTTTTTTACCTGGTAGTGCTGGGCACACATGCGCGGGTACAAGGGGGGGGGGAAGGGGAAATTCCCCACCCCCCCCCCGACCAAATTGAAAAAAGAAAAAAAAAGAAAAAAGAAAGAAAAAGAAAGAAGGAAGTTTTCTAAAAAGAATTTCCAAAGGAAAAAAATCTCGAAATCCAAAAATTATTAATAGCAAAAAATCTGAATATTTTTAAAGGAAAAATGTGACTTAATCTGAAAATTTTCTAAGAAAAAATATCTTTCAATCTTAATGAATTTTAGTATAAAAAATTACTTAGAATATGTTTTTTTTTTGTCAAGAAAAATGTAACAGGATTTACTTTACATAAAAAATGTTTGTCTACTGCATAGGAATAGGAAAAATATCTTAAAATCTTAAAAATATTGGTAGTCTAACGTTTGAAAAACTATTTTGGAAAACTTTTTTAGAATGGGTCACAAAATCTGAGACTTTTTCCATAGAAAAAGGTACAAAAAAAATCAAAGATTTTTCACATCCTCAAACATTTTCTTTTTAGGATTTTTTCGGAAGAATTCCCGAATTCTAAAACTTTTGGATTCTGAGACATTTTGCGTTAAGAAGAAGTCTTAGATTATGAGACATTTGCCCTATAAAAAATACAGATGATGAAATAATTTTTTCATCATCTGTAGGAAGAATTCTTCTATTGAAAAATTCTCAGATTTACTTAGTTATAGCAAAAAAAAAATATCTAAACAAAATACATATGATTATGAAAAACAAACCCCCTAATAAATTTTATGATATTATTGCTTTCCCATATATTTTTTTTTTGCAATTGAAACGTATCCCTGTTTTTGCTCGTCCGAGAAAGCATAATGTTTTTTTTCTTTGAAGTAAAAAAAAATTTTCCCCCCCCAAAGCCAAAAGCTGTACCCGCCACTGTGGGCACATGAGCATATTAGAGCGTGATTCACGCATGAGTGTGACTGAATTCAATTTTACTCACGTGATTGTGAGTGAGTGGAGAAAAAAATTGAGTGAGTGAGTGTGCGTGAGTAAGATTTTTGCGTGAGTGAGTGTGCGTAAGTCGGTTTTTTTGCGTGAGTTTGCGTGATTTATTTTCTTTTCATATTTCCATTTGTACCAAAAAAGCAACAAAAAAAATTTAAAATTTGGCTTAACTTAAGATTTCGTCCCAAAAAAACAAAAAAATCAAATTTCGCAAAACTTAAAATTTTGCTGAAAATTTTAAAAGATATTTGAAATTTTAGCTTTTAAAATTTTTTTTTGTATACATAAGAGTTTTGTCAGTGTGAGTCAACGTGAGTGTGAGCGAAGCTTGTGTGAGTGCACGTGAGTCTGAATTGTATTAAATTTACTCACGTGATTGTGAGAGAACGTGAGTAAAAAAAAAATATGCTCGTGTGTGAGTGTGCGTGATTCAAAAACTCCTGTCGTGAGCGTGAGTGAGTGTGAGTCAAAAATCACTCACGTTCCCATCTCTATTACCTGGTAAGGTTGGTACTGCATTCCAGTTAATTTTTTCACTTTAAAAAATTTTTCTATCACTTAAAAGAGCATAGTGCAGGGTATTTATAGATTCGGCCAAGTCGAATTTAAGTTTTCTACTTGTTTTTTGTTAAGATTTTGATCTTCACTAAGGCTTCGTTGGAACATACTTGGCCAGAAAATAATAAAAAAAAATTGTATGTTTATCTTAAAGAATTTTGTATCACATCAATGTTCCTACATATGTACCAACGTCTCTTTAAACCTTTTAATTTTTTTTTTGTTGTTGCAAGTATCCAAACAAAACAAAATTGTCTTCATTCTATAGCTTCTGTTTTGCGCCACCAAAAATATTCTTCATTTGTTTGGCATTTATTTGTGGTCAAGTGATGATGGTTTTTTATATTAATGATTTTTTTTTTGATTTTTTTTTTTGGGTATTCATCTCCTTTAAAAGTTTGTAATTTCTCTTATTGGAATGTTTCCCTTTTTTTTGGCAGTTGGTTGTTGTTAAGTTTGCATTCATCAATTGTTACCTTCAAGTTGACGTTTACTTGTCTCATAATAATACAACGCAACAGGTAGTCTTTAGTCTTCAAATAAATTATTATATTGAAACTTGATTTGTTATCATGATGTTTGGGGTATATTTAAAAAAAAATTGGTTTTAAGATAAATACTACAGATATATTCCATCATGCTTAAAATATATCGCACTTGCAACAAATTGTTTTACTTATATAAAAATGGATTATGTTTCCAACGGGAAGATCTATAGTTCCATTTAGTTGTCTGGTTCGCTTGACACCATTAGGGTACCCAATCAGCTCAACACAAAATTCATAAACATTTGCAACTTCGGAATAAGTATATTGGTAATGTTAGGTTGGATGGGCGTCCGCCAATTCGTTCCCAGTGACCCCACAATGTCTAGAGACCCAGATTAGCTTGACTGTGTGCTGACTGATTCGACGAAGGGATTGTATACAATTTCTAACGATTCCCGATTTTACAGTGTTTGATTTTAAGGCCTTCAGAGCTGCGAGACTATCCACAAAATTGTAAATGGCGCAAGGACGAAGGTCCCTTGCCGCAATCATCTACGCTTTATCAAGTGCAAGTATCAATGAGGCCCCGATTTCGAGATATCCATCTTTCATCAGTCCGTAAAGATTGAGATCACATTCTTAATTATAAGAGAGTTTTCCGACCAGTTTTCCCTAGTCGGTATTTGAACTTCAAGGGTCCTGTCAAAGTTCGTCTGTGGTGAGATATAGTCGATTCTCTGTTCCAGTTCCGTCCCGCCCATCGTACTTAACGCTGCTGTTAGGTTAGAATAAACTTACGAATGTTAGGTTAGTGGACCATTTGGTCCATACTTCAATATTCAAACAAAATAACAATTTAATATTATATTTGTATATATTTTGAATCATTTCTACCCAAAGACTATTATTTTAAGCTTAACTCAACGTTAGAGATGGGTGCGTGAGTGAATTTTGGCTCACGCTCACGCAAGAAATATTATAATTGCTCATGAACTCGCTAGATTTTCTTTACTCAAGCTCACTTACTACTCACGTCAGTAAAACTAAAATAAGTTACGCTCACCCCAATTTACGCAATATTCACTTACAAATACACAATATTAAGGAAATAAAAAAAAAAAAAATTGCAAATAACGACTATAAGTCGGCCTATGTGGCAATAATAGTATCTTTGGAAAGTGGCAACACCTAACATTTGTGTCTACAAAATATAGACCATGTTCTGGCAAGGTTGCAAAATAAGTACTTATTGTTAGATCAGAGTTGATGAAGGAGAGGAGGAAGAATGATGATTACTAAAAAATTTAATTTATTCACCATGTTGCAATTACACCTTCTTCTGGGAAAAAAACACCAGCAACAACCACAAGAATTGAAAAAAAAACATGATTTAGTTGATACTTGCTTAACAGCCAACTTAGCGTATCGGTCTAGAGTGATCGTATCTAAGAGGCAGTTAATAGCAAAAACATTACAGATCATGGGTTCAATCCTTGGCGGCTGCGATCTGTTAATAATTTTCACATATAGAATATAATTGACTATTAACTGAATAAATTTGACATTAAAAGTTTTTCTGATGATTATAATAACTGGATTATATGAAACTAGTAAAAAACGAACCAGGATGTCTAAAATTTTTTAGAAAATTAAATTTTTCTTTCACACCTTTCTCAATTCAAACCATTTATAAAAAAAAAAATGTTTTTCATATATTAGCAGCCCGTTAATTTGAATTTTAACTGATTGCAAAACGAAAAAAAAAACTAAAACTATAAATAAAACTGAAAGCAATACAAAATAATAATTTTGAATCACGTAAGAAAAGTGGCACTCACGCAAAAATTGGGCTCGCTTTTTAATCACTCACACATAAAAGTTTTGGAATCTCACTCACTCAAGCATGATTCTCGTAATTAACTAGACTTTCGCTCGAGCGTGAGTCACGCGTGATTTACGTAAACCACGCAAAACACGTGACCAGCACCTTCCTCTACTCAACAGAGCTAATGTAAAAATTTGTTGATGGATTCCCTTTTTTCATTGTCTTTACTTTAGAGATTGGTTTGTATAGGGTGTTTTTTTTAGTGTTACCGAACTTCAAATTAAAATAAAGTAAGGAAAAATATTTTTAATATAAATCAAACTGATTTTATTGGATAGATAATTTTATGACATTAATGTTTAAAAATGATTTGGAGCTATAGCGATACCAAAAATGGCTCGTACAAGGAGTAATCTGAACCACCATTTTCACACAATTTTCACAGAATTTGAGGCCATTTTTCGAATTTCTCCAATAACTCGTCGAAGGTTTATTTCCAGGTGTTTAATTGTCTCCAATTTATCGGAAAAGACAAGTTACTTTACATAGCCCCACAGAAAATAATCCAATGGGGTTAAATAAAACGATATTGGAAACCAATTAATAGGATCTTTGAATAAAATTTAAGTTCGACGAAAAGAAGCATTTCTTTGATAAAAAATTTCTACAATTTGGAAGCGTTGCTCTTACGTAAGTCTTTGCATGATAAAATGTCAAACCATACTTAACAAAACACAACTATCAGCAGTTAGATCGGTTGTCAAATAAAGCGGTATTACCAATTCAAAGTTGTGAACCTCTAAAAAAAACACCCTATATTACAATTCAACGAAAGGTACTTATGTTAGTTTAGTGTTCTCCTACACTCAAAAAAATAACTTAGTCAAAATATTAGTAAAAGGTGTTGTAATTTACTTCAACCAAACTTTAGCAAAAAAAATTGTAAAAATTTAACTTTTACAGTTTTTTTTGGCAATTTACTATTGGTAAAATACAAATTTTTTTTGGTATTTTTACTATATTTTCTTGCTAATTTTTTTTTTTTATTTTACTATAATTTTAGCAAAAATATTAGTATTTTCCTTAAAGAAATGGTAATACTTTTTATTTTTATTTTTTTCTTAGTTTAAAAAAAAAATTGTTTCAAGTGTTCTAGTGTGAAAAAAAATCATTGCAGATTGATGATGCTGCCAACACCATAGCAAAGTAGCCATCCATCAACTGCATGTGCGCTCAAAAATAGGCTACACAATTTTTAGTATTTTTTACCATATTTTTTGCTAATTTTACCATATTTTTTGCTAATTTTATATGAAATTTTTTTAAAATTTGCCACCTAAATTGTTAATAAAAAGTTGATAATTTTGAAAAATTATTTTTTTAAAATTTTAACACATAGTTAGATATCTAATCTTCAATATCCAAAAGTTTTTTTTTATTTTTTCTTTAAATACATGTGAAAAAAATTAAAAATTCGAAAAAAAATTGTTAATATTTTACAAATTTTACCTGAAAATGTAAGAAATTTCTTGTGTCGACTACTACGCAAATCTCATTTGTTCTACTTAAGCTAAAAAAATGACGCAAAAAAAATAAAAAAAGTGAAGTGTTGTTCTTTAAATTTTTTGTTTAAAGTGTTTAAGTGAAAAAAAAAAATCATTTTGATGTTGTTGGAAGTCCAGTTACTGCAACTACAGCTGCTGAGAAGAAGGCAACAGAAGATGCTGCCACCATCAAGCCGAAGAAACCATCCAACAACTGAAGTAATATGCTGCTATTACTACATTTAAAGAATGTGGTGCTCAAAAACAGGCAAAATTTTTTTAGTATATTCACCAAATTTTAAATCAACTACTAATCAGAAAAAAAGAATTACTAAATAAAACAGTTTTTTTACCAAATTACAAATTTTTTTCTCTATTTCAATTTTACCATTTTTTTTTGGTAATTTTACCATATGTTTTGATAATTTTACAAGGTTGATTTTTTACAAAAATAAAATGGTATTCTTGTAATTTTACCATTTTTTTCCTAATTTTTTGATTAGCAAAATGGTTTTGCTAATATTACCAAAATTTTTGCAACGTCCAAAACTACAGTTTTTTTTGCTAATTTTAACCATTTTTTTTGCTAGTTTTACAATATTTTTTTTTTGAGTGTATAATTTCTAATAATTCATCTCATTTAGGTGGCGTGGATATTACTGATCAAATGGATGGTTCCTACAGCACAAAACGCACAACAAATCGATGGCCTAACGTTGTATTTGCAAACATACACAGAAAAAAATAAAAAAAATATTTGAGTAAATTTTTAATACTATTGAGTAAAAAATTACTCAATTTTGCACCAGTAAACGATTTAATAGTATTGAGTAAATTTTTAATAAAAATTTATTAAATGTTTGAAAAAATTTGAGTAAATCTTTAATTGACACAATTAAAGATTTACTCAAAATTTATGTATTTTTTTTTTAAAATTTAAAAAAGTTTTAAAATTTTTTTACAAAAAAAAAAAACAAAAAACTTGTTTTTTCAAACTTTATTTATGTCTCAAAAACATAGGAAAATTTTATAAAGACGATTACAAACTTTCATATACATACACAAAAAACTATAAACTAAACGAGAATTCAAAAAACTATGAGAGTTTAAAAAAAATATTAAATTTTTATTAAATTGTTTACTTAAATTATTTTTAAAATTTTTAAGTAAATTTTTAATTGCGTCAATTAAAAAATTACTCAATTTTTGTTTTTAAATTTAAACAAGTGATTACTCAAATCTGTTTCCTTCATATTTTTTTCTGTGTACTTGATATTCCAGCAAAACCTTAAAATGGTAACGGTTATGTAATGCATTACCATGCAATGCATAGCAAAAAAAAAAAAAAATTAATAAATGTGCATTAATTTTCGCCTACCGCTTACCATAGGCATTCACTTTATTTATTTTTCATGCATTATGTAAAACTCATGCATTACTTTTAGTGACATCCCAAACAAAAAGCATCAATCCAGTATAGGGTATTGTAAGGTTGCCTAATTCTATACTGGATTATTGATTTTTGTTATAAGGATAAGACTCAAAGTAGTGCATGAGGTTTACATAATGCGTGAAAAATGGAAAAAAAAACATATGGTTATGGTAAGCGATAGTGAAAAAATGCATATTTTTGATTTTTTTTTTGCTATGCATTACATGCATTACATAGCCGTAACCATTTTAAAAGTTTTACAGGAATACCCGCTTTGAATGCGTGCATCCTATTTTCTGAAATCGACATTTCATGGGCTCCAGCTATCGAAATCGCAGGAGAAAATATACTATGGACCAAATGGTCCCTTAACCTAAGATACGTAATTTTTTATTTTTCTCAGTCCTGGTTTAAGTCAGAACCTAGATTTTTTGTAAATAACATTATTTTATAAAAAGACACCACGAGCAAAAAAATTAAGCTAGTATATATCACCATTCAAAAGTTACAAAGGAAACAATCCAAAATTTGGACCAAATGGGCTTAACCTTACAGCAGGGTTAATATGGTCGAGTGTCCCAAAGAGCGTTGCCAAGAGCCGATTTTGCTGCTGTGCTCTTGACTTAAATATATACAAGCTGTATGTTCAGCATCACTTCCAGGCTGACCTGGGGTGTTAATCTAATAGCACCTGTTATACCCACACACGCCAGTCATTGTACCCCAGCAAAACTTAGATTACCAAATAAGGTATAAAATAAGGTATTGGATTGCTTATTTTACACATTGCAGCATTGATGATTTTAACAGGCGATGAGACTTAAAGTAATGCATCCACATTACGACAAAGAATACCAGTATGGTATAAAATAATTGATCAAATTTATAGCAAAGCATACGAGTAAGGTATAAAATGTAGCATACCAGAACATAATATATAAGGTGTTACGAGTAGTGAAAAGTAATTTTGTATTAAATTTACTCAAATGATTGTTAGTAAGTGTAAGCACAGTAAAAAGTTTTGGGTTATATTTAAAACCTAGCGGAGCACATTTTAAACTACTTTGGAATTAAACTCAAAGTTAAATCCGAAATGGGTTATATGCTAAACCACATAGGGATTAAAAATTTGATTATCTTTATGTCATTTTTTTTTAGTTTTATTTTGATGCCAAAAAATAATTAAATTTCTCTCTTGAAAAACTTATAAAAAATAAACGTCAAACGTCATCAAAAAATTGTATTTCATCAAGTTTAAGATAAACACTTAACAAGGAATTAAAAACAGCTGTCATATTGAGTGAACAAAAAATGCTTATTCCTTCAATGAAAGTGAGAAAAGAGGTTAGCAATGTACACAAAAGTAAAATCTTTATATTATCAAAATTTGTGATCCAGAAAGTGAAGATTTTACTCCGACCGAAATATAAATATCAAGTAAGTATTGACTACAAACGTTTATCAATCATTTTAATTGATTTTTGGTTAACTTTACTTTTAGGCCAGCTGAATCTTGAAGCAGAAGGCAGAGAAATGGAATTTTTAGATCACGACGGTGCCTACCCCCAGGAATAATTTCTTAATATAGAAGCAGTAGCAGTTTATTTTATGCAGAGTTGTGCTGAGTTTGGGTGACAAATCAACAGTCCTCTGGATTTTAACTTTATTCATGTATTTGGTCTGTATTTGTATTCAATACACAAAAATATTAAAAACATAACCTTACATTTGTTTTATTTATTTTTGGAGAAATTTAAGTCCTGCCTTGTTCAAATAAACACCTGTTTAAGTGTAAAATTATTTCCATATTTTGGTTTTATTATAACACCCAAAAATAAATTCAAAATCCATTCTCTCACTCTCTTTAAAAGTAATCTTTTTATGGAATAAATTAAATTATTTTTGGCATTGTTATATATACACACCAGCTAGGAATTAAAATTAACCCAAAACTTTTTACTGTGAGTAGATAAAATATGCTCGTGAGTGCGTGTACATATGTGTGTCATTTGAAAATTCCTGTCGTGAGCCCATCTCTAGTTTAAACTTATAGATTTTTTATAAAATATTTATTTTTTATGTTCCACTGGGAATTAAAGGATTAAATATAATGCACTATGCATCCAATTATAAATAATGCATTATTTAAAACTTTGAAAGAATACATAATGTAACCAAATATAAGTCATCCATGATTTAATGTTTAGAAATAATAAATATGAAATACGTTTTTCCCAATAATCATGCATTATGTAACACATTATTAGTAAAGCATTATTTCTCACTTTAAAATAATACGTTGTGGAACAAATGTTTGGTAATAATGCTACAAAATTAGGGGCCCCCGTCGTAGGCTAGTTGGTAGTGTGCTAGCCTTTGAACGTGGGGGGTCGTGGGTTCGATTCCCACCAGAAGCCTTGGTTTTTTTCGTTACAACGAGACGACGGTCATTGTTACCAGTTCTTGGTTAGGTTGAATTTATAATGCTACAAATAAGGTATATGCATTACCTGGTAATGTGTTATATAATCACCACCCATTACCAAAGTTTTGCTGGGACTTTCTTATTTTTGTTGTCACTAGACCGATATAACTGAATATCTTTCTAAATTTTTGAATGGGAGACTAACAATAAGTTCAAAAATGATTAGAATAAATATATAAAGATAAAATTAAGTTACCAAAGTATACCTTTAACACCTACAAACAAATAATTTAATCAAATAATTCCAACTTTCAAGAATTTTGGGATATTTAAATAAATATCGGGAAGGTGGTTAGTATTAGGACTACAAGGAGACCTGCTCCGATACCTTTAAAACTTGGAACGAAGATTTGTGAATCCAAAATACGATCACCTGGCAAACAGACTTCGTCCTTGAAGAAAAAAAAGCTGAAGTTTCAAATATCAGCCAAATTGGTTGATAATTGCGAGTTACAAAGTTTACAACGTTTAAAAGGACGGACAGACAGATGGACGGACATCGCTAAAACGCCTCAAAAACTTATACTAGGTTGATCGGTACGCGTGAAGGTGGTTCAGGGACCAATATTTCGCGTAGTTACAAACACTAGCACAAACTCATGATTCCCTGTACCACACAGTTTTGTAAGGTATAAAATTTATACCCTACACCACTCTATAAATATAACAAGTAAAAACAAGTTAGAAAATTATAGTCGGTCAAGACCGACCACAAAATACCCTATATCAGTGTTTCCCGGAAAATGGGTCCCCAGTTCATACATGGACCGATTATAATCAGATTTGATAAGTTTATTAAATTAGGCGTTAAACACACACAAACAAATTTAAAAAAAATATATTTTCTTTTTTCATAAAATTTGAGAGATTTATGTAAATATCGGGAAGGTGGTTTGTGTGGGGGCTACAAGAAAAACAAGATTTCTTTAAAATTCGGAATGGGGATTATTGAATACAAAACAGGTATAGCTGTTTTGTATTTCGAAAGGATATATATTTTACTACGGTTATTAGAGTCGTTTGAACCAAAATTAAAGCGGACCTTTAAATGGGAGCTAGGTCGAAACACAAACCGTTTTTTTTTTTTAATTTTAATATGTATCGCTCTTAGGCAAAACGAAGCTTACGACGGACATCACTAGATTGACTTAAAATGATTGTCAATGACCTATATTTCGGGTTGTTACAAACATAAGCACAAACTCATTATACCCTGTTCCACATAGTGGTGTAGGGTATAAATATGTAAAAATTTTTTTTTTCTGTGATATTTTAAGTTCTTCAAGGGGAAACTTTTTCGTAGTTTTTACTAGGAATTCTCCTAAAATGGGAGGTAGCTAAAAAATCTAGTTAAATCATGAGAATTCCTTGTAAATTTTATAGAGTCAACAAATGTAAATTTTCAATTTTTGACCAACCCTTATTACCTTTTTCTTACCAACATTTTTTCAGAACATACTTACCCCCTCTCTCTACTTCCTAAGGAGGCTCCCATACAAAATTATTTTTTTTTTAAATATTGGGCGAAATTTTAACATGTAAAATTTCAATATGCAATAAAATTTCTGTTATTTATCATATTATAATCAAATTTTAAATTTATATAGTAGGTCTAAATGTTAACACAAAAAAAAATAATATAAAATAAATATTTTATGAAAGGAATCCCCCAATTTCCAATTTGTTTGTTAACAATTTCAACAAAAAAAATTATTTTTTGCAATTTTTGAGGCCACGCCTTGTAAGCTATTTATATATTAAAGAATTTATGTTTGCTTTGGTAGGGACAACAGAGGCGTGCACTTTTTCCCCAGGGGGTAAAGTTGAAATTTGCGTTAAAAATGGGTCAACTTTCGATGGGGCCTTTCAGATCAATCGAAAAAAATTACATGTTCTGTTTTAAGCTGGAAGCAAAAGAGTGTTTTTGCATTTACATTTCTGGCAAAAAATCCCATTTTTTTTTACTTTTTTCAAGTTTAAAAAATAGCGTAACTTTTTAACAAACCAATACATATTTTTTTGGTTATGGTTTTAAAATATCATCAAACTATCCAGTTAACTACACTCAAAAAAAAAAAAAACTGTAAAGTTAGCAAAAAAAGCTTGTAAACCTACAAGAAAATTTGCTGATTTTGAACCCACAATTTTTTTGGTAAAGTTAGCAAAAACGTTTTGCTAAAAATTAGTTAACTGAAATAATTTTTATTTCAACTTAGTTCATACACATTTGAGGACCCCATTGGGTTCGGACCCAATAGGTCCAGACCCCGATGGGCCTAGACCTAGTTGGGTTCCTTAAAAATCGTCATAGTTTTTGATCCAAAATTTGTGTCCGTTTCGCTCTACCTTGCTTAGTTATTGAGATACGTGATTTTAGGTGATCACTGGGGTCTTGAGAATTAAAAAACTCGATAACTTCAAAAATATTACTCGGAGAGCTTTTGGTTATTCGGTCTTGTTCTACGTGTTGAGAGCTACAAAAATTCTTTTGGACTTTTTGTTGTGTCGGCAATATTTACCGAGATATGAGCATTTTAATATTTTCGGGAATGCTAACTTTTTTGGATCCAATGTTAGGTCCCATTAGGGTCCACACATGGGAAGAGGACCCGCGAAAGTATGGAGATTCTAAGAACCAAAAATGCCCTCCATTTTGCTCTATCTGGCTTAGGTTAGGTTAGGTTGTAAGTGGCTGCTGACGTTTTACGTCAACACACGTAGACTCTGAGGTCCATTGTGATACCACGGGATCGTAATAGGTTTCCCTACTAGTCCCTGTCGTTAAACCAGTTTGAGCTTCTTGTGAAACTCCTTAGATGTTGAATTTTGACATCCGACAAATCTGAAAGATCGTACAGCTCCCTAGATCCCAGTGAAGCAAGTCGCTGACCAGAAAGTGCCGGGCAATGGCAAATAAAGTGTTCGATAGTTTCCAACTCCTCTTCATCCATGCAACTTCGGCAAAAGTCATTCGACGGCACATTTAACCGCTCTGCGTGCTTCCCTATAAGACAGTGTCCGGTAATTATAGAAACCACCGTTGAAATCTCTCCTCTTGTAAGCGATATCAGCTCACTTGTGCGCCCCTGATTAAGAGAAGGCCAAATCAGTCGTGTTGTCTCACACGTCCATCCATTTGCCCATCTTTGATTAGTCTCCGTCGCAGAACAAAGCCGTAGGTTTTGCTTGCAAGTTTCTAGAGGCATACCAACACATTCCAATTCTGTTGGAACCTGTAAGGTAGTTCCTAGTCTTGCAAGCTCATCGGCTTTGCAATTCCCTGGAATGTCTCTGTGCCCTGGGACCCATATGAGTCGTATGTTAAACTGCTTGGCCATCTCATTTAAAGACGTGCGGCAGTTAAGGGCAGATCTTGTTTTCAGAAACATTGAATCCAGGGACTTGACTGTCAGTATAGATGTTGACTGCGGTTGTAGACAAGACATTGCAGCTCAACCAGTCAGCCACTTCCTTTATTGCCAGCATCTCTGCCTGGTAGACACTGCAATGATCTGGCAATCTACGAGCCAGGCTCAATCCAAGCTCTTCCGAATAGACCCCAAAGCCCACTTGTTCGTGCAGCCTCGATCCATCTGTGTAAAAATTTATGGTAGCTCCACTTCCCGGAGTATCCCCCATCCAAGACTCCCTGGATGGTATCATAGTGGTAAAGTGGCGCTCAAAGAGGCTCAAAGAGGGAGCACAATACACATTTTGTGGTATTGTTATCTTTTTCGAGATCGCGCTATGGCCACAATCGCTGCTCCTCCATTGCAGCGTGCTATTAAGTCGAATTGCCGACGCAGCTGCATACTGCCTACCCAATATGTCCAAGGGTATCAGGTGAAGGAGGATTTATAATGCAGCCGTAGGTGTAGTACGAAGAGCACCAGTGATGCACATTGACGCCATTCTCTGTACCTTCGTGATAAAGACACAGTTCGATTTTGTTTCTAAAGCAGGCCACCAGACAATGATTCCATACAGCAAAATTGGACGCACCACTGCTGTATAGATCCAATGAACGACTTGAGGGCTAAAACCCCATCGTTTTCCAATGGCCCTCTTACAGGAATACAAAGCAATCGTTGCTTTTCTCACCCGTTCCTCAATATTACGCCTGAAATTCAGCTTCCTATCTAGAAATACTCCAAGATACTTGGCTCCATCTGAGAAGGTGATTTCAGTACCGTCCAGAGAAATAGGATCAAAAGCAGGAATCTTATTTTTCCTTGTAAATAGAACAAGCTCTGTTTTACTAGGATTAACTCCTAGACCACAGTCTCTTGCCCATTTAGACAGATCTTTCAGAGAACCCTGAAGAATGTCCCGCAATGTTGGCAGATGCTTCCCCTTTACCGCTATCGCGACATCGTCAGCATATGCGACAACATGACAACCACGTGCTTCTAGAGATAGTAGCATTGAATTCAGTGCCAGGTTCCAAAGAAGCGGCGAAAGAACACCTCCTTGTGGTGTGCCCCTATTGACAAATCGAGATATGACGGACGCTCCCAATTCAGACGTTATACGTCTACTGGCAAGTAGGCTTTCCACCATTAAAACGATTTCACGCTTTACTCCCAGACCAGACAATGCCAATATTATCGATTCTGGGATGACATTATTAAAAGCCCCCTCAATATCAAGAAAGGCCACCATAGTGTACTCTTTTACCGAAAGCGATCTCTCGATGGTACCAACGAGCTCATGAAGAGCTGTTTCCGTTGATCGTCCCTTGCTGTATGCATGTTGCTTTGTCGAAAGCAACCTCGGGTCAATCACTCTACGCAAATATGAGTCTATCATTCGTTCCATTGTCTTTAACAAAAAAGAAGACAGACTAATTGGTCTGAAATCCTTCGGAGCTGTGTGGGAACTTTTCCCAGCCTTCGGGATAAATACGACTCTGGTATCCCTCCATTTTAAAGGAATGTACGACCAGTTGATGCATGCTGTGTATAGATTATACAGCAACGGGGCTATATAGTCCGACACTTGCTGCAACTCAGCCGGGATTATACCATCAGGTCCCGGGGATTTATAGGGCCTGAAGCTTTTTATCGCCCAGATTAATGTTGGCATATTTATTATTTCCGAAGCAATTTCAGATGCTTGGGCGTCAGAACGTTCCAAAGCTTGAAACGGCGTCATGGAATTGCCCGGAAAATGCGTGTTTAAAAGGAGATCCAGCGACTCTCCACTGGAGGAAGACCACACCCCATTAGGATCTTTCAGGTATCCCAGGGTGCAAGGAGAAGAAGCCAGAACCTTGCGCAGCCTGGATGCCTCAGAAACGTCTTCTATGTTTCCACAGAAGTTTTTCCAAGAATCACATTTTGCATTTCTGATCATCTTTTTATAACTCTTAAGTTGCAGCCTGTATGCAGACCAGTCCTCGTCCGCTCTTGAAAATTTAGCCTTATTAAAGAGCTTTCTGCAGGAATCTCTGCTCGTCTGCAACTCATTTGACCACCAAGGTGGCTTTTTTTCCCTCTAGGCTTTGCAGAAGGGCAAGACGCATCCAGGCACCTATTACAAACATTTGTTATATGGTCAACCAGACAGTCAATTTGCGCCAAACTATGTGGTTTAGATAAGGGTACTTCATCCAAAAGCAAAGAAAAAGTCTCCCTATATTTCACCCAGTTTGTTCTCCTCAGATTTCTAGAGACTGTCTCAACCGGGGCACGCTCCCTGAGTAAAAACTCAATGTAGCGATGATCTGAGAAAGAATGCTCTTCCAAAACTCTCCAGTCATCAATTCTATCAGACAATGTATCTGATACAAGTGTTACGTCAAGAACCTCTTGCCGCGTACTTGTAACGAAAGTTGGTTCACCACCCTTGTTACAAATATAGAGGTTAGTGCTTAACAAAAACTCCAAAAGTGATTCGCCTCTATCATTTGTGTCTGTACTTCCCCATATCGAATGATGTGCATTAGCATCACAACACACTACTAACTGGTGTCCCCTAGATTCAGACTCCCGAATTAGACCGACAACCTTCTCCGGGGGTATTGACCCCGGATTAGGAAAATACGCAGAGGCGAGCCAAATAGACTTCCCATGAAGCTCTAAGCTAGCCGCTGTAACATCCATATCACTAAAAGTTGATAAAAAGAATATATTTAAGCCATTTTTTGCCAAGATGCAGGCTCTTGGTGAGCCCTCACCTTTGGCAACCACCAACTTAAACCCAGGGGTCTTCAATCCGCAAACCCTGCCACCCCGCACCCAGGGCTCTTGGATAAAAACCAAGTCAACTGCT
Source organism: Pegoplata infirma (assembly GCA_963921195.1). Taxonomy (NCBI): domain Eukaryota; kingdom Metazoa; phylum Arthropoda; class Insecta; order Diptera; family Anthomyiidae; genus Pegoplata; species Pegoplata infirma. Next base: position 76,637,837 of record OY992538.1, on the reverse strand, counting down.
CCTGTCGTCAGGCGCAGCAAGAGTGCAGCTGAGGCTGCCTTACAGTGATGGAGGTTTATTTGTAGGAACCGCAACATCTTGCTTTTTTTCCACCATCCTTTCCACCACCGTGTTATTGGCTTCATCCTCCGTGTTATCATAGAGGTCGCATTCGTCCCCAGATTCAGTTTCGAATAAGCCAGATATATATCCCATCTGTTCTGAATCGGAGGCAACAGAACTCTCCGAATTCCTCACTGCATGGGCCTCGTCCTGAATGTCACCCATCGTGGCATCGGCTTTATCCTCCATGCCATCACAGAGGTCGCATTCGTTACCAGATTCGGTTTCAAAAATGCCAGATGCATCTCCCATCAGCCTAGAATCGGCCAGCTGAATATCAACCTTTTCCAGATTCTCCTCCCCAGCCGACTCTGCCACTGGCTTGTCTTGTAGACATTGACTCTTATATAAAAAAATCCAAATCTAATAATGCCGTCAGTCCTGGCTAAAAGCGGAAGCGATTCCTCATTAACCAAGACCACTGCTTGACGACGAGCGCCCTCCATCTCACCCAATCTGGCAATTTGCCAATTCTGAGTTGGAAGGTCAGGATTGCAGACTTTTATCATCTTAAGAATCACCGCAGTGTCATTTGTAGCCATTGGGATCCATGCATGAGCTCTGGGTTGCGAGGGGATATCATGTTTTTCCACAACGTCCAGTCTGGCTCCAGGCCATAACTCTCCCACTTGGCTAATGGCAACCTTAAACACGGCTGCGGATCTTTCGTTCCCAAAAGCAACGAGTTTTACTCGCCCCTGATACCAACCTGCGTTGACAGTAGGAGCCTATAGTAGATTTCATTTAGTTTAGTTTCAACTAAACTCCACTTGTCCCTTGGAATACTACAATCCCCATTTAGCCTGTTTATCACAGCCCTAACGAATTTACCTTTAACCACTTCACTAAAAGACTGAGTCCAGACGTTGCCGGTCACCTTAGATCTCTTAGGTAAAGGTTTCTCGTCGGGCGAGCGCAACCTTTTACCAGACTTCGATGACGAGGCCGAAACAGCGCTCTGTTTGTCAGATGCGCGCATTGCCGAAAGTTTGTCCTGTTCTTCAATGACTTTCGTTTGACTTTTAATTGACACAATTAAAAGTTGACACAATTAAAAATTTATTCAAAATTTATCTGTTTATTTTTTTTTAAGTGTAAAAAAGTTTTAAATTTGTTTACAATAAAAAAAAAAACAAAAAAATTGTTTTTTCAAACTTTACCAAACATATTTATGTCTCAAAAACATGGGAAAATTTTATAAAGACGATTACAAACTTTCATATACATACACAAAAAACTTTAAACTAAACGAGAATTCAAAAACTATGAGAGTTTAAAAAAAAATTTAAAAACTATTGAATTTTTATTAAATTATTTACTTTAATTGTTTTTAAAATTTTTAAGTAAATTTTTAATTGCGTCAATTAAAAAATTACTCAATTTAATTGCGTCAATTAAAAAATTACTCAATTTTTTTTTTAAATTTAAGCAAGTGATTACTCAAATTTGTTTCCTTCGTATTTTTTTCTGTGTGGAAGTGCCTCTATTGGACATGTGAGGTCCACCATCCAAACTTTAGCTCGAAATTACGTTAGCTATAACCGGTATAAATATCGCTGTAATCGGTCCGGTAGTTGCTAAATGGCCGAATTATTTCCAAAAAAAATCGATTATAAACCGCTGTGTGTTGCATCCCAGGATTTATAAAAAATATTACGCTTAGGCATCCTTATAAATCCAGAGCAGAGTAATTTTATTAATATTCTTCTAAAAAAATAAAAAAAAAAGCTAAAAACCATTTTTATCTTCGGATAGCGGCTATAATTGTGAGAGTTTTTGAAAGAACAACAATTCGTTAAGCCTAATTTAGTTTTTCAAGCATTCATAAAATTTTATACAAAATTTTTTTTTTTCTATTTTTTTATGGAATCCTTTAAAACTGGGGCTTTTTCCCATTATTTTGTTTTTTTGTTATTTAAAATCTCTATAAAACCCTTAAAATTTTTAATTTTTTGTGAATATTAAAACAAAAAACAGAAAAAACGCACATTTAAACATGCCTTTGCATGATTCATTAGTTTATTATGCTTGAAAAAGACCATATAAAAAACTTGATTATCCAATCACAAAAAACTAAATTGAATTTTTTTCAGCATTTAAACAGCCAATGATAAACACGAATATTTTACAGTTTTTAAACAAAAATGAGCATAAAAACACAAACCAGACATAATCTCAGACATTGAAAAATGCCATGATCGAAAACTTCTCACACACTGCAGCACCATCAAACTCCATAAGAAAGAAATCAAATCGAATAAATTTTATTTGCAGTAACCAAAAAAAAAAAAAAACTCCTACTAAAACGCCAAAAATTTTAAAACCAAAACGAACAAATAGCAAAAAACAAACAAACAGAAATATTTTAACAAAATCATAAGGCTCTGGTCAGTTTTTTTTGTAAATTTTTTTCATCAAAACATGCCAATATTTAGTATTTTCAATACAAACAATTTTACGATTAAGATCAGTTTTGTCACTTTAGTAGTAGCCACCACCACTTCTGTGCACGAGTATGATGAGCAGCCTGTTGTGATGATGATGATCATGATGACAATTTAAAAGATGACATTTGAACATATTAAAGTTATGTTAAGTAACAAATCTTGAAATATTTTTGGTTGGTAGATTTAACAAAACGAAAAAAAAAATCCCAAAATCTTTGTCAAAATATAAAAATTAACAAACCAGAGGAATGACACAAAAAAAAAAACAAAGTGATGAAAAAGTAACCAAACACAAGAATTTTTGCAACTTTTTAACGTCAGATGATCGATGATGAGTTTGAGTATGGTATGATCATTTTAATAAGATGTTGTAGTATATACACTCAAAAAAATTTTAACATTTATCAAGAGAACAAATTTTAAAAAATCGTAACGGCCATTATTACTACGGAAGCCACTAAACGGATAGAAATTCATTCAAAGGAGTTACATATCTTGAAAAATAACTATTCTTAACATTACTTGATCGGGAAATTGATCATATGTCACTGATATATTAGAGTGGCATTTTTTCTTCAACTTTTGATTGCCCCAAGTGTCCGGGAAAATTTTTATTCTAGTGGACCTGAAAAATATGTGGTACAAATTTGAGGTCATTCGGATTAAATTAACCCGTGGTTACCGGAGTTCAAAGTATTAGATTTTTAAACATTTTTTGAAAAAAAAAAAAATAATAAAACTATACCTTGCGACCTATCATACTTATTAATTTTGATGCGCTGAGCACAAATATCAAAGAATTTTTAAAATCGGTCAATCGGTTTTTGAGATATCGTTATTTATTGTAAAATTATTATTTATCGTAAAATTTGCGAAAAATGGCGGTGTTTTCCTATGTTCTAGAAAATTTTTAAAATAGATCTAAAAATTTCTTACCCTTAACCCTATCAAAGAGCTTAACACAATCTTTCATTCAAAATTAATTTGAGCCAAATCCGATGAGTTTGACCCTTGGCGCCCTTCGATCAAAATTTTGCTTTTTTACAATATTTTCACCAAAAACTCTAATCTTTGATCATACGGCGCCATGGGTTAAAATGGTCTGATTTGGCTCAAATTAAGTTTAAATGAAAACTTATCACCATCTCTATAAAATAGTTAACGGAAACAAAATTTTAAAATTTTTTTAAAAAATTTCTTGAACGTAGGAAAAAACCGCCATTTTGCGAAATTTTTTGACAAATGGGGATAACTCAAGAGCCGTTCGACCGATTTAAGATATTTTATGATATTTGTGTTCAGCATGTCAAAATTAATAAAAATAATGTATCACGAGATCTTTTGTTTTTATTTTTTATTTTTCAAAAATCCAAAATTTTCCAAAAATGTAAATATTTGATTGAAGGGCGCCACGGCACAGTGCGACATTTGGCCAATCTAGGTAGACAAAAATCTAATTTAAAATATCCTGGCTTGAAATTTGGTTTGATAATAATGTAGGACATAACTAATATTGACAACAAAATTTGAAACAATCGAACAATTGCCACGCCCATTTTTGGGAAATTAACTATTTTTTAAGAAATTGCTTAAATAATTTGAAGAATTTTTATGAGATTTTGTAAAAAAATTATTATTTGTGTACCATTTTGTAAAAAAAAATGTACACAATAACCTCGAAGACAATTATTGATGGGCGGTATACGCCCACTTTTTTTATAACAGACGTTTAAGCTGTTTTGGACAACCTTGGGCTAGATTTTCTTTTTTGACTTATGTACATTGTAAAATTAACTCTATACTGTAACAAAAAGGGGCGTGGTCAACCCACTATTTGCAGTTTTATAAATTTATTACACACAAAACGATTTTACAATAGAAATAGAAATAGCAGTACAGTAATTTATTGAAATCGTGTGATTTGTATCACTCATATTTTAGAATTTCAAACCAAAAAATTAAAGTTATTTGGTTTTCATTATTTTAATTCCATTGCGAATTCTACGAATTTAACAATTATTCAATTTTCCCATATTTTATACAAAAACTAAACATCGTTAAAAAAATGTAATGCCGTTAAACAAGGGTTTGGTGTAATAACACATAACATTTTATATTATAATGTATTCTTACATAATCATTCAATTTTATGTGCAATATAAGTGTATTTTTCATATAGTTTAAAACTAAAAGTCTCTGGAATTAAAAAAAAATCAAGCAAAAAGTCCATTTTGGACGTTCACTAAACTTTAAAATTCTCTATAAATCGCAAAAAATCGCCAGCAAACATGGTTTAATCTCTTACTAGAGATATTCCAACACCTGCCACATGTATAGGTCGTGTGAGGGAGCGTGAGGAAACTATAGTTTTATTCCAACGAAGTTTCCGTTTTTTTCTTTTTTTTTTTTTAATTTTTAATTTTTGTTTTTAATAAATTACAACAATAAGTTTTCGATTAAATTAAAAAATGAGCACGGATTTAAAAACTAGATTAAAAATACTGTATTTTTAAAAAAAGAAATGGACTTATAACTACAACAGCAAAAAAGTTATAAGTGTTTGAAGTTGGGATGGTGCTCAAAAATATATTTTATTTCTCAAAAGTCTATTACAAGATGTGACTTTAAACTCCTGTATCAAATGAAACAGCACTTTTTTCGTCATATTATGATTATTTCCATAGTATATGGATTGTTTGCTGTCACATTCATTTAAATTATAACAATTCGCCAACTTTTATTTTTCGATTTTTGTCCACCTAGATTGGCCAAATGTCGCACTGTGCACGGGTTAAAATGATCGTATATGGCTCAAATTAATTTTGAATGAAATATTGTGTCAAGCTCTTTGAAAGGGTCAAGGGTAAGAAATTTTTAAATTTTGTTAAAAAATTTCTAGAACCGCCATTTTTTGCAAACCTTAAATAGCGATATCTCGAAAATCGTTTGACCGATTTTAAAAATTCTTTGATATTTGTGTTCAACGCATCAAAATTAATAAGTGTGATGTGGCGCAAGACATAGTTTTTTTTTGTTTTGTTTTTCTACAAATTTTCAAAAATCCAAAACTTTGATCGCCGATTGACCTCAAATTTGTAACACATAAGTTTTAGGCCTAGGTATGGTTAGGTTGTAAGTGGCTGCTGACGTTTTACGTCAACACACGTAGACTCTGAGGTCCATTGTGATACCACGGGACCGTAATAGGTTTCCCTACTAGTCCCTGTCGTTAAACCAGTTTGAGCTTCTTATGAAACTCCTTAGATGTTAAATTTTGACATCCGACAAATCAGAAAGATCGTACAGCTCCCTAGATCCCAGTGAAGCAAGTCTCTGACCAGAAAGTGCCGGGCAATGGCAAATAAAGTGTTCGATAGTTTCCAACTCCTCTTCATCTATGCAACTTCGGCAAAAGTCATTCGACGGCACGTTTAACCGCTCTGCGTGCTTCCCTATAAGACAGTGTCCGGTAATTATAGAAACCACCGTCGAAATCTCTCCTCTTGGAAGCGATATCAGCTCACTTGTGCGCCCCTGATTAAGAGAAGGCCAAATCAGTCGTGTTGTCTCACACGTCCATCCATTTGCCCATCTTTGATTAGACTCCGTCGCAGAACAAAGCCGTAGGTTTTGCTTGCAAGTTTCTAGAGGCATACCAACACATTCCAATTCTGTTGGAACCTGTAAGGTAGTTCCTAGTCTTGCAAGCTCATCGGCTTTGCAATTCCCTGGAATGTCTCTGTGCATATGAGTCGTATGTTAAACTGCTTGGCCATCTCATTTAAAGACGTGCGACAGTTAAGGGCAGATCTTGTTTTCAGAAACATTGAATCCAGGGCCTTGACCGCGGCTTGACTGTCAGTATAGATGTTGACTGCGGTTGTAGACAAGACATTGCAGCTCAACCAGTCAGCCACTTCCTTTATTGCCAGCATCTCTGCCTGGTAAACACTGCAATGATCTGGCAATCTACTAGCCAGGCTCAACCCAAGCTCTTCCGAATAGACTCCAAAGCCCACTTGTTCGTGCAGCCTCGATCCATCTGTGTAAAAATTTATGGTAGCTCCACTACCCGGAGTAACCCCCATCCAAGACTCCCTGGATGGTATCATAGTGGTAAAGTGGCGCTCAAAGAGGCTCAAAGAGGGAGCACAGTCCACATTTTGTGGTATTGTTATCTTCTTCAAGATCGCGCTGTGGCCATAATCGCTGCTCCTCCATTGCAGCGTGCTATTAAGTCGAATTGCCGACGCAGCCGCATACTGCCTACCCAATATGTCCAATGGTATCAGGTGAAGGAGGATTTCTAATGCAGCCGTAGGTGTAGTACGAAGAGCACCAGTGATTCACATCGACGCCATTCTCTGTACCTTCGTGATAAAGACACAGTTCGCTGTTGTTTGTAAAGTTTTAAGCCTAAAAGAATAAAAATTTGTCCTGACGTTCAAAAGAAAAAAATCGTTTTTGTCATACAACAAAATGCCAGTCTACTGATTCATATTATCGAGAAAATAATTCCAGGAAAATTTTTGGAAAAGATTCCTATATAATAGAATACATCTACTAATCAAATACTAATCACAACAAAATGTTCAATGTAAAATATTTTTTTTTTTTTAAAACTACTTGCTGTTACAAACAAAAATCATCGATTCTGGAATGTTTAGAAAAATCGATTAAATGCGTTCCGGAACAAATTATTTGATAGAATCTAAGACATTCTAGCGATTTCCGTCCGTGCACAAGCACTATGCAGAGATACCTGCTGAAGTTTGGCACAAATATAAGGCATTCCACACCAAATGTACCGTTACAGAAAAACATGTGTCCCGTGAATTTCGGAATAGGTTCTATGAATAGCTCTATATGTAACTAAGAAAATTGCGTTTTTGGTTTTTAAATTTTTCAAAAACTGGGCTTAGGAGGCGTGGTTAAATATTGGAAAAATTGTAATCGAGTTACCTTGTTTAGATATTTATCAAATTAAAACGGAATGCACCACAATCTCAAAAATTAATATTCTTCTATAGTTTTGTACAGGCTACCGATTAAATTTTTTGAACTCCTTCTGAAATTTTATATTTTTTGTAAATTTATTAAAAATTCGACCACTTTTTTTTGAATTTTTATTAAAAGTTAAAATGATTGTCTTCCCAGTTGGAAAATGTGTCACTGAGGAAATTTCCACAGTGATTCCTTGAGGAAATGTCTTCAGGTTCTGACAAATCATAGGTAATCCTTGATGACATGTCCTAACATTGTCAGCACTGAATTTTTGCTTTAAGAGTGTTGACACTTCCTCTAAGACGTCCAAAAGGAAATGTCTTCAGAATAGCAGTATATTAAATTAGAATTTTAAATCTGGGCAACACTTCAATTTCCAAGAAAAAGATGGAAATATTATCGATTTTTTTAAAATAAAATCAAAATCTAACTAGTAGAATAAAAGTAATGAATAAACAAACAATTTTCAAAATAAAGTTTGGAACGAGTAGTTAGGTGTGGGACTAATAAGCTGGAGGTTCCAGGTTCAAATCCAGTTGGGACTAAAAAAGGCGAAAAGTTTTTTCTAAATATGAAAAAGATAATTTATAAAGGAAAATGGATAAAAGTAAAAACTAAAGGAAATACGAACATTTTTTGTATTTTCGCATGACCTACGTCAGACATTTCCCCAAAGAAGTCTTAGGTGACATGTCCCCATAAGGTCAGCCCTGACCACTGCTGACTTTGAGTGAGGACATTTTGAAAATTTGTATGAAACTGTTCTCAACCCAGTACATAAAGATGTCTTGTGGATGTCAGCAGTGACTCTGACATGTCACCGCTCCGTCACTGAGGATGGCTCGAGGACGTTGCCAACTGGGAATCCAAACAAAAAAATTCAGACATGTGTTTTTTTTTTCGAGAAAATCGCATTTGAATTTCATAACAATTTAGTAATTAGCTTTTATTTTCTTGTTTAAACATAGCGCATGAGTAATATTTATGCAGATTTTTAATACTCATCCGCAATGATTAAATAAGAAAATACAAGCAATTACAAAATTGTTATGAAATTTAAAATTCAAATGCGATTTTCTCGAAAAACACATGTCTAAATTTTTTTATGTGGATAGACAAACATCTGAACTTAAAAAAAAATTAAAAATAGTGATTTAAATTGTTCAGTCTAAATCGTTTAGTGAATCAACTAGTTCAATTAATTTAGTTTGTTCATGAACGACACAACTCTATCTGGCTTCGAGCCAGTGCCTACTTATATAAAACCTATATTTTAAAGTGTAAGTGTAAAAAAAATCTAATTTTTTCATTTATATTTTTTGATGTGTATTTTTTAAGTTTATTTGTGACAAAACAGTAGCTGTTCCACCACAAAAAATCCTTAAAACAAAGACTTAGCATAAGCATCAAAAAGCAAAACAACAAAAAAAATCATATTATAAAAATGAACTACTATGGAACGCCTCCAGTCATGCTATTGACCAAAGATGTTTTTTTCCTGTTCTTTTACCAGCTCTGTATGTTCTTATTCTTATTTTATATGAAGTCTTGAATGTTTTTATGGTGTACGTGTTTTAGCGATCATCACTTTGATTGCCAGTTTATAGTTTTTAAATAAAATCAGATTTTTTGATGAAATTATTCCGTTTTATTTTTCGATTTTTACAGCCAGTATACAGCCGTTTTTGCCTGCGGGGCATTAAAACATGCCTAATTATTTATGCGTTTAAATGAAAAATTTCTTTCAGCTACTGTATATAGAAAAATGCATCGATGTTGGGGAATATGGTGGCATTGAATATTATGTCGCCGTATAATGAAGGAATATTTTCTTAGTTATACATTGTGTTTTTTATTTTGTTTTTGGGATGAATTTTTGATCCTTGTGTTCGTGTTTTTTGGCTGATCACCATGATCATCAGTTCGAACATGATCTTAAAATATAAAAAAAAAACTCAGTAACACAACATATAAATAAATAATTGATGGTTTGAATGGACAAACGCATATTTATAAGCATTCTTTTTGTAACAGAAAAAACACTGAAATTTGCCAATGCAGGTATTATTATAATTTTCTTTTTCTTTGCAAAATTAATAATTTAATACGAAAGATAACAGTTTTTATGGCTATTAAAGATTATGTTTGATACATATTGTATTTGAAATCAAATATGTAATTAAGGATCCTTTTTTTTGTGGTTCTTTGAGTGACATAAGTTTGTGTTGAAACTGGGATTATTGATGGCTCAAAACAAGATCAAATATTCGTCCTTTGGTCCTACAGTCCAGTGTTCTTTATATCTGAGACTACTGTCATTAACCTTTCTTCGATCATGGGTCTAGTTATGTTTAGATTAGAATCATTTGCAAAATATGAGCAATGACCTTCTAACAGTCTCAGAGTGTGTATTCCTATTATTCGATAGTGTTCCACCAGTTGATGTTTCCTGTTTAAATAAACTAATTTAAGGGAATTAAAGTTGTTTGGTAGATGTAGTGAATTTGGCACGGCTCTTTTTCAAAGTCAGTGGTTTCTGTGTTTCCGATTCACAATTTGGAGTTGGGTCCCAGCGTGGGCGCCATTTATTTGGAAATTATGTAGGTTAATTTTGCTGCTTGTCTGAAGATATGTTTATTGTGAGAACATTTTTAAATTCTTCTACTAAGTATTTTATGTATTCTGCAGTAGATTTTTGAGGATAGGTAAAGTTTAATGTGGTTTCTAAAGCTACTCTTCAGCGCACAAAAATTACTAGGTCGGTTTTTAAACTAGTGAACGAATAAGGCGTTACCATTCTTGTCCTTGCAGTGAAACCAATTTAAGCAAGTTAGAAAATTCCTTAGTTGCTATATTTTGACAGAATTCAAACTACGGATCATACATGAACAACATATAAATAAATAATTGATGGTTTGAATGGACAAACGCATATTTATAGGCATTCTTTTTGTAACAGAAAAAACACTGAAATTTGCCAATGCCGGTATTATTATAATTTTCTTTTCAAAATTAAAAATTTAATACAAAAGATAACAGTTTTTATGGTTATTAAAGATTATGCTTGGTACATATTGTATTTGAAATCAAATACATAATTTAGGATTCTTTTTTTGAGTTTTTGAGTGACATAAGTTTGTGTTGAAACTGGGATTATTGATGCCTCAAAGATCAAATATTCGTCTTCGGGTCCTACAGTAAAGTGTTCTTTATATTTGAGTCTACTGTCATTCAACTTTCTTCGATCATTGGTCCAGTTATGTTTAGATTAGAATCATTTGCAAAATATGAGCCTGGACCTTCTAAAAATCTCAGAGTGTGTATTCCTACTATTCGGTAGTGATCCATCAGTTTCTGTTTTCTGTTTAAATAAACTAATTCAAGGGAATTTAACTTGTGTGGTAGCTGTATTAAATTTCGCACGGCTCTTTTTCAAAGTCAGTGGTTTCTGTGTTTCCGATTTACAATTTGGAGTCGGGCCTCAGCGTGGGCGCCATTTATTTGGGAATTCTGTTGGTTAATTTTGCTGCTTGTCTGAAGATATGTTTATTGTGAGCACATTTTTAAATTCTTCTACTATTTTATGAATTCTGCAGTAGATTTTTGAGGATAGGTAAAGTTTCATGTGGTTTCTAAAGCTACTCTTCAGCGCACAAAAATTACGATGTCGGTTTTTACACTAGTGAACGAATAAGGCGTTACCATTCCAGTCCTTGCAGTGAAACCAATTTGAGCAAGTTAGAAAATTCGTTAGTTGCTATTTTGAGAGAATTCAAATTACGGATCATACATGAACAACATATAAATAAATAATTGATGGTTTGAATGGACAAACGCATATATATAAGCATTCTTTTTGTAACAGAAGAACACTGAAATTTGCCAATGCAGGTATTATTATAATTTATTTTTTCTTTTCAAAATTAAAAATTTAATACGAAAGATAACAGTTTCTATGGCTATTAAAGATTATGCTTGGTACATATTGTATTTGAAATCAAATACATAATTTAGGATCCTTTTTTTTTGGTTCTTTGAGTGACATAAGTTTGTGTTGAAACTGTGATTATTGATGGCTCAAAACAAGATCAAATATCGTCTTCGGGTCCTACAGTAAAGTGTTCTTTATATTTGAGACAACTGTCATTCAACTTTCTTCGATCATGTGCCTAGTTATGCTTAAGTTAGAATCATTTGCAAAATATGAGCCAGGACCTTCTACCAATCTTAGAGTATGTATTTCTATTATTTAGTAGTGTTCCACCAGTTTCCTGTTTAAATAAACTAATTTAAGAGAATTAAACTTTTTTGGTAGCTGTAGTGAATTTGGCACTGTTCTGTTTCATTGGCAGTAGTTTCTGTGTCTCCAATTTACAATTTGGAATCGGGCCCCAGCGTGGGCGCCATTTACTTAGAAATTCAGTTGGTTAATTTTGCTGCGCGTCTGAAGATATGTTTATTGTAAGAAAATTTCTTACGATAAGGCGATACCATTCTAGTCCTTGCAGTGAAAACATATACGAAGGTGAAGAAGTGAAACCATACCACGTAGTTTCGTAAGTCCATGCATTTGTCCATCTCTAATAAATCTTCTCATAAAACAAACAATTAATCAAAGATTATAAAAATGATATTACAATCTTCCCGCTTACAAAAACCAGAAGTTATTTTTCTTAAAAAAAAATTGTAAAACAATAGTTTCACTTACGATAAACTCTTCAAAAAGATTCATATTCGAATCAACTCTTCAAAAAGATTCATAATCGAATCACCTGCCTTTAATCATTATCATTAATAAGATTGTTCAAAACAATTTGCAGTTTTATCCTTAAAAACTTTTAAAAGTACTTTGCCAATTTGTGTTTTGTTTCTTTAATTATATAATTTAAAATTTCAACATTCCCTCTGACACATTTTTAAAAGAATAATTAAATTTTACAAAAAAAAAAAACGCGAAAATGAAACTTTATTAATAATATTTATCAGCTCAATTTATTGCCTTAATTCACATTTCATCAACAGAGACGCAAATCACAGCAAATATAAAAAATTACAAAAAAGAAACAAGTAAGAAAGTTATAGTCGGTCAAGACCGACCATATGATACCCTACACCAGTGTGTTCCGGAAAATGGTCACAAGTCCAAACATGGACCGATTGGATCTGTCTTTTGTTAGATATTTATTTAGTGTGGAAAACACACACAGATAAAATTTTAGTAGAATTGGTTTATTTTTTGCCAATAGTCCGATTTAACTGAATATCGGTAGAAATTTTTATATGGGGTACTAAGTCTAAAAATGGTCCTATTATATTCCGATTTGTTAGGTTACATGTTTAACACCTAAAAATAAAATTTTTATCAAATATTTCCATTTTTATGAATTTTGAGGAAATTATGTGAATATCGGGAGGGTGCTTTGAATGGGGACTTCCAGAAGGACTGACCCGATTCCTTTGAAATTTGAAATGATGATTCGTCCATACAACGTTCGATTACCTGTTAAATTTCAAAGCGATATCTATTATAATACGGTTATTAGAGTCATTTTCTCCAATTTCAATAGGCTTCCTTGGGCAAAAAGATACTTGAGTTTCAAATTTCAAGTCAATTGATTGAAAATTGTGACCTGTATCGTGCTTAAACCGATAGATGGACAGACGGACGGACGGACAGACGAACGGACCGACATTGCTAAATCGACTCAAAAAGTAATTCTGATTCGATCGGTATACTTGAAGGTAGGTCTAGGACCAATATTTCGGGTAGTTACAAACATCAGCACAAACTCATTATACCCTGTACCACATAGTGGTGTAGGGTATAAATATCCACAAGATACAAAACTTAACTTCATTCCTCTTCTTCAAATTTGGTCATCAATAATCAATATTGAAGAAGTTAACAGAGAGAAGAGAAGTTACACAAAAAAATCAACACACATCAACAAAAAAAAATTAAATTGGAGAAACCCAGCAAAAAAATTATTTTGGTCTGGAAGAACACAAACAAGTGAGAAAATTACGAATCTTAAATACCCTCCAGCTTATTATCAAAAAAAAAAAAAATAGAACAAGTAAGAAATTTACCCCCAGTTTCTGTAATAAGAACGCCATTCGTCTGCGACGAATTTGCATGTACACTCAAAATAATTCTACAGTAAAAGGTTTAGTAAGTGATATTGTACCAAAATCTACTAATTAGTTACTAATTTTAGTATCTTCAAAGTACTGAAATTAGTAATTTTTACTGGTTTTGAATAATATTAGTAAAAAATTTTAGTATTGGTTACCAATTCTTGCACTAGGTCCTTTTGGACTAAAATTTAGTTAAATTTTTAGTATTGAATACCCACGCTCTTTTTTTTTTGGTGTAGTTTGTTTTTGTTACAATAACAAAATACATACAAATTCGTCACGAACGAATGGCGTTCGGATTACAGAAACTGGGGGTTAAAGTCCTTCAGGAACGACCATGTGATACCCGGAAAATGGGTTTTCAGGAAAATGGGTCTCAACTCCAAACATGAACCGATTGAATCTATCTTTTGTTAGATCCTTAATTAGTTTAGAAAACATACACAAACCAAATTTTAGTGGAATTGGTTTATTTTTGTTGCAAAAATACCGCTTTAACTGAATATCGGCCGAAATTTTCATGTGGGGAACTAAGTCCAAAAATGGTACAAATATTTTTTTTTTTCAAAAAAAAATTTTCGCGGAATTTTATTTAAACCAAAAAAAATTTTTCCGCGAAATTTTTTTTATTAAAATTTTATTTTAGTTATTAAAATAAATTTCTTTTAACATTTTTTTCGCGGAATTACTTTTTTCGCCAAAAAAAACTTTTCCGCCGAATTTTTGTTTACACTAATGTTTTTGTAATTAATATCTTTTGCCATTTTTTTTTTTTAATTTTTTTTTTTGCTGGGATTTCCCTAAGCTTGACTGACTGTCTCTTATGCCACCACGTTTTATTCTTTAAGTTTCATTTTTAATAAAAAAACAATTTATTTCTTGCAACATATAACAGTAGCTGCTACTTGACTACTTACCTTTTAATACACAAAATGTACAATTTTTTTTTGTTGTACTCTTCACAATTCTCGTCTTTATTTTCGAAAGACGCAGCGAGATGTGCGTTTAATGATTAAAACACATTAAAAATCCAGTAGCTTTTATAACGATGATCGCACTTGCCATAATATGGTCAATATAATGAAATACATTCAAAATTAAGTACAAAAAAATATTAAGGAAACAACATTTTTTGTTTTTGTTTCTTTATTCTGTCTCTCTTACGTGTTGTATAAAAGTAATCGTCACGTAATGGCAAGAACATGAATTTTTGTCATGCTTAAAAATCTTTTTGTGAATTTTTTTTAAGAATTTTTTTGTGTTCAAATTTTGGTAAAAACTTGACAGAAATTATTCATAAAAAAATGAGATTTTAAAATATGGTAAAAACAACATATTACATTTAAAAAAACGAAAAAAAAAAATAAACGGAATATTTAATTGTAACTATTTGGAAATTTTAACATAGGAATGGATATTTTACTTAAAAATTAATGGTAACAAATTATGGTAGTTGTAACATTTTAGGTTTAGGAATGACCGATGTCGCCAATTCAAAACCGCGGTTTCGGTTTTCCAAAATTGAAAGACATCTCAGCAAAAATTAAGTAAAATAATTTTTAAACTAATGTCATACACATTTAAAACAAGTAAAAAAGTTAAATTCGGCCTTGCCGAATGCAGTGATACCCTCCACAATTTCAAAAAGATTATTGCAAACAACTTTATTTAAAAGGAAATTACTTTTGAAAAAAATTGAAAAAAAATTTCCGCGAAAAAAATGTTTGGTAAAAATAAAAATCCGCGATTTTTTCTTTTTTTGTCAAAAAATATGTTCTTACTTGTTTAAATACCATTTGGTGTTCAATTATGTTCACATATGTCAACCAGAAGCCGAATTAAAGCATTTTGTATTTTTAGGTTATGTTGAATGTACTGAAATTTTTGAGGTGTGCTTACATTTTCGTTCATAACTTTTGAACCGCTGAACCGATATCGCTCAAATGCAATGCCAAACTTCTCGGGAGAACTTCCAATATATATGTTAAGTTTCAGTCATCTCTGTGCAATATTTTGTCCGCGAGAGCATTTTCCACAGACAGACAGACGGGTAGCGCTAGAATGTCTTAAAATCGATCGGGCATCATGAATATATATACTTTATGGGGTCCCAGACCGATATTTCGATGAGTTACAAACGGAATGACAAACTTATATATACCCTCTATCACTTAGTGGAGGGTATAAAAAAAATAAATATACTGGATCATGAGATCAAAATTATTATTATATTATTACAGAGTAAAAACAGCTCAATTCAAACGAAAAAAGTAGCATTTTTGACATTACACCTTTCGAATTTGATGAAACTTGGAGTATAGTTGGACCCTTACAAAAAAAATTATAGTGCTAAAATTTTGGACTTCTGGTATTTTTTCTTCCCGAGATATGGGGTCTTGAAAATTGTGAAAATCGTATTAATCAGAAAAAACTTTTCTGACATAAATAAAGATATCTCAAAAAGTGATAACGATACAGATCTCGTTTCGGTTTCAAATAATAGGTAATAAGACAGCCTTTAAAATGACTTTCACAAAGATTTTCTTCTGAAAAAGGTCAAAGGTCATTGTTTTAACCATATATTTTGGAGAGCTATATCTCAAAAAACGATATTTTTAAAATTTTGAAAAAAATATATGTTATTAAGGATCACCTAAACTACTTAAGTTTAAATTTTCAGGATGGAGACTTCATTGGAACTTTTACTATTAATAGAAACATGACGACAGGTAAGAATAAGCGGTGTATTTTCCCTTAGAAAAAAAAAAAATTTTTTTCTTTGGGACTATGGTACCAAAGTTCACTTTACTAAATGTTTTTGACGTGCTGAGTCCAAATATGACCTTTGAACTGTCCTACCGCTATTGCTTTTCAAGATATCTGCACTAGGGGTGTCCTTATTTTTTTATTTTCGATTTTTGTGTTTCACTGGGCTAAATTTAGTTCCTTTGTACTAAAAACTTAATAATAAAAAATTTGGTGTTAATCCGATAACTTTAAGTGGACGCGGAAATGACATGAAGTTTGAAAAACGGATTACAAGGGGAAAAAATGGCTTTTTACTCATTTTCTCAATTTTTTTGATATTTAAAGTTAAGTTTGAATTCAAATGGTTACGGAATTGTGATGTAGAGTACATTACCTTTGTAATAAGGCAATAAAAACTAAAATCGGTTAAAAATCCGCCAAGTTATTACAACTGCCCCAGGCAACTAGCGTGTGGCACACCACTTGATCAAAGATTTCGAGTTCCATTTTTGAAATTGATTGAAATTGTCTACTATAGAAACATTTTCTTATTCTTTAAGTTCCAATATTCTAACGTTATAGGTATTTTCATATTGAGTGGTGCTAACTTGTTTTAAATTAATTGTAAAAAAGTCTTCATTTTTCAACCCTGTTTTCAAATCTCCAATTTTAAATTTTTATTTTTTTTGGCAAATAAAATTTAAAAAATCGACCATTGGACTATAGGATTTTGTTAAGCACATATAAGGGAATAAAAACTAAAAAATTTGTAGATATTCCTTTTTTCATTAGGCTAGTTCAGCGATTTTATTTTGGCGGATTTCGAGATAATAGTGATTTTGGTAACTTTTTTAGCTTTAAGTTAATTTTTTTATTTTTTTTAAACAAACTTCATATGTTTTCTACCGAATTATTGCAGGATAATATAGAATACTTCAATTCCTTTAATAAGGGCAACATTGAGATATGAAAAATTGACCCAGTTACCGGTCAAAGGTCAAATTTTAGAAGAATTTGAATTTTTAGAGATTAACAGATTTTTCGAGCGGATATTAATGAAACTCCTTGATGTTATTTTAATATGTCTAAAAATAATGGTTTATTATTAAAATTCAGAACATTAACCCTTAAGTGCTGTTGGGGTCTATATGACCCTATGAAATAATATACTTATATTTTCTCCATTAAATAAAAAAAATATATAGACCCCAATAGCACTTATGGGTTAATTTTCCGAATTTTAATAATAAACCATTTATGTTTAGTCATATTAAAATAACATCAAGGAGTTTCATAAATATCCGTTAAAAAAAATTGTTAATCTTTAAAAATTCAAATTTTTCTCAAATTTGACCTTTGACCTTTAACTGGGTCAATTTTTCATATCTCAATTTTGCCCTGATTAAAGGAATTGAAGTATTCTATATTATTCTGTAGTAATTCGGTAGAAAACATATGAAATTTGTTAAAAAAAAATAAAAAAATTAACTAAAAGCTAAAAAAGTTACCAAAATCAGTATTATTTCGAAATCCGCCGAAATAAAATCGCTAAACTAGCCGAATGAAAAAAGGAATGTCTACAATTTTTGTAATTTTTATTCCCTTGTATGTGCTTAACAAAATTCTATGGTCCAATGGTCGATTTTTTAAATTTTATTTGCCTAAAAAAATTAAAATTTAAAATTGGAGATTTGAAAACAGGGCTGAAAAATTTAGACCTTTTTAACATTAATTTTAAACAAGTTAGCATAACAGAATATGAAAAATACCTATCACCTTAGTACATTGGGAAGTAAAGAATAAAAAAATGTTGCTATAGTAATAGATAATTTCAATCAATTTCAAAAATTGAACTCGAAATCTTTGATCAAGTGGTCTGCCACACTCTAGTTGCCTGGGGCAGTTGTAATAACTTGGCTGATTTTTAACCGATTTTGGTTTTTATTGCCTTTTTACAAAGGAAATGTACTCTACATCACAATTCCGTAACCATTTGAATTCAAACTTAACTTTAAATATCAAAAAAATTGAGAAAATGAGTAAAAAGTCATTTTTTCCCCTTGTAATCCGTTTTCCAAACTTCATGTCATTTCCGCGTCCACTTAAAGTTATCGGATTACCTTCAAATTTTTTATTATTCATTTTTTAGTACAAAGGAACAAAATTCTGCCCAGTGCCAAGCAATTAAAACATTTTAAAATTTTCCCTTACTGTTAAGAACACCCTTAATCTGCACCTTAATGGTCAAAAACACAGCAATAGCATTTTCACACAGTTATGTGCTGATATCTCGAAAACTAATAGCGCTAGACCAGTTCAAAGGTCATATTTGGACTCAGCACGTCAAATACATTCAGAAAAGTAAACTTTGGTACCAGAATCTCAAGGACAAACTAAATATTTTTTTTCTAAGGGGAAAAACATATTTTTTTCCCACCTGTTACTACCTTTCTACTAATATCAAAAGTTTCAATGAAGTCACCATCCTGAAAATTTAAACTTAAGTAGTTTAGGTGATCCTTAATAACATATATTTTTTTCAAAATTTTTAAAATATCGTTTTTTGAGATATAGCTCTCCAAAATATAAGGTTATAATAATGACTTTTGACCTTTTTCAAAAGAAAATCTTTGTGAATGTCGTTTTAAAGGCTGTCTTATTACCTATTATCTGAAACCTGAACGAGATCTGTATCGTTATTACTTTTTGAGATATTTTTATTTATGTCAAAACACTTTTGTCAAATATATACGATTTTCCAAATTTCCAAGATCCCATATCTCGAAAACTAGAAAGACCAGAAGCTTAAAAAATTGGCACAACCTCTTTTTTGTTAAACTCAACTTCTGTACCGAATTTCATTAAATTTGGAGGAGGTGAGGTCAACTCATCGGTTGAATTGAGGTGTTTTATCTCTACACATTTTTTTTCGCGGAAACTTTTTTCGTGTATTTTTTATTTTTAATTAATATCTTTTACAAGGGGCCTGCGTCCTAGTGCCATTAGAATTTCCGTGGATAGTCTTTCAGCTCTGAAGACCTTAGAATCAAACACTGTAAAATCAGGAATGGTTTGTAATGTGTATACAATCCCTTCATAAAATCAGTCGACACATAGTCAAGCTAATCTGGGTCCCTGGACATAGTGGGTTCGCTAGGAACGAATTGGCTGATGAATGTGTGAGAAATGGCTCCGAGTCGGTTGGAGAACGTGTCGAACCTGATATCTCGGTCCCTATAGTGGAATTAGTGAACAAAATTGATAGGATATCAGAGAATATAATGAAGAATACGTGAATACCTCTGCATACGTGCAGGATATTGCGCACCCTGTGGCCAATTCCAAATCCATAGAGGACAAAAGTCTTCTTATTTTTACCAAATTGTTTAAATCCAAATTTCTTTTTTCAAATAAAGTGGTTTGAAATAAGCTTTTCTACACTGTGGAGTGTATCAATATATTTGGATTGTCCCAAAACCCAGTGTTCCTTAAACTCATCTTAAAGGACACCTTACCCGTCCTGGGATGCGGTTCCGCAAAAATATTTTTATTAATATGATACTTTGTCAATACAAAAAAAAAATCTCTTAATAATCACTAAAATTTTATTGATCTATGAATAAAGTGACCTTTGTATAGTACAATTTATCAACAATTTCTTAAACCTTGAATAAATAAATTTTATTTAAATAACTAAACTAACCACTTCTAATAACATGCATAAAAAAATATTTTTAAAGTGTCTTTAAATAATAATATGAATTGATATATTTTTACGCTATGCGACAGTCAATACTGCATCAATTTATTAATGACGTTTGAATCTAAATTGAAAATCATATTGAAAATTAACCAAATCAACTTCATCAACTAAGCGTGGAATGACAATTTAAAGAAATTGTTTAGCGAAACTATTAAATACTAGTTATATAATAAAAAAAAATATGTTTAAAACAATTTAAAAAATTCAACACCTTGCAAAAAAAAAAATGCGATTATAAAACAAAATTTTAAGTTTTTAACAAGGCTTAAATAAAAGCTGTGTATTTCGAAAAGAATTAAAATTAGAATTGCCATGAAATAAACAACAAAATATGTACATAGTTTAAACTTCTTATATGCGTGCATAAGAATTTGTTCATAAACACATACATGTTGGTGGCAACCGGCATCTTTCGGTCTTTAAACATGCAACAATCCATATTTTATTTATATAAGCATATGCTATTTTTAAAAAGACAGCTATAGAACGCTTTTAAAAAAAATGTTAGTAAAAAAACTTTGGACTCTATTTTTAATTTAGTTTTTCCAATATTTTGTATGTATAAGTGAAGTTATCCCCAGAGCCCGAGTTTTTGTTCGCAGCACTCAGCTGCCTTGTGGAACGTTTCTTGTCAATTGTGCAGTAAAGAAAAATGACTTTTCGAACAACTACACCACAGTAATGTTTTCTTCTTCCTACCATTTGATTCCTACTTCGGCATGGGTCAAACAAGATGTTCTCAACAATCAGATACCTAACAGTTTGCTGATTGCTCACAGACCAATTTTCAGCTGACGCTGGAAAGCATATTCTATGACAGCATACAAACTGTTATTATAAGGTTATAAGTAGAAGAGATTCGGTGTTAATTAAGAATACTACCTCTCGAAAGAACTTTCCCAATCACCCGATCTTCTTAGGACAGGATAGAAAACATCATCATTTTAATAGAAGCTTCAGAACCAGCAAAGATCTTTTCAAAAGAATTTGAACAATTTTTAAATAGCTTTGGTGAAAGCTTTCCGGTTTGGCTAGATTAGAACATTTGTTTTTGAAATATTTTAATCAATATTTTATTTTGAGCGTATAAATTCGTATAAGAAAAATCTACTTACAAAATACAAACGCAAACAGTAGCTACAACTTAGTGACAGTAAGCAACATAATTATAGCAAAAGTTTTAAAAACTTTATGATTATTGTTATTATACAGAATGGGCATGAATGTAAAATATTATTTTTTTGTTATAACAGCAGTTTGTCAGGAATTGTGTTTGCAGCAATTGAATTGGAATTGAATCGAATCAGTATGATGATGACTTACAGACACGATCTAATACTGGATATTTTTCAGAAAGAAAACTTAAGATACATACTCAGTTAGGCGTATACGCCACATATTGATGAAGGAAATAAGTTAAAAAAAAAAATCTAAAGAAAATTTATGATCATCCATCATCACCAAAAACAGCATACCATTTATGTTTATGGACATGTATCCCTCGATGACCAAACTTTGTTTTAAGTTTTTACATTTTTTTTTTTATGAAATTGAACTTAATCCCAGCAAAAAATAAACGAAGTGGTTCAAAAAGAATTAATACTTTCACTACATACAAAGTAGCGATAGGTGCCGAACTTCATATTCCGTAGGAAGTACTCTTAAAATCACTTCCAAAAATGCTACAAAATAACAATAAAAACATCTTTCACCAGTTCTGTTTCATATGTTCTTAGGAATCAAATCAGAACAACATATGAACTTCTTTTTCAACTGAAACAATTAGAATGAGGGTGATACACGAAGTATGCAATTTTTTCTACGTCCAGCTTCAAATAGATTTAGGTTTTGCAAAAATGGTGACAAAATTAGGTAATGACATTTCATTTCTCTTTATATAGAGCTTAAAAAATCGCAAAGACGAAAATCGATTATTGATAAATTTTTCAAATTTCATATCTTATATCAAAAAAAGTTGGTCCTAAATTAAATAAATACATTTACGAACTAAAGCGGATGTTGCTGCATCACATTATTAAAGATTGTTTAAGCTTTTTAGGAAATTGAGGTATAGGCTTGTGGTCAAAACAAACTTGTGAATTAATTCGCCGTGAATTTTTACAGTTTTGTGATCTCTATAATTACTCCTTTTTTTAATTAGAAGTATATATGTTAGATTATCAATGAAATTAATTTTTCTATTACGTAAGGTTTTTAAGATATTCGCGTTTTAATATTGAAATATTTCGCTCTCCTCTGTAACGTAGTCTTAAGTTGCTCAAACACAATAGAACTCGATTAAGTAAAAATAAGGCATCTTTATTCCAAATCTGGCATCCAAATTTTTCTATCGCGTACTGTTTTTGAAATATTGGCGTTTGAAAAACTCAAATTCTACTGTTACGCACTTATATTCTTTATAAATCACAGTAAAATTTTCAAACGCGAATATCTCAAAAACAGAACATTCTTCAAAATTGTGGATTGCAGATTTGGAATCAGGAGGTCCATTTTATTTCGTGGAAGAAACGTAAGAATACGTGACAGTGGACCCCTAAAAGTGCTTTAACAGCGAATATCTCAAAAACGGTACGTGCTAGAAAAATTTGGACGGTAGATTTGGAAGCAAGAGACCAAAATCTATAAGGACCAGTTAGAAATTTCACTGGGAGGTTTTTGCTGTCGAGCAGTGTTTTTAGTGTAAATATCAATCAATCTTACAAAAATAAGTGAAAAAATAACTTCTAATTTAGAAGTTCTAAATCACCAAATAAAAATAACATAATCACACCCAAAATGCCAAGAAATATGTACTTCTAAAGAAGTGATGAAAAAAGTGCTTCCAAAAGGTCAAGTTATATTAGAAGTTGTGATAAAAACACTAGTGATATATGTTATACTAAGTGTCAATCTTTCGCCACTGAAAAGTGGCGATAAAAAGAACATACTTTGTGTGTCACGCCCATATTAAATTCATCAATGTTTCAGTTGAAGAAGAAGTACATCTGGTTCATAAGTTGTGGTTAATTTTGTAGTAAATGGTAAGCTCTTTTTTTGCTGGGATGTAATGACGAATCAAATCTCTATAAAAACGGAAATAGTTTTTCTATAACTTTTCTCTATGATTTTTTTCAGTAAATTTATGAAAAAATTTCATTGTATTTATTAGAATTATCATTTTTTGTATCAATTTTGTACTCACATTTTCATTATTGCAATGAAAATTTGATAATTTTTTTTGTAAAAAATACATTCATCCAATGAAAAAGTCATTGGCTTACTTATATTCAATTTTTTATTGATTGGATGAACATTTTCATAACTGTAATGAACAAAATTTATTCATTGACGGTTGATACCCGATTCCGTATTTGAATAACGGCATCTGGAAACGTTACCGTAAACAGGTAAAGTTTTACCGCAATATGAAAATTTCTAAACACGATTAGTAAAATATCAGTTTTATAACGGTTTTGCACTGGGTTGTTTCTCATGTTGATAATCGGTTTTAAAACTGCTCGTATTTGTATTATTTACAATACAGTATTTTTACAATACACTATCCGAGTATGTTAGGTTAGGTTGGATGGGCGCTCGCCATTTGGCGAGTTCACTCGGAGGCCATAAGGCCCATTGTGATTCCCCTAATCATATTTACCCTCTCCCTCTCTGATACAAAGTTCTATTTTTTAATCCACCCCGTTTCCCTGAGGTATTCCGCTAGAGACGTCAATGAGACACCGCTTAGGCAGTCCAGGTCATCGAAAAATCTTTGCCCTAAATGCTTAAGGCGGCTCCTCATTAGACCCGGACATTCGCATATCAAGTGCTTCACTGACTCCTCTTCCTCCACTTCTCCACAGCTCCTACAATAGTCCCTATCAGAAATTCCGATACGCACGGCCATTTGGCCAATCATACAGTGTCCTGTAAGTACACTAATAGGCTAACCGTCCGTTTGCCAAAAGTAAGAAGACTTTTTGTCCTCTTAGGATTCGGCAGTGGCCACAGGGTTCTAGATATCCTGCACTTAGTCAGTGATGTCCACCAATCCTTCATACTATTTTCAGATATCCTATCAATTTCGTTCATCAATTCTGCTATAGGAACCGAGATGTCAGGTTCTACACGTTCCCCACCGATTCAGAGCCATTCTTCGCACATTCATCAGCCAATTCGTTCCCAGCGACCCCACTGTGGCCTGGGACTCAGATTAGCTAGATTGTGTACTGACTGATTCGACGAAGCGATTGTATACAATTCAAAACTATTCCCGATTTTACAGTATCTGACTCTAAGGCCTTCAGAGCTGCGAGACTATCCACGAAAATGTTAATGACGCAAGGACGAAGATCCCTTGTCATAATTAACTGCGCGGCTTTTTTAATTGCAAGCACCTCAGCCTGGAAAACACTACACTTATCTGGAAGCCTCAATGAAACCCCGATTTCGAGGCATTCAGAGTAGACGAACCCGTACCCCTCTCCATTTTCCATCCGTCCTTAAAGATTGAGATCGAATTCTCTGTAATAACAGAGTTTTCTGCCCAGTCTTCCCTAGTCGGTATTTGGACTTCGAAGGTTCTGTCGAAGTTCGTCTGTGGTGAGGTATAGTCGGTTCTCTGTTCCAGTTCCGTCCCGCCCACCGTACTTAATATAGTCGAGTGTCTCCAAGAGCGTT
Organism: Pegoplata infirma; assembly: GCA_963921195.1. Lineage (NCBI taxonomy): Eukaryota > Metazoa > Arthropoda > Insecta > Diptera > Anthomyiidae > Pegoplata > Pegoplata infirma. The sequence continues at coordinate 76,612,955 of OY992538.1, read as the reverse complement.
GCTTAAGCATTTGCGACTCTCTTAACCTGAGAGCCGATTTTGCTGCTGTGCTCTTGACGTAAATATCCACGGACTGAATGTTTAGTATCACTTTCAAACCGGCCTGGGGTGCTGATCTAACTATCACTATCCGAGTAAAAATGTTTATATATATTCGTATATATTACATCTGATCCGAGATTTTTATGATCAATGCAGATCCAAAGATTTGAAAGATCAGTACTGATCAGAAAAATGGACTGCTAAGATTAGAAAAGTTTAAATCGGACGGATACAATTTCATCTGAAAATGGGTTTGAATAATTATATAAAATCCTTTTTCGGATGAAATTGTATCCAGCCGATTAAAACTGATCTAACCTTAGCAATCCATTTTTCGGATCAGTACTGATCCCTCAAAATTTTTACTCGGGTATTTTAAAATGTTTTGGGTCTTCAAACTTGGGGTTTGGTCTTTATAGTTTTTAATCTTTTCCGCGTTAAATCGATATAGAATTTCTAAGTTTAGGTTAGGTAATCGAGTCACAGATGTTTTTTTTTTTTTTGGTTTAACTAAAAATAATTAAATGTTAAGTTTTTGGTTTTATTTTGATTTGTCTTCTTTTGCTTGCAACTGCCACTGCACTTTGGCTGCTGATGTTGTTGCTGTCGGTTGTGCTGTTGCTGTTGATGTCCTGGCAATTTGACAAAAATTCTTGACTACACATATCAACAACATACAATGAAAAACCACAGACACTCAACTCACTAAGGTTATTTACTTGGTTGACTTGTCTGGTTTTGTGGACTGTTCTTAGCCCGAGCTGGTAGTTAGTCAGATTGTCATACTTGCATAACACAGAAGCATCGATAACAGCAACTTTGTCATATATTTTACGTTTTTTTTATACTTTTTTTTAAGACAAGATTTTATCAACCGGTTTTACAAAAGTGTTATGATTTAACATATTTTGTTTTTCAGATTGTTTTTTTGAAGAATGGCTTTAAGCAGCAAATATTTTTGTAAAAGAAATAACGTGTTGAGAATTATTTTGAAATTTTTTTAAATAAAGGAAATTATTTAGGAAAAGTTAATAGAGCTGGACAAAATGTTAACTCTGAGTGATTAAAAAGTGAGGTTGCCGATTGAAAACACTGGTTAAAATCCTCCACAACGAAAAACTGAATGGTCTATATAGAATTAAAAATCAGAATTTTAAATTTTCACAACAGAAAGCTTTTCTAAGTGGTTGAAACAAAAACCATACGATTCAAAAAAAATATTGAAACAACAGCTACCAACGGTTGGCCTACGCCGTTAAGTGATATCCAAGAACTGGAAAGCCCCAATGTTATTTCTTCCAAAACTAGATGAGTCAGCTCTAGTACTCTCGAAGGAAGCTAAATGTTTGGGAGAAAAGTACGAAGAAGTGTGGTTTAAAACCGAATATCTTTCTCTGAACGTAAAACGGTTTTAAAATAACCTGTTCTAGAATATGTTATTTTTTAAGTCGTTTTATTTATGTCACGAAGGTTTTTTTTTAGTGCAGTACCATTTAGAAAATTTGATTTTCCTTCCCTGGTTGGGAAGGAGGCTGCAAGGCTAAGATAAATTTTATCGAAGAAGAACATTCTACCAACCCTATTGAAAAAAAAAAAATGATGACACATGGACAGAAAGTGCAGATTAAACTCTCGATGTTCTACTTACGACACACTTTCCGGGATGTAGGACAAACCCAATTACAGTAAATGTAATCCGTGATAACCCCGCGATCATTCCAGAAAATAGTTTAACTGCTGACCGAATAAAAACGGCTCTAGCTTCATTTAAACCATATAAATCACCTGGACCTGACGGCATTATTCAGGCAATGCTCCAATGACTTAATTTCGCATCTTTTATCGATTTTTACTGCATGCCTGAAATTTTGCTATATACCAAAAGGTTGGAGGAATGCAAGCGACTGCAAAATATTATATACCAATCAGTTTGACATCTTTTCTTTTAAAAACATTGGAAAGGATAATTGATCTATATATAAGAGAGCATTTAGGTACAAATTTTCTATCGGATGCACAGCATCCCAGTTGGCAAAATAAAATCACACCTGACATACTGCTGACTCTCCCTTTATGAAATCGCTGACATCTTCATACAATTTTTCAAAATGTCATCAATGACATGTCAGCAGTTGGTCAGTAGTGTCCACCAGTATCTGTGGCCACTAACAATTCGTTTAAACAACCGCTGACCAACTGCTGACATGTCATTGATGACATTTTGAAAAATTGTATGAAGATGTCAGCAAATTTATAAAGGGAGAGTCAGCAGTATGTCAGGTGAGGGTTTTTTTGCCGACTGGGATGCTTACCAGCAGTGTAAATCCATAGAGACTGCGCTTCATTCACAGAAAGTGGAAATATCCCTGAAGTATAAGGAATTTGCTCTTGCAGCATTTCTGGATATAGAAGGGGCATTCAATAATGTAAATACAGAGACGATAGTTAAGGCTTTGGACAAGGCTTCAACTAACAGTTATTTAAGTAAATGGATGGAGCAGATGCTTTCATGTCGAGAAATATACCAACATCTCGTCACGCTACTAGAGGAACACCACATGGTAGGGTTCAGTCACCACTGCTCTGGCTTCTGGTGTTGGACCCCATTTTAAAGGAACTGAAATCTTTAGGAACTACAACAATAGAAAACGCAGATGATGCAGTTATTCTATCAAGTGGCAAATATGTATATACTTTATCCGAGATTTTAGAGGGCTCACTTAAGGTTATGTGGAAGTAGGTTTCAGAAAATGGACTTAATGTAAACCCGCAGACGACGGAAACGGTCCTGTTTACTAGAAAATATAAAATCCCGGAATTTAGAAATGTCCGAAAGGGAGGAGTTGAAATCCCAATATCACCGCACGCCAAATTTCTTGGAGTGTTCTTGGACAGTAAGCTTTTCTGGAACAAGAACTCTGAAGAAAGAGTGAAAAAGGCAAACAACGCGTATTACGCGTGTAAGAAAATGTTCGGTAGTACCTGGGGTCTAGAGCCTAAAGTCACTTACTGGTTTTATACTTCAATCGTAAGACCAATCTTACTCTATGGAGTTTTAGTCTGGTATAAGGAACTCGAAAGGGATGTGACGCTTAAAATGTTTCAGAAGATTCAACGGCAAATGGGACGGAGTATCACTAGCGCTTTGAGAACAACATCAGCCGACTCTATCGACGCTTTATTGCACTTATTACCAATTGATCTCCTTGCAAAAGGCGAGGCTTACAAAGCTTGTCTCAGGCTCAAAGATTCAAATTGGTGTAAGTATCGTAACATTGCTAATTAGCAAACTATTTTTCGACAGGAAATATGAAGTTAGATTTTCGGATCGAGAATTCTGGTCGATCTGGCAGGGCCCTCCTGCGAACTCAATAAATATCTTTACTGATGGATCGAAGCAATCGCATGGTGTAGGAGCTGGTTTCACGATACTAGAATTAGATCAACACTTATGTATATTTAAAATTACCCGTTGACTCGAGTGTCTTTTAGGCTGAGATAGCTGCTATATCAAAAGCCGTGGAGTATATGGCAAAGGAAAAAGGTACAACCCTTAGTTTCTACGTGGATAGTCAAGCTGCTCTAAAGGCACTCTTGAGCTACCAAATTAAATCAAAAACGGTTTAAAAGTGTTACGAATTTAAAACAACTGTGCTTAAATAATAAAGTTACCTTATTATGGGTACCAGGGCACGAAGGAATAGAAGGAAACGAGAAAGCAGATGAACTCGCGAAACTTAGAGCAGATGGCATAGGTACCACCATAATGTTTTCACCGCCACTCCAGCATTACAAACTAAAACGAAATTACCTTACTGTTGCCAAGGCAAATCGAAGATGGAGGGAACTTGGGACAAGTCGTATAAGCAGAATTTTGTGGCCACGCTATGATTTAGAAAGGACTAAATTTTTACTTACACTTACGAGAATAGAATGTCGTATGTTGACAGCTTTAATAACGGGTCACTGTCTTGTTGGGAAACATGTCAGGAAAATAAATCTTATTACGTACGCAAGCTGCAAAAGGTGCGAGACACCAGGCGTCGAGGAGACCATTGAACACATCCTGTGTCACTGCCCGGCTTTGGCACGAACTCGACTCTCAATTATAGAAAGTTCACAGTTCGAGACTTTGGAGGAAATTACGAGAATAGACCTGAAAAGTTTAAAGTAATTCGCAATGAAGGTCAATGTGTTTAGTTTACATCGACAAACGGAAAAAGTCTTGTGGTATCGCTATGGACCAATTGGTCTATGCGGAGTGCCGATCTGGCACCACCACCCTAACCTTCCCTGGTTGGAACAGTTTTGATTATGACACCTCCGTTTTATCTGTGTAAGGTATGATACCGTTTATTATATCATTATCGTAACAACTAGCATTGCTTTGTTTATTGGGTTACCACAATTTTAGGGCTACTCAAACATATTCCTGGCCAATTTAAAACGGACTGTAAAATCCAATCTTAATAAATTGATTATTTATTTTTTTTTTTCACAGATTTCAAAAATTGTGTGCTTTCATTGATTCTCTAATATGCAAATTTGTGTACGCATGTACGTTTTTGTTGTTTTTGTTTTCAACCCCACAATTGCTTCATTGATCAATCATTTGAATCATTTACAATGACATTAATGATCTCACAGCCATAGTCTTTATTAAATGTAACCACACAAAAACTTTGACTAGATATTGATACCAATGGCAATCTACACTCAGATATACAAAAATATTGTATAAATGTATTCAAATGAAATAAGAAATACTGAAAATGATTTTAATTAAATCGCACCAATTAAGCATATTAAGCTAAACAACAAAGAAATCTTTCAAATACTCGTACAAACTCTCTCTCTAAAAGAATAAAGGGGTGCTAAAGATGATAATACTGCTGACGATGATCATCAACACCAACCAACAGCCATCATCTTATATAATTTAGCAACAGAGGTTGAACAGTTTTTCAAAAAAAAAAATCTACTGCTGATGATCAGTTTTAAATTTTATTTGTTCTTTATTCTTTTCAATTCTATGTTAGTAGAATGAATAACAATTAATTGCATATTTACACTGGAAAAAGACGATGATATTGGAACAGAGAAACTGAAAGAAAAACAAGTTAAATTCGGCCTTGCCGAATGTGTGGATACCCTCCATAGTGAGAAAATACAAAGCGGCCTCATTTAAACTCTTGCTGCGCCTGAAGACAGGAGCGGTGGGCTTGGTTTTTTATCTAAGAGCCATGGGTGAGGGGTGATAAGGTTTCCGGATTAAAGACCCTTGGGTTTAAGTTGATGTTTGACAAGGGTGAGGGATAAATTGCTTAACTACATTCTTTTTATCTAATTTAAGTTATATGGATCTTACAGCAGCTAGCTTGGAGCTTAGGTTAGGTTGAATGGGCGTCCGTCAATTTGGCGAATTAACTCGGGGACTAAGGCCCATTGTAATTCCCTTACAATTTGGCGAATTAACTCGGGGACTAAGGCCCATTGTAATTCCCTTAATTGACATTTTCCTACTCCCCATCTGATACAAAATTTTCCAATTATTAAATCACCCCGATTCTCTAAAATATTCTGCTAGAGATGTCAATATGACACAGTGTAGACAATCCAGATGATCGAAAAATCTTTACCCGCACATGCACGGCCTTCTGGCCAATTATACAGAGTCCTGTAAGTACTCCCACTAATAGGCTTACCGTCCGTTTGCCACAAATAAGAAAAATTTTCGTCGTCTTAGGATTTGGCAGTGTCCACAGGGTTCGCAATATCCAGTGATATCTACCTATCCTTCATTCCATTCTCTGATATCCTATTAATTTCGTGCATCAATTACACTACAGTAACCGAGATATCAGGTTCGACACGTTCATCCACAGACTCGAACCTATTTCTTGCACGTTCATCAGCCAATTCGTTCCCGGCGACCCCACTATTTACAGAGACCCTCCTTGTAGCTTAATAGAAAGGCTCGTCTAAGAGTATTTTTTTTAATGCGAGGCCAATGGTACCGGAGAAGGTGAGCGGTCTGATTCGGGAGTCTGAATCTAGGGGACACCAGTTAGTAGTTTGCTGTGATACTAATGCACATCATTCGAAATGTGAAAGTACAGATATAAACGACAGAGGCGAGTCACTTTTGGTGTTTTTGTTAAGTATTAACCTGTTAAGTATTAACCGCCTACTTGTGACGAACCAACTTTAGTTACAAGTATGCGGCAAGAGTTTCTCGATGTAACACTTGTATTAGATACATTGTCTGACAGAATTGATCACGGGAAGGTTTTAGAATATCGTTCTTTTTCAGATCATCACTACATCGAGGTTTTACACAAAGAGCGTGGTCCGGTTGAGGCAGTCTCTAAAAATATGAAGAGAACAAAGTGGTTAAAATATATGGAGACTTTTTCTTGACTTTTGGGTGAAATACACTTATCTAAAACACATAGTTTGACAGAAATTGACTGTCATACAAATGTTTGTAATAGGTCTCTGGATGCCGCTTGCCGTTCTGCAAAGCTTAGGGGCAAAAAGAAGAAACATTGGTGGTAAAGTAAATTGCAATGGAGCAGGGATTTATGCAGGAAGCTCTTAAATAAGGCAAAAGCTTCAAGAGTGGATGAAGTTTGCATATAGCCTGCAACTTAGGAGTTATAAAAGGATGACCAGAATTGCAAAATGTGATTCTTGGAAAAACATCTGCGGAATCATAGGGTACGTTTCTGTGACATCCAGGCTGGGCAATGTTCCAGAGTCTTCTCTTGGACCAGGATACCTATAGACTCCTACTGGGGTGTGCTGAACCTTCAGAGGGGAGTTGCTGGACCTCTTTCTCAACACGCATTTTCTACGCTGTTTCAAGCTTTGAAACGCTCTAACACCCAATCATATGAATTTGCTTCAGAGTTAGTAAATATGCCAACATTAATCTGGGCGATTAAAAGCTTTGGGCCCTGGACCTGATGTTGTAATCCCAGCTGAGATGCAGCAAGTGTCGGACTATATAGCTCTTTGTTGTATAATCTCTACACAGCATGCATAAACTGGTCGTATAGTCCTTTGAAATGAAGGGAAACCAGAACAGTTTTTGTCCCGTAGGCGTGGAAAAACTCCCACAAAATTTCTAAGATTTCAGACCAGTTATTTCAATGAAAACTGCTGTTCATGAGCTCGTTGGTATCATTGACAAATCGTTTTAGATCTCAAAACATTTTTCTCAATAAGCAAGTGACGGTGTTTTTGGAGTTTATTCGAGAACTTGTCTGGATTACAAAGAATTTCAGGCGTAATATTAAGGAACGGGTGAGAAAAGCAACGATTGCTTAATGTTCTTGTAAAAGGGCAATTCGAAAAATATCTGGCTTTAGCCCTTGAGTTGTTCACTGGATTTAAACAGCTGTTTGAAATCATTGTTTGGTGAAATCTTTAAACGAAGTTTTGGGGAATGGAGTCGATATGTATCATTGGAGCTCTTTGTACTACATCAACGACTGCATTAGAAATCCTCCTTTACCTAATACGGAAACGTCGGCAATTCGACTTAATAGCACACTGCAATGGAAGAGCAGCGATTAAGGCTATAACGCGATCTTGAAAAAGATAACAGTACCACAAAATTTGGACTGCGCTCCATCTATGTGCCTTTTTGAGCGCCACTTTATCACTATAATACCACCCAGGAAGTTTTGGATAAGGGGCATTCCGGGTTGTTGGGCCTCTATAAATTTCTACACAGATATATCGAAGTTACACGAACAAGTGGGCTTAGAAGTCTTTTCGGTATAAACACACAGAAAACAAATTTGCTAATTTCCAACTGAAATTCAGTTGTTGCAACAAAAAATCGGTGGATGCATTTGAATTAATGTAAAAACAACTAAATATCGGTAGTTACAACAAAATTTTGTTATTACTACTGTCTTTTAATTGAAACAACTATAAAACTCGTTAGACACATCAAAATGTAGTTGCAGCAACCGAATTTTGAGTTAATACAACTGAAAAATTCAGTTGGAAATTTATTTTTCGCTGTGAACTTTGGTTAAATCTGACTTGAATATTTCCAGATCACTGCAGTGTTTACCAGGCAGAGATTCTGGCAATAAAGGAAGTGGCTAACTGTTTGAGTTGCAGTGTCTTGTCTACAACCGCAGTCAACATCTATTCCGACAGTCAAGCCGTCAATTTTCTGATAACTAGATCTGCCCTTAACTGCCTCACGATGATCAATTAGTTTTACGACTCATATGCAATACCGATGAGCTTACAATACTAGGAACTACCTTATATGTTCCAGCGGAATTGGAATATGTTGGTTTGGCTTTGTTCCGTGACGGAGACTTATCAGATATGGGCACATGGATAAACGTGTGAGACTACACTAACGATTTGGCTATCTTAATCAGAAGCGCACCAGTCAGTTGATATCGCCTCCAAGAGAAGAGACTTCGACGGTGGGTTCTGTAGTTATCGAACACTGCCGGAACCCCATTACCATCCCGTGGTATCACAACGGACCACTGAGTCTATCTGTGCTAATGTAAGTGAATGAAAATTGTTGGGGAAAAACTATGCTTGCCCTTCTTTAAATACATTTCGGTATCCAATTCAGTACATATGTTAACCACCAGACGAATAAGGACATTTTTTTATTTTTAGGTAATGTGGAATGTACCGAAATATTCGAGGTGTCCTTACATTTTCGTTCATAACTTTTGAACTGATACACCGATATTGCTCAAATGGAATACCAAACTTTTTGAAGCAACACCAAGTGAATATGTTAAGTTACAATTATATCTGTGTAGTAAGTTGGCCGTGGTGGTGATTTTAACAGACAGACGGACATCGCTAGAATGACACTTTATGGGGTCCTAGACCAATATTTCGAGGTGTTACAAACGCATTGACAAACTTATATATACCCCCTATCACTAAGTGGAGGGTATTAAAATAAAAAAATCTAATAGTATCAAGAAAGAAAATTGACAATTTGCGTCACAAACTGCGACCTAGTGACTGTAACACATTTAAATGTCTTTCTAAACAATTAATAATATTTTTTTTTTTTAAATATTTTTCAACTTGCAATACACTCTCTTGTCCCGGTGCCATTCATAAATATTTAGAAAAAATATGTAGCAATATTCATATATTTGTTAAATTGTCATAAAGTTTTTTTTTTAAATGATTTTTTATGGGGTTTTCTACGCATTAAAACAAATTAATATACATGATCATACCACATACAAACACCCAGTTTCAGAATCTCATAAATACGTTCATCTAGAAAATTAAAAAAAAAAAAAATAATTTTGAAATTCTTTATTTTTTTATCTTTATTTTATGCAATTTGAACATTGCGCTCTAAGAAACTTTCTTAATAACAACCGCAAATGTTTAACTAATCTGTTAAGGTCAATCGATGTTAAGTAGAATCACGAATCAACTGAACCAATTCATTGTGGCATCATCATACAGAACAAAACATTCCCTGACATACCATTGGAAAGTGTTTGCTTTAATTGTTTATGATATATGGAGTACAAATTATGGTACATGTGTATGTTGTAATATGCATACATTGTGTTTTCTACATTGGAAAATCAACCATCATCACCAATCACTAAGAAAGGGAGGTATAACTATGTGATATAACACAACTTTTGTTACATTTTAAAGATGTTATGCAAGTAAAATCCACGTTCAAGGAAATGTTCTTCAAATTAAGATCGCACTATGGGCTCTGTAGTAGCCCCGTCATGTCATCGTGCTTGTAATCCAGATAACTGAAGTAATCTGAGAATATATAGTCATTAAATACCACCAGACGAAACCTTCAAATATCATAGTTTAGAGCAGCGGTTACCAACCTATGGTACGCGTACCACTAGGGGGTACGCGAAACTGTCCGCGGGGGTACGCCAAATTTTAGTAATTTGGACATTCGTTTTAGATTAACCTTTCAATGCTGGTTCCGCATCGGGCTTCCAAAGTTTTCCATAACGTCAGGTTTTTAAGAAATTTGAGGTCAAAGTTCACAAAAAACGTATTTTTGTGCAATTTAGAGAGGATTTTTTTGCTATATTTTGAGATCTGACCACTTGTTTTCGATTAACCTTTCGGTGCTGATTCCGAATATGGTTTCCAAATTTTTCTATGATGTCAGGTTTTTGAGAAAATGTCCCAGCAGAAATTTTGCTGAACGTTCAGCAGCTTTTGGAAGGGGAACTTGAGTAAAGGAGCGCATCCAATTGCGCTGAATTCATGCATGATTCCCTAAGGCGATGTCCCACTTTAGAGCGCTAGTTGGATACACAGAAACAGCGCTCTTTAGATGCACTGAAATCACGTGTCTTTAGAGCGCTGATTTAAGCAGAATAAAGATGCTGTAAATTCGTGTATCTTTTTAGCGCTGATTTAAGCAGATTAAAGATGCAGTGAATTCATGTATCTTTGTAGAGCTGATTTAAGCAGAATAAAGATGCTGTAAATTCAAAGTTGAAATCAAATAACTAAAATTTAAAAAAATATAACAAAAAAATTCATTCGTTTTACTTTACAAAACTTTATTTATGTGAAACAAAATGAAAAAAAAAAATCGGAAGTGAACATCAAAAAAATATCGGAAATTTTCATTTTCACATTTTTTATGGGATTTTTTTTGGGAACAGCGGTCAAAGATGCTATGATTGAAGCGCTCTTTGCAGCGCTGATTAATGCGCAATAATGATGCAGTCAAATCATGTGTCTTTGTCTAAAACTCATGTTTTTTATTCAAAAAGTGTTAAAAATATTAAAAAGGAAAGCAAGTGTGAAATTTTATCAAAAAATAATTACACATTATAAGTTTTATATAAAAAATCTTTAAAAAAAATTAAAATTTTTTCCCCTTCCTTTTACTGCATCCCTAAGAGCGCTCTTTGGATGCGCTACGGTATGCTATAAACAGATGCTGTGTCGCCAAAATCTCGATTTATTTCTGCTGGGGTATGTCAAAGTTCTCAAAATACGTGTTTTTAGACATGTTTGAGACGGGTTGTGATAGAGTGGAAATTTTAGTACCATTTTGTTGTGCTCAAAATGCCCCTTAATTGCATATACGAGGTTGTTTTATTTATTATTTATTGCATTAAAAAAACAATTAAAAAAAAATTAAAAAAAATGTAAAAACATTATATTTCCGCCCTCTGTGATGTGTTTTTGGAACTTTTTTTTAAGAGTTCAGAAAAGGTCCGTTGTTTAAATTTTTGGTGTAGAAACGACTGGTGATATCAGATTTGCAATATTTTCAGCTGTTTTTGCTCTGCAGAAAAATCAGCTCAAAATCCGCGTTTTCAGATGCATTGAGCCACCCCAAGGAGCGAAAATTTTTCCCAAAAAAATACCACCATTGTTTTGATCTACCCTAAATCCTTCAAAAAAATTATAATACCCGCAGATCAAAAATTTCAAAATTAACTCTAGTATTTTTATGAGAAGTTTTTTAACGAAAACAAAAAACTCGTTAGGGGGTACGCGGCTGACAAAATTTAAAATTAGGGGTACGAGAGCCAAAAAGGTTGGTAACAGCTGGTTTAGAGAAACTCCGCATTATAGGTTATTTTTATAAGTCTACCCTAACAAGAAATGGTCCTAGGATGCCCATTTTTTCTGAACTCAAATCAGCACGTCCAAGATTTTAAGTAATTTTCCTAGAAATAACTCTCTGAAAACTTTTCCTTGGCAAAAGCACCGATAAATTTTTTTAACACTCAAACAATTTTGGTAAAACTAACAAACTTGGGGTCAATTAGTATTTCATTAAAAACAACTGTTAAAAAACAACTGGCATAAATTATTTTCGTTGTTTCGCAGAAAATTAAGTTGACTTAAAACAACTTCATTTGAATGATTTGATTGTTTCAGTGCAGAAAATATAACAAAAACCCACTGGTTTTGAGATAAAGAAAATCCCAAACATTCTTAGAAAACATCCCAGAAATCTTCCCAGCTAATAATCACATGTTTTTCGAAAAAAAACCCGTATGTTCTGATCGTTTTTTCCAATAAATTCTGATGACATTACCTCATCGAACATCTCAGAATCATTTGGAATCATGTACATACATAATCTTTCTAAAAATATAGAAAATCCATCATCAATCAGTACATATTTCAAAATCAGTACAAATCAGTACAACGTTATTTGATCAGTGCACGTAATCAAAAATCAGTACATATACTAATCCAATCAGTACGAATGGTCAGCCTATTCGTACCACACTAATTATTTCCCCCCAACAAATAACCGATTTGAATATTTGAACGCTCATTTGATAGGTAATTTTATTCTCTTTTAAAATTATTAAATGAAGATAAAGTTTTTAAAAACCGTGTTTTATTACACAACAAGTGCTTCGTGTACACAGAAAAAAATAAAAAAATATATTTGAGTAAATTTTTAATACTATTGAGTAAAAAATAACTCAATTTTGCACCAGTAAACGATTTAATAGTATTGAGTAAATTTGTAATAAAAATTTATTAAATGTTTGAAAAAAATTTGAGTAAATTTTTAATTGACACAATTAAAAATTTACTCAAGATTTGTCTATTTATTTAAAAAAATAAAAAACTTGTTGTTTTTTAAACTTTACCAAACATATTTATATCTCAAAAACATAGGAAAATTTTATAAAGACGATTACAAACTTTCATATACATACACAAAAACTATAAACTAAACGAGAATTCCAAAAAAAAGTAAAAAAACTATTAAATTTTTATTAAATTATTTACTTAAATTGTTTTTAAAATTTTTAAGTAAATTTTTAATTGTGTCAATTAAAAAATTACTCAATTTTTGTTTTTAAATTTAAACAATTGGTTACTCAAACTTATTTCCTCCGTATTTTTTTCTGTGTACCTTATGTTAACTACTTTTTATTTTGACCATTTTAAGTTCGTACTGCACTTAAAAGATTGGAAAATCTTATGTGACTTCACCCTTGGCTTAAATTCTGGTTAGGGTAGTATATATGAAATTTTTGAATACCATTTGCTTTCTTTTTGCACCCATCCATTACAGTTTAAATATTTTACTTGGCATACCTTCCTTGTAAGATCTAGAGATCAATCTGTAATACTTTTCAAGCCTGTTGTTATTCATATTATTTTTTGTACGCCTAGCTGTCACATTTTTTTTTGCTTGGTATGATTATGAATGAGATTTTGATTAAAATTAATTCAAAAACAACATTGTTTAATGAATGTACATGTTATCGAAAGATTTCTTTATAATTAAGAAGAATTGAGATGCTTAAATTCTATAAGTATTGAATGTGTCTTAGAAAATACAAATCTGGTATGGAAAAGTAAGAGGGCTTACACCTCTTTGATATATAAATTGTTGCATATTTTTTAAAGAAAATGTAATGGTTTTTCAGTCAAGACTTATAAGCAGAACAATTCCGAGTTTGAGCTGTTTGAGCCGTTTGAGAGATTTTTTAGATTTCTCAGATGGCTTACTGTTAGACGATCTGTCATCGGCTGCTGCTAATATTGGAGTTTTAGGAGGCAGCGGAATAAAATGTTTCTGTTCATCTGTTGATGGCAGCACTTTAATCAAAACTTTTGTCACTAAATGGAGGAAACATTTAAACAATCGGAATGGAAGTATCTCAACCCTTATGAACCGATTTGCCTGAAACTTAAAATATATATAAAAGAGACAATTCTAAGGTTGGGGTGTCTCATCTTATCGGCCATATCGGAGATTTAGGGGTTCAAAACGTGGGTCAAAAAATGGCGAAAAATCGTTTTTTGGATTTTTCAGCCATTTCTTTTTAAGAAACTATATGATGTTTACATATGAGAAGAAAGGTTTTTTTGATGCCTATCCGACGGTGGCATAACCTTGTAAAAATTCGGTTTCTTTAAATATTTTTTTTAGGAAAATGTGTAAATTTTGGGGGATATTTATATGAAGATATTGACCTACGATATCCATATGAATAAGAAATAATCTTTATTAAATTTAAGTCGACACGTATTTTTGCCCTAGACGATATTCCTATTAGTTCGGAAGTTGTCGAAATTTTCCCGAAGGTCCACATGTTTTCATAAGGGGACAACGAAATTTTTAAACACTGATATGGCCGATAAGCCGAGACACCCCAACCTTAAAATCGTCTCTTAAATATATATTTTAAGTTTCAGGTAAATCGGTTCATATGGGTTGAGATACTTCCCTTGTTAGACGCAAGTCGAGGCAAGTCGATGAATTTTGGCTGAAAGAGAAAAGTGTTAAAGAAAAATCTAATTTTTCTAAAAATTTAAGACATTCTGGCCCGTTTTTACTAGTTTCATATAATCAAATTATTATTATAATCCTCAGAAAACTTTTTATGTTAGAGTTTTTTTAAAGTTTGTTTAGTTCTTTGAGGGGAATTTTCTCCTGGTCCGATTTTGCTCATTTACCAAATTTACCGCTATTTTGTTTTGGACTGAATCTTGGTTTTTTACAGACAAAAGGTCGAATGAAAATCGCTTGAAACAAACTTATTGTTAGTAGGGTCCTCGACCGATTTTTTAATGCATTTTGCATGGAGTTTAGGGTTTCTATTCGGGAAAAATTTCCCGGGAATTCCCGGGAAATATTTTTCTTAAAATCCCGGGATTTTTTCTTCGGGAAATTTCGGGAATTCGTCGCTAATTTTTTAATAAAAATATATTTAATTTACAAATTTTTAACACAATCTTAAATGATTTATTTAAAATTACATTAAAACTTTGAAAGAATTAAAACTTTTAAAGAAAAACTAGTGAGGATATGCTTCAGCTTGTACATTATTTTGGCCTAATAATTATTTTTCTTTAATCGACTGCGTGACAAAATACGGAATCAAACTAAATTTCACTTGAAATATTGGTTGCAAATTGGCAAAAGTTTTCTTAATCTAAAATTCCAATGATTTCTTCTTTACGAAATTTAGTATTTCATATTCAGAACAACAATCTTTATAGTGCTTAAACAAAAATATCGATATTTTAAAAAAAATATAACAAACCTGGTTTTCAGCTTGAAATTTCATATATGAAGTAAAAGCCTCTATCGGCCGTGAAAAAAATATGTTGTAACGAAGCTTGGCCGCAGCGAGTTCTATCCAGCAACCAGTGAAAATACGTCGTTACAATGGCTATATAGTACATTGGTGTTCTCATTTTGGCCCGAATGCTTAAACCAATTAATTTTAATAGTTCGAAAGTTTAAATAAATATATCTTCAAGATATAATTTTCTTATGGTCGGGGTAGTCAAAATTAGAAAAATTTTCCAAAAAGTATTTCCGAATTGTAAACAATTTTGCATGGAGTGGAAATACGTCAATGCAAATACTAAAACTATAATAAGGTCCAATATTTCTACAAAAAATAGATTTTATGAACTTTCTACGTATATTTTAGAGGTTAGTAAAACTATTTTACAAAAGAATACATCTAAAATGGCTTTAAATTGGAAAATACGACCATAATTTGTAATATAACAATTTTTATATGGTAAAGTTCAAAATTTGTTTTAATTGAAAAATTCCCGGGAATTCCCGGCAATACGATTTTTTTAAAACGATTTCCCGGGAATTGAAAAAGTCCGGGAATTTAGAAACCCTAATGGAGTTTCTAAAAAAACTATTTTTAGGTAAAAATACCCATATATTTAGCAAAACATTACACCGTCCGACAGCCAATATTAAACATGAACCGGATGACATAGTCTGAAAGTAGAGATCAAATGGAGTAAACTGCATTTACAGTTTGTCATTTCCTGATACTGTTTCCTTTTGAAAGGTCTTCAAAGTTTTTAAAGATAAATTTTGTAAAATATTTTTGAAATATTTGTACTTGCTTTCGCATGACACTTGTTTTAGCATGGCAAATAAAAGAGGAGGATCTCCCCTAATTTTTTATTTTTTTTATTCAGCAGTATATCAGAGGAAATTTTATTTTGCCAACTGAGTGGCATCCTAGGACAAGTAAACTTATTAAAAAAATATTTTAAAAAATGTAATCTTCTAAAATTTTGAAGTCCTTTTAAAACGAAACAGGATCACGAAAAGAAAATCTGTAAATGCAGTTTAACTACATTTAGTCTCTACTTTCAAACGTATATTATTCAGCTCGTGTTTAACGATTTTTTATTCATTTTTGTCTGACGGTGATATAATGATTTATTGTTTTGGAAAAGAGTACCAAATTCGCAGACATATTTTAAGGGGCTGAGGTAATTCGGGACCAAATTTTCCCAAAGGGCTGCTTTTTTATACCCTCCACTTAGTGATAGAGGGTATATATAAGTTTGTCATTCTGTTTGTAACTCATCAAAATATCGGTCTGGGACCCCATTAAGTATATATATTCATGATGCCCGATAGATTTTAAGATATTCTAGCGATGTCCGTCTGTCCGTCTGTCCGGCTGTCCGTCTGTCCGTCTGTCTGTCTGTGGAAAATGCTGTCACGGACAAAATATTGCACAGAGATGACTGAAACTTAACATATTTATTGGAAGTTCTCCCGAGAAGTTTGGTATTGCATTTGAGCGATATCGGTTCAGCGGTTCAAAAGTAATGAACGAAAATGTAAGCACACCTCAAAAATTTCATTACATTCAACATAACCTAAAAATACAAAATGCTTTAATTCGGCTTCGGTTGGCATATGTGAACATAATTGAACACCAAATGGTATTTAAACAAGTACGAACATATTTTTTGACAAAAAAATCGCGGATTTTTTTTTTACCAAAATTTTTTTTCGCGGAAATTTAATTTTTTTTTTTTTTTTTTTCAAAAGTAATTTTCTTTTAAATAAAGTTTTTTGCAATAATCTTTTTGAAATTGTTGAGGGTATCACTACATTCGGCAAGGCCGAATTTAACTTTTTTACTTGATTATTCTACATTCATGACATATCGTTTTAATTTAAAGTAAAATATAAAACTACAATATACACTCACAATTGTCAATAGCCCTCAAAGGGTTAAGTACACCTATATTAAAAAAAAAAAAAACATCTTTAAGGGCTTAAATGTATTTTTCCAATTTGATAAATTTACTTGACCGCATAGGTTTTATTGAAATATAAAACCTACATACATATGTCTTCCTAACTTAACATTGTATTTTTATAATCCTTTTAATGTTGGGCATCATCATAAATTTATTGTCTGCTCACTTATGCATATCAAAACAAAGAATAAAAAATAAACATAAAAGTCCTTTGAGTTTTTATAAAATGTCCTTTTATTTATTGGTGGACTTCCTTGTTTTGAAATTTTTTATCTACGGTTTTTTGTTTTGTTTTTTATAATAGATCATCAAACAATTTAATTGACTTATAATTGGTCTCACAAAAAAAAAAAAAAGTTGAGCTCATCTTGGGGTAAGCATATGGATAGTTTTCTTATATGGAATTATAAAATATAAGCAACAATGCAAAATTAGGTTTTTCTGATGACGTTTGTTTTATTATTGGAATGGAATGGTTGAAAACATTTTTTTTTCTTTTTTTACAATGACAGACATGTGAAAATGCATTTGTCGTTCGTTTTGTGATGTCATACATCAATGATTTCTTCGTTTATTTTTTTTGGGTTAGGAATAATAGTTTAAGAAAAAATTATAACAATAATTTTAAGCCGCCCTCTTTAGAAAACAAATATATATTTCCGTTGGTATGTGAACTTGAAAATTAGCAAGGGCACCTATATTTCGTTTTTTTTTTTTTAATTTAATGGCAGAAATAATAGTGGTGGTTCTATAAAAACATGCCTATAGTTAAAAAGTGTCAGCTGTTATTTGAGGTCAGTAGATTTTTTTTAGGTAGTTTTTTGTCAAACTTAAGTTTCTTTTTGTTTTTAATAAAACAAATTTATAAAAACTGGTTTTTGAAAATATGTTTTGCTAAAATTAGCCAAAAAAAAAATCTGCTTAAATCAGCATATCAACTTTAAAAAACTCACAATCTGTTACGATTAGTCTTGCAAGGGAAGTCTCTCTAGTGTCCTTCTCAGATCTTCTTGAAATTTGGATATGTTGTTCAGAACTAAAATTCATTAGGCACGTTTTTTTAGCGGCATAAACTAATTTTATACTAATTTATACCCATTTAATCAAAATAAACGAAAAGCTAGCTAATTATGGAAAATATATGAAAAAAAATTGTAAAAGCATCTTCAGTTGACCAAATTTGGCTCAAAAATTCAGAAATTTTGCATACTTTATGGGAAAAATATTCCACAGGTGCTGATTTTTAAACATAAAAATAATTTTTTTTTAAAAAATTCATCTTAAAAGTTAGAAAATGTTTAGTATGTTATGTGGAAAATACACTTAAAAAGAAACATTCTAAAATTACAAGAAAAGTTTGTAACTTTTTTTTTTGCTACATCCTATTTGACAAGAGTTCTTTGTTATTTTACGAGATTTTTACCAACAGTTTTGTAATTTTACAAAAATTTACAATTTTTATGAAGCGATAAAACTTACAAGGAGGTTTCGTGATTTTACTAGATTTTTTGCTACCTCCTATTTTACAAGAATTTCCAGTAAAAATTACGAACTTTTTTGTAATTTTACAAGATTTTTTCCGATAAAATTGTAAATTTACAACTTTTTTGTCAAAATAAAACTTACAAAAAATTTTCGTAAATTTACTAGACTTTTTTTGTAAAAAATCTTGGAAATTTGTAAAATTATAAGAAAAACTGTAAAATTACAAAAAAAATGTAAATTTCGATCGAAAATTATTTGTTAAAAAACAAGGAAAACTGTCAAATATTATTAAAATGGGATTACGAGACTTTTTCTAGTAATTTGACAAGGTTTTTTCTTCGTGTGTATACGAAAAATATCTCAGAATCTGAAACTTTTTCGATATGAAAATTTTTTTATATCGAGGGCCTATATTCAAAACCCTCTATCTAAAAAAACATAACTTTTCAGGAGAGCCAAAAAACTGTTTATTTCGCGTATTGTCAGAGTAATTAAAATTCGATATTCTACAATATTTTTTTAAATCAACTACTGAATCTCACATATGAATCGTTTTTAAAATTTTGCACTATTGGGGATTTTAGAGGATAGATAGAGGGTTTTGTTTCTCAAAAATATTAAGTACATGAATGAAAATGATCAGATAGAGGGTTTTGCATTTTAATAAAAATGAATAATTATGATTTCATTTGCGACATCGGTTAATTTTTAACGTAATTTATTAATGATAACAGCTTATAAATAATTCCGAAATCGCGGTTTTGGTCCATAGGTGCGGATTTTTAAGGCAAAAATTATTTTTTTACCGAATTCGTCGCAAAAGTTGACAAACTGCTGAGTATGTTGTGTAAAAAATAGTAAAAAAATTAAAAGCACAATTTTGGTCCACAGATGCTGATCAGCATCGGGATTTTTAAGATTAAATTTTTTGTTTCATAATGTACACAAGACATCCAAATTTTGAACCATATTTTTCAAAATGTTAAACAAGAATTTTCAGAAAAAATTAGCATCAGTGGACCAAAATCGCGGTTCTGGAATTTTGTTGACAAATTCATGTGCAGCATGCAAAAATTAGTATGAAAACATGTAATGCATGATGAAATTATTCAAAAAAAATATTTATAAATTAATTATTTGAAAAGATAGAGGGTTTTGCATTCAGAAAAATTAATTGTGTAAGAGATAGAGAAAACAAAAAATGCAAATAACATAGCAAAAAAAAATATTTTTGTTCTGAATTTTACATCATAGATGAGGGCCGTTTTACTGAATATTTTGCCATCAAAAAGTAATTTTCGTGAAAATGGAAGATAGAGGGTTTTGAATATAGGCCCTCGATATACAAAAAATTTCTCAGAATCTATGACAATTTCTTTACGAAAAATGTTTTAAAAAATGTTTTAGTATTTGAGATTTATTTTATAAGAAAAACGTCTCAGATCGAAGACTTCCTCAATATGAAAAATGTTTCAGAATCTGAGATTTTATCTACAAGAAAAATGCCTCATAATCTAAAACTTTTTCTATGCAAAAAATGTCTTAGAATCTGAGACGTTTTCTGTACGAAAAATATCTCAGAATCTGAGACTTTACAATCTACGACTTTTTTGATACCGAAACGTCTCAAAATCTGATACTTTTTCCATACGAAAAATGTCTCGGAATCTGAGACTTTTTCCATACGAAAACTGTTATCTATACGAAAAATATCTTGGAATCTGAAAGTCTTTCTATACGAAAAATGCATAAGAATCTAAGACTTTTTTCTATACGAAAAATGCTTGAGCATCTGAGACTTTTTTATACCCTCCACTTAGAGATAGAGGGTATATATAAGTTTGTCATTCCGTTTGTAACTCATCGAAATATCGGTCTGGGACCCCATAAAGTATATATATTCATGATCTCCGATCGATTTTAAGACATTGCACATAGGGGCAGCTATATGGGGCTTCTTGGCAACAATTCATTTTTTAAAAAAGCGATTTTGCTAACATTGTTATTTTATATCGAAAGCCTATACTTTTCTACGCTTGACTGTATTTTTACTTTTTTGATTAATCCATTTTCCGTTTCTTGGCACTGTGTTAAATTTAGTAAAAGTTCAAAAAAACAAAAAAAATATTTTAAATAGTCTTAAGTTGAAAACTCAGAATGAAAGGTAAACAAAAAAAAAAAATGTTGGAACTATACACATAAATTAAAAGGTAATTTTAACACAAATTATTTTCATTCATTCTGACCAAATTGCATTGAATATTAGAGAAGTTATAGCCGTTCTAAAAATATCCTTTTTATGACGATTTTTAAAACATAAGTTTAAAGGTCAAAAAGTCAAGACTTGTCCTACATTATCCTTAGATATTTTTATATAGTGGTAATAAAAATGCTAGACCCCTTAAACTTGGCGCGAATATCTCCATTGGTCATAGGCTGATTAAGTTCCAAAATGGGCAAAATCGGACCAGGTGAAAAAAGCTTCCCATTAAGGAATTAAAAAAAATCTTGGGAAACACGATTTTTAGAGGGTTTTCTTACATTTGTTCAACTCATCAAAAATTTTTATGACAAGAAGTTCCTTGACCTACCAAATAAATAAGTGGAGTAGCATATGCCATTTATATTATCCAGCCCACTTTTGGGGGCGTGGCTATGAAAATAATATATAAATTTGATAAAATTGTACTATTTTAGCATAGATATCATACTTAATCAATTTGTAAATACCTATTGCAAGGAAGAAGGTATCCCCAGACACCTCTATCAACGTCCCCATGACCGATTTTAATCCCAAATTCCAAAAATAAATTGATAATAGTTTTTTTCAAATTTTAAATTTATACGATATAACTTTTTTTAGTGGAACTTTTGGTGTGGAATACTTCATATGTATGTAATTCTAATACTTACTTATTTTAGCGATAGCTATGTCTATATATAAACATAAAAATTTACAAAATTTTATACTTCAAACAAACTATTTTTTTTTTTCGTTTTTGCGCATTTTTTCGCAATTTTGCAAAGAAAGTCTTACATGTTTTTACATAAATTTAATCGAAAAGCTGCGCTCTTTAAAACGGTGGGCATATCGACTACAAAAATCCAGCGGTTTAATTGATGCCATAAAACATACCATTTTGCCCCTATGTGCATTGTAGCGTTGTCCGTCTGTCTGTCTGTGGAAATGGTGATCACGACCAAAATACTACACGGATATGACTGAAACTTAACATATTCATTGGAAGTTCTCCCGAGAAGTTTGGTATTGCATTTTAGTGATATAGGTTCAGCGGTTCAAAAGTTATGAACAAAAATGCAAGGACACCTCAAAAATTTTAGTACATTCAACATAACCTAAAAATACCAAATGCTTTAATTCGGCTGCTGGTTGGCATATGTCAACATAATTGAACACCAAATGGTATTTAAACAAGTACTAACATATTTTTTGACAAAAAAAGAAAAAAAATCGCCGATTTTTTTTTACCAATTTTTTTTTTTGCGGATTTTTTTTCAAAAGTAATTTCATTTTAAAAAAGTTTTTTGCAGTAATCTTTTTAAAATTGTGGAGGGTATCACTACATTCGGCAAGGCCGAATTTAACTTTTTTACTTGTTTATACTAAAAATGCCTCAGAATCTGAGACTTTTTCTATACGACACATGTCTCAGATTCTGATACTTCTTCTGTACGAAAAATGTCTCAGAATCTGAGACTTTTTCTATACGAAAATTGTCTCAAACTGTGGAATCTTTTCTATACGAAAAATGTCTCAAAGTATGAGACTTTTCATTTTGGCAAACTTCTATGAACTTTAAACTTTTAAAATCTCAGAATCTTAAACTTTTTCTGTACGAAAAATATTTCACAATCTGAAACCTTTTATGTAAAAAAAATTTCTATAAATTTAAGACTTTTGATATAAGACAAATTTCTCCTATAGAAAAAGTCTCAGATGTATACGAAAAATCTGTTAGATTCTGAGAATTTTTCGGACCAAAAATGTGAAATTTTCTTTAAAAACAGATTTGAAAAAAATATTGCTCCATTTTCATATAATCATTTTATTGGCATTTCGGGGCTCCCTTAGGTCGGGGCCCTTGGCACGTGCCCAGTGTGCCCTTATGGCTAAAACGGTACTGGGCAAATCAGTTTATAAAGATTGGTTAACTTTACTTGTTAGATCAATCGTTATATAAGAATAGCAAATACTCTAATAAAGAGAAGTTAGAGAAGATCTTATGAGACGTGGACGCAACAGAAGAGTAAAAGCCAATAGTAAGCTGATTTACAAACTAAAATCCACCGATAAACTGATCGAAATCTTCCAAATATAAATTTTACCACCTGCGCTTACAACAATTACTTTTTGCAACACATGTCATTTTGTCCTTGACCTATTTTAAATAAATTCCCCAAAATATATAATAAATTTAAATGATAATCGGTTTATAACGTATTTTTTTTCTCCTGCACTTGAACACTTGAGATAACTGTTACTCACTGTAATTGGTAAGAATATAAAAATTGTGACTTAAGGCAAAAATGCATTACAATTCAAGAACGAAAAAAAATAATGTTTATCAATGTAGGGCGCTGGGCTATCTATCAATAAATAAAATATAGGAGTAAACACAAAAAAAAAAACCTTAAACGTTATAACAACTATTGTAACAAATCAACAAGGAAGGGATATTCTCCCGCGCTTCAGTATAAAAGTTGCCACAAGGAAAAAAAAATACAACAGTTTTTATTGAATGCAGTACACACTTCCTGTAAGTACACACACAGAGTAAAGAGTCCTTTCGTCTGAAACTGAAAACAACAAAACAAGAAATTGAAACACTTGCACTTGCAAATGTTGTAAAAAGACATAATAAAATATTTTTGACAATTACAAGGGAAAGTACAGAGTAAATGACGAAAATGTCAAAGTCAAATAATGTAAAACATACAGCAGAATAACAAGAACATACGAGTAAGTACGTTCTATGCCAATGACTACATTACAAGGGAGTTTTTGTTTGTATCTGGTAGTTTATTAACCCTTAACTGTCAACCTTTGGTTTTGTGGTAGTCCCATTGAAGTAACATCATAATCCGGATGTTATACGTCTGAATGTAGAGATCAAATGGAGTAAAACTGCATTTACTGTTTTTTAATTTGTGATCCTGATTCCTTTTAAGAGGACTTCAAAGTTTTAAAGGATTACATATTATAAAATATTTTTTAAATATTTGTATTTGTCTTATAATTTCACTATTGATGGCAATTGAAAGGGGAGAATCTTCGCTTATTTTTCCATTTTTTTATTTTGCCATATCACAAAAAAATTGGAAAATTAGAGGAGATCCTTCTCTTTCATTTGCCATAACTAGTGACATCCTACACTGATAGAAAAACGCTTCATTCATATCACTAATGAATTGAATTCATTAACGTTGTTTTATTACAACAATGAAATATTTCAAATGCTGAATAAAATTTCATACACATTGTGCAAAATTTTCATTAATTTTGATTCATTAGATTTCGTAGTTTCATTAAAAAATGTCATTAACTTTTGACTATAAAATTTGCTGTTTTTTGATACCTGTCGTGTCACGTTTATTTAGTCTGTTAGTTTACGCGCGCAAAAAGCAGCAGATCAGACCGGCATAAAATAATTTGTGATTTTTTTTAGAATTTTCATACGAAATTTAAAATGAAATGTTATTGATTAAGTATAAGTATTTATTAAACTCGCGTTGTTTTATATTATTTCGTGGTTTTACTTATGTATTAAAAGTAAATGTTATAGTAAAATTTTGTGTGAGAAAACTGAGTGAAATCTATAAATAAAATAAAAAATATGTGAACCCAGCAAAAACTTGCATTACCAAGTAATGAAATGTGTAATGGGAAATTCGAAAGCTATAACTACTTCCAATTCGAATTACGTTTCCCATTACATTTACAAGCAAATGTGCCAAATGTAATGATTATCAAACCAGTATTAATAACTAATTACATATATACTTATAGGTAATGAAAAAATTATTTAAAAAAAAAATTTTAAAAAATAAAAAAATATTTAATTTTATTTTATTTTTAATCAAAATAATGTACAGTGAGTCAAAAAGTGAAAATCTAGTTCTGAAATTTGTTTATTTTATTATAATGACTTATGTAAGTCATTATTATGTAAGTTAATAAGTCCTTATTTTACATTTCAAAATAATGATAAAGGTAATTTTTTGTCATTACTAAGTAATTCGAATGGTAATGATGTGTCATTACCAAGTTTTTGCTGGGAAAGTGGTTTTTAACTTGGTTATTGTGTGATGTTTTCAGACTGTTTTATTAAATTTGAAATTAAAAGTAAATTATTAATTTTATATTTACCAAATTCGCGCTGTTTTACATTACTTCGTGGTTTTAATAATGTATTACAATTTAAGGTTGAAGTAAAATTTTGTGAGAGAAAACTAAAAGAAAACCATTTTTTATTATTTTTAATTCTATAAAAAGATCTTTACAATTTCATACATATATTAAATTTTAAAAATAGAAGTAGCATTTATTCAATAATAGTATTTTATTCCAAAAATAAAAAGTATAATTTATTCAATGAAAGTATTTCATAAAAATTAAATATTTTTTTCATTAAAGTAATCAAAAATGTTCATAAAATACAATTTATATTTTTATGAACAATTTTCTTTAATTTGATGATACTTCATAACATTAATGTAGATTTTCATTATTGTCATGTAAAAATTTCTATCAGTGTAGGACAAGTAAAAATATCGGAAAAATATCTTACCAAAATGTAATACTCTAAAACTTTGAAGCCCTTTTAAAAGAAAACAGGATGACGAAACGAAAAACTGTACAAGCAGTTTCTTTTTGTCGGACGGTGCTATAATCAACTTACAAGTAGTGAAATTATTTGCTTTAAATCAATGTTGGCAATCGATACCTTTTCAATACCGTTATCCGTTTCAAAACCCTTTAAATTGATTACCGGTACCAATACCAATACCGAAACTCAGTTTTGGTATCGGATACCGGTATCCAAAAACCTTTTCCTTCGGTACCGGTACGTACCGGTATCGAAACGTTATTTCCTTAAAAAACATGTTTTTTTACAAAAAAAAAATGTTAAGTGTGTTATCTTAAAAATATTAAAAAAATATAAAAACGCGATTTTGGTCCATAAATGCTGATCAGCGATTTTAGTCCACTGATGCTGAACAGCATTTTAGGACCAAAATCGTGTTTTTATATTTTTCTTTTAATATTTTTTAGATAACACACTTACCATTTTCCAACTTTTAAGACCAATTTGGATAAAAAATAATTTTTATGTTTAAAAATCAGCATCTGTGAATCAAAATCGCGGTTTTGGAATTTTATAAATATTTTCCAATAAAATGCGCCAAATTTCCAAATTTTGGAGCCGGAGTTGGTCAAAAAATTCGGACATGAATTTTGGTCGAAGTTTGTAATTTTTTCAACTTTGACCGCTGGGTGCCGACGATGCCGACGAGATGACCTTGCAAAATTTTTTCATAAATTTTCACACAATCAGCTCTAACGACATGAAATTCGAAAATTTAAATTTTACGTTACGCCCTTAGTGTTTAGTATTAAAATTGAAAAAAAAAATATTTTTTTTTTAGTTTTTTATATCTTTAGCATTTTTTTCGATAATACCGGTACGTACCGGTATTGACGTTTCGGTATCGGTAATACCGTAACCGATTCAACTCAAATACCGTAACCGATACCGATATAAATAAAAAAAACGATACCAATACCGATATCGATACCGTTATTCGTTTCGATTGCACCCTTGCTTTAAATATATTACAACAAGCAGTAATGGGTTAATTGTAGAATAGGCCTATGTACTTTTTTTCTTATTGTTGTAAAAATTTACCACACAGACCTTTGAAATTCCAGCTAGTTAAACGATAATACAAAATGATAATGCCATGCTATGGCATGCCTTCAATCTAAAAGGAATTCAGTTTTTTTTTAAAGCATAAGGTAATTGTTCAAAAAAGTGCATAAGGGACGAGCGATTTTTGCATTTATTATGCCTTCCAATCACAAGAAGGGCAAATATAACTTTGTCATTCCAGTTGTAACTCATCAAAATATCAGTCTGGTACATTATTCAATGTCTGTTGAGTTGCGAACACGGCACAAAATATTACACAGAGGTGACTGCACAGAAAAAATATGGCGGAACAAATTTTGAGTAAATTGTTTAAATTTCCAAAAAAAAATTGAGTAATTTTTTAATTGACGCAATTAAAAATTTACTTAAAGGTTGTAAAAGAATGCTAGTAAATAACGCTTGTTTACAAATTAAAAAAAGTTTTGCGATCCACGACATTTTCCATATATTTTCCTTGAGTCCGAAAATCCAATTCAAAAATTTAAAAGTAGAACAGTTTTTGAGATATTGCCAACTTTTCATCTTTTTTTAAAAGTGGTTTACTTACATTAAAAAATCTCCAAAACAAATTGTTGTATTTCGTTCTTTTGTTTTTAAATTAAATGTAATTTACTGATCTATCATTTGTTATAAGGGTTCAACTTAAAAAAATGCAGAAAAAAAAAATGGAATTTCTATAAATTATAGACATTTATGGTAGTCCCGTACCGCTTCCAAACACTCCAGTTAGTTTTATCATCAGTAGGATTTTAAATGTCGGTTTTTCTTTTTAATGGAAATTGTTTTTTATTTATAGTTTCTACAAAATAAATTTTGAAAGTTTTCAACAATTAAATTAAATACAATTCTATTTCTAGCAATCTCAACCTCACCTCATACTTTCTTTCAACTTTTTTGTCTCTTTCATTATTTCGCAAGGATTATCAACATGATCTGGAATTTCAGACACAAATCAAGGAATTTGCATTTTCTGTTGAGTAGAGTTTTAATTGTGTCAATTAAAAATTTACTCAAATTTGTTTGCATACATTAAATAATTTTTTATTTAAAGTTTACTCAATACTATTAAATCGTTTACTGATGCAAAATTGAGTAATTTTTTTACACAACAGTATTAAAAATTTACTCAATTTTTTTTTTCTGTGCGTGATTTCAAATAAATATTTGTTTTTGCTTCGGTAAGTTTGGTATTGCATTTGAGCAATATCGGTTCAGTGGTTCAAAAGTTACGATCAAAAATGTAAGGACAAAATTTTGGTACATTCCACATAATCTAAAAATACTATATGCTTTAATTCAGCTGCTGGTCGACATATGTAAATCGAATTGGAAACAGAATAGTATTTAAACAAGTATAAACATAATTTTTTACACAAACAATTTTTTTCCGCGTATTTTTGCTATGTTAAAATTTATTTCGATTACAAATTACTTTAGAAAAACTTTTAAAAAAAATATTTCTATACAAATTTTTGTTTTTGTAAGTTCGGACAATTTTCAAATTCTCTCCATCCTAATGTGCGGTGAATGTTTGTAAGTTTTAAAGTATATATTGCTATTTTATACTAGTTTAACACATTTATGTTTATTTTGTTTCTTTTACTTACTTTACTACAAGATAAACATAGAGATGATGGTGATGATTATGTTGATGTATCAAGTATTAGGCCCTTTTTGCTCTTATGTAAAGTAGATTTATAACTAAACTTTGCAGTTAATAAGTATTAAAGGTGCTAGATAAAAGTAGTAGAAACATTACCCAGTAAACTAATTTAATAATTTAAAAAAAAAAATATTTCGAAAAAAATCATTTGTAAAATACAAATTGTAATTCGATAAAGATCAATTGTTATTCGAAAAATTAATTGTATTTAAAAATATTAATTATTATTCGAAGAAAATCAATTGGTATTCAAAAACGATCCATTGTAATTCAAAATAGATCAATTGTAAATTTAAAACGATCAATGCTAATTCAAACAAGATCAATTCTAATTCGAAAAACATCAATGTAATTCGAAAAAGATCAATTTGATATTCGTAAAAAAAATGTGATTCGTAAAATATAAACTGTAATTCGAAAAATATCCATTATAATTCGTTAATGATCAATCGTTATTCGAAGACTATAATTTTAATTCGTAAAAGTTCAATTGTAATTCGAAAAAGATTAATTGTTATTCGAGAAGATCAACAGATTAACTGTTATTCGAAAAAAATCAACTGTAATTCGTAAAAGAAGAATTATAATTTAAAAAAAACATTAATTTGTATTCGAAAAAGATTAATAGTAATTTGTAAAAGATCAATTTTAATCATTTTAAATGGAGAAAATCGACGTAATTTTAATTGATCTTTTACAAGAACAATTGATCTATTTCGAATTATAACACAGGTTCACAAAATTTGGACTTTTTCAATTTGCCTGACCCTTGACAACTGATTTATATGGATTTTGGTATGCTGATTCCGAATCTGTTATCCAATTGTTTCCATCAGCTCGCGTTTGCGAGCAAATCGCTGTTAAAAAGTCGAAAAAGTGCATTTTTTTGCCAATTTTGCTTGGCTATAATTTCCAAAAAAAATTTAGTGCCTCATTTTGAAACACGAACTTAACTATATTGGATGCCAGGATTCCAAAACTGGTATTAGCTTTTTCTGGCAGCTTTAGTTTTCAAGTTATTAAAAAGGGCATAAATATTCAGACAAAATTAAAGAGGTCATAAATTTAAAAATTTTATTTTAGCGATATCTTAAAAACTAAAGATGACTCAACAAAAGTAAGAGCATTTTTGGAATCAGCATATCCAACATACCTAAAATCGTCATTCACTTTTTGGATGTAAGACTAGGCGCCATGAAATAGCTCCCAATGAAATAAGTCCCAATGAAATAACTCCCAATGAAATAAATCCCAAATAAAATGAAATATATCCCAAACCAAAAAAATGAAATAAGTCCCAAGAAAAATGAAATAAGTCCCTAACAAAAAATGAAAAAAGTCCCAACGAAATAACTCCCAATGGAAATGAAATAAATCCCAATTTTTTTTAACATTAAATTTTTAACTCTTTAAATCACAAAAACACCTTAATTGTATCTCTTTAAAAAACAAATCTCTTAAGTGCCTACAATCCCTCCTCAACTTTTTTGGAATGCAGCTTACTGACTGTTTGATATCATTCATTATAATATTTTAGGCGATGGCTAACTTATCGCAGGTCTAGCTGGTGCCTGCGAAAAGACCAGAAAATAAACTCCATAAAATAACTGAAATCTCAATATAAATGGGTGTACATTTACACTGTACAACATGTACTCAAATCATTCTGCTAAATTTGTATAACTTACAAGAACTTGTGGAAGAATTACCTTTTTATAATCAAGTTAATTAAAGAAAAATATAAATCATTTTGGTTAAAACAGTTAACAAGCCACGCCTAAAACTTGAAAGCAGATTCTTGGAAGCCTTTTAGAGCTTCCACGATTCCGTATAATAAATGTGGTAAGAAAACAATAATATGTTTGAAAAGATTTGAATGCATATGGATGTGAAGAAAGCGCCGCAGGCGAAAAATTTTTACAAGAGATTTTAACAAAAAATTAAAAAAAAATCGCGCGATTTTTTTTTAATTTTTTGTTAAAATCTCTTGTAAAAATTTTTCGCCTGCGGCGCTTTCTTCACATCCATATGCATTCAAATCTTTTCAAACATATTATCGTATTCCAACAACAAATATTTCAAAATAAAGATAAGGGTGAATAAAGGCCGAAAGTCCATTTCGCCTACACTTTAAAAAAGCCAATGTACCCGCCAAACCAACAGGATCCTAAAACTTTTTATGTCACCGGTTGATGATCTTCAGTTTGTCATGCAATACCTCTTAATTTTCATAAATTAAAATAATTTTTAGAATAACTCGAAATTTTTCACAATTAGTCGCAGCGAGCACTTCGCGCTGAAGTAAACTTTTTATTTTTTTTTTTTTGGGTTTTGATTGACATTTATGTACTTCTGAATGAATGGTTTCCTGAAATTATTTGCAAGATAATACAAAAAGCACTGAAAAAGAGTTGTTCCAGTTATTTTTTAATTAAAGAAACTTGAAAATTCAATAAGTTAAATTTGTATGTTCATAATTTACTCTCAAACTGTTGGGAGTTATTTCATTAAAATAATTTGGGAGTTATTGCATAATGAAATAACTCCCAAACTTAAAAATGAAATAACTTCCAAAAAAATGAAATAATCCCCGCAGATTTGGGAGTTATTTCATTATGAAATAACTCCCAAATCGTATGGAAATTTTTGGGACTTATTGCATTATTTTTCTTGGGACTTATTTCATTGGGAGTTATTTCATGGTGCCGTAAGACTAGTGTTGGTAAATATAGATTCACAAACATGCCAAAAACAGCCTATTTTCAAAGTTTCCTTAGGCTATATCTCGAAAACTATAGCTGACCCAAAAAAACGGTAGCCAGATTAGAAATCAGCATACCCCTAATACCCAAAATTAGCTATTAGAACCTGGGCAAAGAAAAAGTGTTGCCCTGTGTAATTTATCTTTTACGAATTACAATCACTGTTGACTAGGGTATTCAATTACTTAATCGAGGTTCTTGTTTAATCGGTTAATCGAGCAAATAATTTACCGGGGTTGAGATTTAGTCGGGTAATAATCGGTTGAATTTGAATTATTCGATTAACCGAATAATATCAATTTAAAATTTAAATTGAATATAAAACCACGAATTGTATGTAGTCTTAAAAATCAAGTAAGAAATCTATATCCGCTATGCCAAAGCTTCAAATACCCCCAACAATCTCATCCCAAGTAAATAATTTTTGTATGGCATCCTGAAAAATGACCCAAATCCAATGTCAAATTTGGACCCAATTTAATGTGAAAAAATGCAAAAAATAAAGCTATTTAAAAAAAAAAAATAAAATTGCCCTAAAAATATTTAAAAAAATTGTTTGGTTTCCAAATTTGTTTTCTTTTATTTTTTAGTGCTAAAATTGCAATAATTTCATCGGTCAATATGTCCGTGATTTTAAAATATATCTAAAGGATTCCAAAAGTATTTGTTTTCAGATCTGCTTAACTATTTGTCACGTCACAAAATATTTCGCGGTTTTATAGGGTCCCGAACATTGCGAAAATCTGAGTTTATTCACACTCTTATCAAAATGATTTCAGTTTCCTACTATAAATTGGGTAAATTTACATAAATTGCGTAACTCTACTTAAAATTATTGAAAATTCACACAATTTATAGCAGTAAATTACCCAGTTGGCAACGTCCTCGAGCCATCCTCAGTGACGGAGCAATGACATGTCAGAGTCACACCTGACATCCACAAGACATCTCTATGTACTGGGTTGAGGACAGTTTCATACAAATTTTCAAAATGTCCTCACTCAAGTCAGCAGCGGTCAGGGCTGACCTTCTGAGGACATGTCACCTAAGACTTCTTTGGGGAAATGTCTGACATAGGTCGTGCGAAAATACAAAAAATTTTCGTATTTCCTTTAGTTTTTACTTTTATCCATTTTCCTTTATAAATTATCTTTCTCATATTTAGAAAAAACTTTTTGCCTTTTTTAGTCCCAACTGGATTTGAACCTGGAACCTCCAGTTTATTAGTCCCACACCTAACTACTTGTTCCAAACTTTATTTTTAAAATTGTTTGTCTATTTATTACTTTTATTCTACATGTTAGATTTCGATTTTATTTCAATTAAATCGATAATATTGCCATATTTTTCTTGGAAATTGAAGAGTTGCCCAGATTTAAAATTCTAATTCCATATACTTCTATTCTGAAGACATTTCCTTTTAGACGTCTTAGAGGAATTGTCCACACTCTTAAAGCAAACATTCCGTGCTGACAATGTTAGGACATGTCATCAAGGATTACCTATGATTTGTCAGAACCTGAAGACATTTCCTCAAGGAATCACTGAGGAAATTTCCTCAGTGACACATTTTCCAACTGGGTATTTGAATTTGTTTAAATTTAAGCAATTTATAGTTGGAAACTGTACTCACTTATTTAGAGTGCCGCACAGTGGGGAAAAATTGAATTTTTTTGTCCAATTTTGCCTACAGGTCGCAATTCTTAACCGATTTTGGTTTTTCTTTTTTTGTATTTTAGCTAATAAAATTCCGCGTCGATCTGTCATGGTGGATTTTTGAAAAAAATTTTCGGATTACTTTTTATAATTTCCTAAATTTCAGAAAATTTTCATTTTTTCAGTATTTTTGCAATAAAAAATGTATTAGGCACGAGACAAATATGCTTTATAGACTAAATTAAAGGTATTGGAACCCCTTATCATCGACGTAATTAGTATTTGAAAATATATTATTATTTTGGTTTTTATAACCAGACAAAAATTCAAGAATTTTCACTTTTAAAAGCCTATATCTTTAAAAATAATGTACCAATTTCAATGAAGTCTTTTTTAGATTAAAGCTTATGTTTTGCTTAGTCATAATTGGTACACAACATTTTTTTAAAAAAATATTTTATTTTTTGCTTAAATTTTACCTTATGATTTTTGGAATTTTTAAATTATTTTTGAGTCTGTTTTTTAAAAAAAAAAGTTGTTACATTGGAAATTAGAAAAAAAGAGTTAAACAATTTTGCAAAAATACTTTATTTACCAATAATGGTTAAGAAAATCATAAGCTTTAATCTAACAAAAATTTCATTGAAATTGGTACATTATTTAAAATGATATAGGAACTTAAAAGTGAAAATTTTTTAGTTTTCATATGTTTATAAAAACCAAAATAACAATAAATTAACAAATGCTATTAATGTCATTTATAATTTAATTTTAATTTTTAATTTTGTCCATACAGCTTATTCGTCCCCTGCCTATTACATTTTTTAGAGCAAAAATTCTAAAAAAAATAATATTTTCTGAACTTTAAAAAAATATTTAAATAAAACAAAAACGATTTTTAGAAATCCACCATGACAGACCGATGAGAAATTTTATTAGCTAAATTTCAAAAAAAGAAAAACTAAAATCGGTTAAGAATTGCGACCTGTAGGCAAAATTGGACAAAAAAAGTCCATTTTTCCCCACTGTGTGCCATATTGTAAATCTAAATCCTTAATATCTTAAGATAGATCAGTTCTAAGACCAGATTCGGATTACGCGCATGAAAACCATTTAGAAAAATCTATTGTGTTGGAAATGTATAACAAATTAGCTCAACAAGTAATTTTTTTTAAGCCGAAGTAAATTTTTAAGGCTTTGATAAAATATTTTCTTGGCGACAATTTTACACATTGATAAAAGAGAGTTTGATTACTTTCTTATACCTAAACTTCTTTAAGCAGAACCGTAATTTGCAGAACCTTTAACAGCAAAAAATAACCAAAAGTAAAAAAAAAAGGAATTTCGGTTAATCGGTTAATCGAGACAAATTCATCGGTTTAATTGTTATTTGAATATTGACAATTTTAAATTATTCGAACAGTTAATCGACCAAAATTAATCGGTTAACCGATTAACGGTTAATCGATTGAATACCCTACTGTTGGCCACCGTTACCGATTCAATACCATTGCCGATTAAAAACCCTTTAATATTGACTACCGTTACCGTTACTAATACCGAAATAAAAAATTTTAAATACCCCCAGGCAGAAAAATACAAACGGGAGAGCGCTGGCAAAGTACCTTTTATGGTCGCTTGTGCGCTTTAAAAACAAAAAATAAGGTACTATTATAGCACTTAGAACAAAAAAATGGGACGTATCTAAATTGTATACATAAGTCCATAAGACATAACTTTTTTTGGTGTTTATTTGAATAAAGAAATATATTAAATTAGGATAAAAAATTTATTGACTCATTTATTAGGTTAAAAAAAATGTTAAACAAACTTTGAACAATTTCCTAAGTCCCGGAAAAAAATTGTTTGTGCTTTTCTTTGCGTTTTGGAATAAAAAATTTATTAAAATTCTTTTAGGAAAAAATTTGGAAAAGTCCCGAAAAAAAGTGGTGTATTGAACCGAAACGGGTATGTATCCGGAGTTTAAGGGTGATGTATCTTGAGTTTAAGATACTTCCTCACGAAAGAAACAGGTGTTTTTATATAAAAGGTGTCAAGTTTGTAATATGTAGGTCATTGTGTCTAAGGGACATATCACGAGAACTATCAAGGACCGGCCACTTATCCTGCAGGGAAACAAAAAATATTCCAATTGTTATGAAAATTAATAAATTTTAATAAAAAGTTTATACTTTGAACGGATTTAAATAGAAAAACATTGGCAAAGCGATTGGAAAGCACTTCTACCTTCTACACAAAAAATAAAGTCCTTTGCCGAGACTTTTTCTTTGGAACGGTTGGCAGTTTCTGCCTAGGCCGTTACCTATAAAAACCCGTTACCTTTACTCGTATGTTTACCGGTATTATATCGGTTTTGTTCCGGTTGTAATAATTATACTTATTTTTATTTTTTTGTGGATTAAAAATATTGTAAAATATTTTTAATATACGTAAAATAAAAAAAAAAAATTTGTTCATTGCCAATTCAACCAATGATCACATTCACAATTAAAATGATCACATTCGTTAAGATTAAAAAATTAGATTTTTTTCAATCCGACCCTTTTGGGGGCTTTGTTATCGAAAATAAAATTAAATATTGATGAAATTGTATTATTTAAGCGTAAATATAAATAAAATGAATTTCTAAGAAATACAATTTTTTTGAGCTCGAGGTCAAGTGTATGTATAATTCTTTATTGCTGATATTTCGTTACACTTCGTAAAGCATTTTCAAAGCTTAAAAAATCGAAAAAATCTAAAATACCTTTCCTTTCCCGTTACCGATACAAAAAATATGTAATACCAATACCGTTACCGATACCTTTTCGGTTGCCAACCCTGATTACAATTGATTTATTTCGAATAACAATTGGAATTTCTGCATTAAAATTAAAATTTTCGAATTACAGTTGGATTTTTCGAAATACAATTGGAATATTGGAAATACAAGTAGAATCTTCGAATTACCAATGGAATCTTTGATTTACAAATAAAATCTTCGTATTACGATTAGAATCCTCAAATAAAAATTGATCTT
This sequence comes from Pegoplata infirma, assembly GCA_963921195.1. Taxonomy (NCBI): domain Eukaryota; kingdom Metazoa; phylum Arthropoda; class Insecta; order Diptera; family Anthomyiidae; genus Pegoplata; species Pegoplata infirma. Next base: position 76,577,303 of record OY992538.1, on the reverse strand, counting down.
TTTCAAAATCAGTTGTAAATTTTGTTGAAAATGTCAATTAAAATTTTTAAATATGATTCAAAAATTATTTTATTTTAATAGTTTACTGGGTTTGATTTTTTTATAAGTAGTGTTGTACAAATGATAACTAGCAATATTGTATGCTTTTGCCACATGTTGCACGCTCAATATGCCTTTTATTAAATAAGCAAAAATTATGCAGGGCTGTATTCTTTGGATGGGAGGTAAAATTGTTAAAAAATTAAAACAAGTTGCAATTGACTAGGCCGAATACATGAAAACTTTTGCAATTCTGAAAAAAATTTGGAATATATTTGAGTGTAAAAAACTTTTTAGTGCGCAATTTTTGAGAAAAAAAAAATTTCGAATAACAAAATTTTATTTTGAGAAAAGGACTTTTTTATATTTTTTTATTTTTTACATTGTATCAAAATAATTATACTCTAATTATTAAAACGACACATAAAATATAGGCTTTTTAAGGTTATTATTTTTGTTTTATACACACGTTTAAAAGAAAGCCATGCAAAAATATAAGCTTATGTGGCTCTGCTGGTTAAGTGGTGTTGTTTCAAATCGGGTGATGGCGAGTAGTAAATCTACATTTTTCTAACCAAAAAATTCGGTACCAATGGGTTTGTAAAGCTTTGATTGAAAATATTGGGGCCACTTCATCACTGACACGCCTTTTTACCTTAACGTATATTCAAATATGCATGTAAAACTCAAGTTAAAGAGCATTTTATAAGGTCTGAATATCAAAAATTTGCGTTTACTACAAAATACCTATGTATTTACAATAGGGTGGTCTTTATACTATAAATGTTTAGCTTCTTTCAAATTGCAATATCTTAAAAACCCACGAAGCGATTTTAAATCGCTAAGTCCGATTAAGGAGCATTAACATATATATAAGGGTGGTGCGTATTCCAATGAAGTGCTCAGATCAACTATTAATAGTGCGGAAAAGGTAGTTCAAGTAAATGCAAGCATTATAAACCAAAATTAAAAAAATTAAACCAAAAAATTATTACAATTTTTTTTTTTTTTTGTATAGAATTAATTCGTAAATATTCAGCTAAATTATTTTTATTTTTTTCTGATATCGATAACCCCCTATAAAGCTAAATTTTAGATTTTTTGCCAAAATGTTGAAAAAAATCAAATATTTGGCTCTCTAACAAACTTTGAAAATTTATTGCTCAACAATACAAAAAAACACCCCAGCAAAATTAAATCGAGATTTTGGAGACACAGCATCTTTTTATACCATACCGAAGCGCATCCAAAGAGCGCTCTTGAGGATGCAGTAAAAGTAAGGGGAAAAAATTAAAATTTTTTGTTAAGATTTTTTATATAAAACTCAAAATATAAAATTATATTTTGATAAAATTTCATACATGCTTTCCTTTTGAATATATTTAACACTTTTTGAATAAAAAACCATGAGTTTTGGACAAAGACACATGATTTCACTGCATCATTATTGCGCATTAATCAGCGCTGCAAAGAGTGCTTCAATCATAACACCTCACATTTTGAATGAAAAAAAATTTAGTACACCTTTTCCACTTTAGTTTCAGAAAATACAAATTATATTATAAAAAATTTCCAATCATAAAATGTGCTTCATCTTTATTCTGCTTAAATAGCTCTAAAAAGATACATGAATTCACTGCATCTTTATAGCGATTTTTTCAGCTCTCTAAAGAGATGTGAATTCAGAGCATCTTAAGAGCTCTTTTTCGGTGTATCCAACTAGCGCTCTAAAGTGTGACATCGCCTTAGAGAATCATGCATGAATTCAGCAGGTTTGGATGCGCTCCTTGACTCGAGTTTCCTTTCCAAAAGCTGCTGCCAGTTCAGCAAAATTTCTGCTGGGACCTCTCTGAAATTTCAACAGCGTTAAAAGGGCATTCTAGACTTTAAAACAAAATTTTTCTTTTGGAAATCCATGGTGTCCTTCCAAGAAAAAAAGGACATTCAAATATTGTTTTTAAAATTTTTTGTTGAAATTTTTATAATTTTTTTTTTTTTTAATCCGTCTGTTAAATTTCCCATGGATTTACTCTTATGTAATGCGAAAGCATCACAGTAAAGTACTCTCCCAGAATCTAAAATGATAACCACGGTAAACGGCATGCCTTTGCTATTTATAGCACTTTAAAACCAAAAAATAAAGTACTATCGAAGCACTTTTAGAACCAAAATAGGTCATATCGAATTATCATAAAATACACTCCATCATGACATTTTTAAGTGAAATTATTGTTTTAATAAAATAAAAAAAATTTACTAAAAAAAATTTTGTAGTAATTTTTGTAAAAAAAAAAATTTTTTGCTGATACCGTTTTACGGAAAACAGATTTGGCGTAGTTTTCAAAATAAGCCCCACCCTTATGTAGAATGTACATTTTGTTTTAACATAAACGTTTACACTTTTCATCTCAATAGACAACAATGGAAGTAGCAACAACAAATTGCTAGCAACATAAAAAAACACCATTTAGTCTTTAGTTTTAACAAAGATTGTTGATCTACTATCACTTCAGTTTACTACATTTCATTTCATACTGCATTATTTCTTTATATATTTTTTTTTGTGCTGTTGAAAAAAAAACACTTGTTGTTTATTGTGGGTTGGTGTTTGCAGTTTTAATTATTGCTATTGCTTGTTGTTGCTACGGCTGCTGTTTGTTGTTGCTGCTGCTGTTGCTTTTTCTAGTACTTTATGTCTACTTCTAGTTATTGTTTGAAGTACGAGTAACATACTTGCAACAAATTGGCGCTAAAAGTCTTGTTTTTTATGTTGTAATTGTTGCCATAATTAAACTAAACACATACACTTTTTGTTTGTATGTATATACAGTGGCTCAAAATAATAATGGACCAGCATATATTTGATTGCAGTTGTTTAAAGGAAACGTTAGCAATACTAAACACGATTATTATCAATCGACAATTTTTGAAAAAGTAAGGCTAAATAGAAAATTTTCCAAGCTTTAATTTAAGCTTCACTCAGAAAAAAAAACTAACTAAAAAATGGGAAAATTAACTAAATCCAAGGAAAATTTATAATGATTTAGCTCCATTGCCATGTATTACTACTTTTAAGTCCATATTTTTCTTTAAAAGAAGGACAAATTTGAACTAGAATATGGGAAAAAATTTCCCATTTTTTGGTTAAAAAAACATTTCTGATGAGGAAATTTTTCCTAAAAATTATTTAATTTTATATTTTTTAATGGTTTATTTATAGAATAGCATGTGAATACACACATAATTCTCATTGGGTACATATTTTGTTATAAATATAAAGAAACGTTTGTTTCTTATAGTCAAGCAATAAATTTCATTAATTCTTTTAGTTAAATTACAACAAAAACTTTGTATTTGACGTTTGTTCCCAGACTATGGGAAAACACGCCAAAGACAAGGTCTTTGTTGTGATTAAAATATTATTTTTTTTTCTAACACATACATATGTAGAAAAAAAAATGTAAATATTAAATTTATTACTTGTTATACAAGATCAAACTTTTTGTATTCATGTACTACAAATAATAAACAAAATGTGAACTACAAGCAAGCATGAAAAAATAAAAATAAATCAACAAAACAATTTCATGTTATGAAAAATTTACTAAACTTGTGGAAAAAACTTCCTCAAATTAAAGAACATAAATATGATGAACTAATTGGTAGGAAATTACGTCCTAAAACTGAATTTTTTCAACTAAATTTTGTTTTAAGAAATATGTCTTAAAAATAAAGATTTTTTTTCAATTATTTTGAGAAAATTTCTTTGGCAGTAAGAATTTCTTCCACGTATTAGGGAATTCCATTTAAGGAAAATTATGGCCTATTTAACAGTCCATGAACTAAAATATTTTCCTAAAAGTTAGGAAAATTTCCCAACTTTTAGTTAATTTTAACTAAATTGTGGGAAAATTTATAAACTATTTTGAAGAAAAATTTTCCAAAGTTTAAGTTTTTTCTTTTTTTTGAGTGTTGATAGCGTCCAGATTGAGCAAATATAAAATAAGATACGAGGGTCGAGCTAGAAAATTAAATTATTTATGGATATTTTTTAGATTTTTTTAAATATTTAATCGATCTTTTGAACTTATCAAACATTAAAAATTTAAAAAACTTTCCAATAATTTTTATTCAATTATCAGCTAGTTTTTTCAACAATTCTAACAAGAAATGAAATTTTTTAAATGCAGTAAAATAAATCTGTATTTTTTACCTCCAACTCTTTCGATCACCAATTTTTTGTAAACAAAGAAAATATTTTATTTTTTATTAATTGTACACCTAAGTGTATACTAGGGTGGCTCGCTTTTGTGCTTTTCTCTCTGATATAATTCTTATGCCTGCCAAAAGTGTCGGTCCCCTAAGGGTAACTCCCATGCAAAATATCACTCCGATTGGAGATTATCTTCTCGCTCCACTTTGAGCCTCAAAATTGGGATTTTTGCAAAAACAGAATTAAAAAAAAATAAGTTTTTTTTATTAAAAAATTAAAAAAATATTTTTGTATAATATTTGATCGTAAATACTTAACTATGAAACTAAATGGTATCATTAACCCGTTCCAACTTGATACCAAAAAAATGGCATGATTTTTCAAAATTTTATTAAAAAAAATTTTAAATACACAATTTTTTCTTTCTTAATTCATTAAAAACACCTAGCCATCGGGCCACTTTTCAGGAATTACGGGGGGATTTAGCGGATTTCACGGAAATGTTGGTTTTATCAATTATTTGGCTTAATAAAATCTTATAAATTACATTTTTTTTTGGAAAATTACCGGTTTTTTGGTGTCATGGCATTCTATTAAATAACTGTATGTCTTTCATGAAATTTTACCAATCTAGGACGTCTTTAACCCACATTGTCTGGGAGACAAAAATGACCCTAATTTGAAGTTTATATCTTAAATTTTGTGCTATAAATAAGTATCAAATGGCTCCTGCATTTTTTCCCCCAACTAAAATTTCTTATTAATATATTATCTTTAAAAAAATCATTAACCCTTCTTTGTAAGAGTTCAAAAATGACCTAATCAGTAAAAAATATCGGTCAAAATTACGATACAAAACAACATATCTGGACGTGTGTCTTCCGATTTGTTTTATATTATGAACACAGATGCTCTGTGGAGCCATTAAGACATTCCCATTTACAGTTTAATTAAATTCAAAAAACTAAAAAAATCAAAAGGGGTAAAAGTTATAGCTCTTCAAACTACACCACTTTTTAATTTTTTTATGATTTTTAAAAAATGGAAATCGCGAGCTTTTGGAATTTAATTAAACTGTAAATGGGAATGTCTAAATGGCTCCATAGAGTATCTGTGTTCACAATATGAAAAAAAAAATCTAAAGACACTTTTCTCGTGCTGTTTGATACAAAAGATGATATATATTTTGTTAATATCAAAATATTCAAGCACAATGCCTAAAAGTTTTTTCCGGGGTCATTTTTGACCCCGGTCCAATATGGATTAAAGATATCTTAAACAGGTAAGATTTTAGGGCTGATTTAAAGTTACACTCAGAAAAAAAACTAACTAAAAAATGGGAAAATTAACTAAATCCAAGGAAAATTGATAATGATTTAGCTCCATTGCCATGTATTCCTACTTTTTAGTCCATATTTTTCTTTTAAATTAGGACCAATTTGAACTAGAAAGTGGGAAAAAATTTCCCATTTTTTAGTTAAAAAGAATTTTTTGATGAGGACATTTTTCCTAAAAATTAGTTAATTTCATATTTTTATTGGTTTATTTATAGAATCGCATGCGAATACACACAGAATTCTCATTATGTACATTTTTTATTTAAAATATAAAAAAACGTTTGTTTCTTATGGTCAAGTAATAAATTTCATTAGTTTTTAAAGTTAAATTACAACAAAGACTTTGTCTTTAACGTTTGTTCCCAGACTATGGGAAAACACGCCAAAGCCAAGGCATTTGTTGTGATTAAAATATTATTTTTTCCCTCACACATACATGTGTAGAAAAAAATGTAAACATTAAATTTATTACTTGTTACACAAGACCAAACTCTCCTTTTCATATACTACAAATAATAAACAAAATGTGAACTACAAGCAAGCATGAAAAAAAAAATAAATCAACTAAACAATTTCATGTTATGAAAAATTTACTAAACTTGTGGAAAAAACTTCCTCAAATTAAAGAAGATAAATATGATAAACTAATTAGTAGGAAATTACGTCCTAAAACTGAATTTTTTGAACTAAATTTTGTTTTAAGAAATATGTCTTAAAAATAAAGATTTTTTTTCATTTATTTATGGAAAATTTCTTTGGCGGAAAGAATTTTTTCCATGTATTAGGGAATTCCATTTAAGGAAAATTATGGCCTATTTAACAGTCCATGAACTAAAATTTTTTCCTAAAAGTTGGGAAAATTTCCAAAATTTTAGTTAAATTTAACTAAAATGTGGGAAAATTTATAAACTATTTTGAAGAAAATTTTTCCAACGTTTAAGTTAATGTTTTTTTTTGAGTGTATCTAATAGCTTGCCACTAATGAATTTTCTATAAAAAAATATATATTTTTTACTAAATGGGTCATTTTTGACCCCCTACCAAGATGGGTTAACGATTTTTTTAGGATAATATATTAATACAAAATTATAGTTGGGATTCAAAACACAAAAACTGTTTTATACTTGTTTGTAGCATTAAATTTAAGCTCTAAACTTCAAATTTTCTGCGGGGGTCATTTTTGACCCCCAGCCAATGTAGGTAAAAGACGTCCTAGTAAGATTTCATGACAGACTTAAAGTTATCTAATAGAATTCCACGACACCAAAAAACCGTTAACTTGCCCAAAAATTAAATTTATAAGATTTTATTAATCCAAATTATTGATAAAACCAAAATTTCCTTGAAATCCGCTAACTTCCCCCAGCGATTCCCGAAAAGTGGCCCGAAGCATATCAGCCATATTTCACATTTATATTCTCCAAGGTGTTCTTAATGAATTCAGAAAGAAAAAAAATATATGTTTGTTTTCTTTTTTGATATTTCATGTTTGTACACTAACAGTATTACCTAATTTTCTAAAGAATTCTGATGATGGGGGAACTGGAAATCCCCCGAAACGATCGTCAATTCATTCCTGAAAATTGCCCAATTTTTTGAAAGCAAGAAACTCTATCGAGTATTTAATGGGAGAATATCCTAATAAAGAAAGTAGAGTTAACATAAGTACTTGTTATGTTAATTCATAATGAGGAAATTGGCCTCGAACTGAAATAAACATTATTTCATTGCACAATTAAAGGTCGAATAAATAACTAATTTTTATTATTAATAAAAATTAAACAAACTTTCATTTTTTTTAATAAAATTTTCCAATTTTGAAAAAAGCTGTTTTGAGAACGCCCCTAAAATTGGCCATTTTTTTTTGTATCAAATTTGAACCGGTTAATGATATCGTAAAATCTTAAAATTTCATATTTAAGTAGTTACGATCAAATATTATACAAAAATATTTTTTTAGTTATTTTAATAAAAAACTTTAATATAATTTGTTTAAGTAGTCAGAAGATAAACTCCGATCGAAGTGATATTTTGCATGTGAGTATGCCTTAGGTACCGACACTTTTGGAGGGTATTAGAATTTGATCAGAGAGAAAAGCCCAATAACGAGCCGCCTTAGTGTATAGTAATGAGATATTACACAGAAAGAAGTTGAAAGGAATTTTTATCAACAAAAACGCGGTTTTAATCAGTTTTTTTAATGAAATTCCTCCAATTAAGAAAATTGTTATACCAATCATCAAATTAAGAGTGATTGATTGAAAATTATTTAAATCAAACATTTTTTTCGATTTTGATCAAAAATTTTATCAATTTTTTATTTACAGTCAATCAAAATAATGAATGATTTAACGAATAAATTGTAAGCTAATGACAAAATTATCAAAAAAACTTATCTTTTTGGCTTTCCAAATTGTTGTCAACAATAAAAAAAGTTAAGCTCGATTATTTTGTATATTTTTAACTTAGGCCGCTGTTCCAAAAAAAGTAATTCACATAAAAAATGTGAAAATTAAAATTTCCGAATTTTTTTGGTGTTCTAGATTTCACATCCGAATTTCTTTTTCGTTTTGTTTCACATAAATAAAATTTGGTGAAAGTAAAACGAATGCACCCTTTTCCTAATAAATTTTTAAATTTTAATTATTCGAATTCAACTTCAAATGAAAACGTGATCAACAAAACACTAAGGCCGCTGTTCCAAAAAAAGTAATTCACATAAAAAATGTGAAAATGAAAATTTCCGAATTTTTTTGGTGTTCTAAATTTCACATCCGAATTTCTTTTTCGTTTTGTTTCACATTAATAAAATTTTGTGAAAGTAAAACGAATGCACTTTTTTCCTTATAATTTTTTAAGTTTTAGTTATTCGATTTCAACTTCGAATGAAAACGTGATCAACAAAACACTAAACTTGATTTCATATGGTTCGGAAATTTTCATGTGAATTGAAAAGTTGTGAAAAACAGAACAGAGGCCTAAACTTGATTTCATGTGATTCGGAAATTTTCATGTGAATTGAAAAGTTGTGAAAGACAGAACAGAGGCCTTAATCTATTTAAATAAATTAAAGTGAAAAAAATCTTGTATGTTATAAATTTGTAATTCGGCAGTTAACGAAAATAACTAAAATTTTAATCAAAACATTGATTGACTCATTTAAATTTTGTTGATCAATAGATTTAATTGAAAATGTTTAGCCAATAATTTTATGTGTGTAGAATAATTAAAATTATTCTTTGTTTACAAATAAATGGTAGTCAAAAGAGTTGGATGTCAAAAATATGGATTTTTTCCACTGTATTTAAAAAATTTAATTTTTTGTTTGGGTTACACAGAAAAAAATAAAAAAAATATTTAATTAAAAAATTCGTAGATTTAATTAAAAAATTAATTAAATCCGGACCAATCACTAAAATGCGCAAATAAATTAAAAATTTTTGTATGTCGTTAATTAAAAATAAATGGATATTTATTTAATTAAAAACTTAATACTACAAATTAAAAATTTAATTAAAATTTAAAAAAAAAAATAATTAAAATTTTAATTGTATAAATTAAAAAAATTAATTAAAAATATTATATTAAAAAAAAATAATTTGTAAAAACATTCTTTTTGAATATAACAGTTTAAAAAAAAATAATTTGTAAAAACATTCTTTTTGAATATAACAGTTTAAAAAAAAATATTTCTTCAAACTTTACCAAATTTATTTATGCCGTAAAGACATAGTCAGTGAGATGATTTTATAAAGTTGATTATAAACCTTTCATATACATACGCATAAAACTATAAACAAAATGAGAATTCAAAAACCTATGTGAAAAATAAAAAAAACTTTCAACAAACTTTTTATACTTATGTATTTTTTTTTGTATGTAATACAATGCAAGAGAAAAACACACACTCGCACACACACGGAAAACAAAACAAAAAAAAAATAAGTAAAGCTAGAAATTTAATTAAACATTTAATTATATAAATTAAATACTTAATTAATATTAAATTTGAAAACAATTAAAATATTAATTAAAATAAAGTTAAAAATTTAATTAAACAATTAATTATATTAATTAAAAGTTTAATTAATATTAAATTAAAAAACAATTAAAATTTTAATTAAAATAAAATATATGATATTATTTTCTGTGTATTGGAAAATTTAGCTGATTTTCTACAAAAACTGTTGATAACAATATGCTTTAGTATTTATAACTTTCCCTTTAAGGAACTGCTATCAAATATATGTTGTTCCATTATTAGATTGAGTCACTGTATATATTTTTTTCTTCTTCTACTACTTTGTTAATAAAAAAAATTTATAATTTTATTTAAAATGTCTCTTTTATTTCATATAGCTATTTTTATTATGTCTATGTATGTGTGTGCGTTGTTCCCATAAATTTAACCAAGCATAACAAATTGTTATAACAATAATAATATGGTGTATTACAAGGACATTGATGACAAAAAAGGACATTCTTTTAAAATAATGAAATAATAAATATTTTAATGCTATTAGAGGTAAAACTTAAATATAATTAAGATTTTTAATTGACTGTACACTAGGGTTTCTAAATTCCCGGACTTTTTCAATTCCCGGGAAATCGTTTTAAAAAAATCGTATTCCCGGGAATTCCCGGGAATTTTTTAACCCATTCCTGCCTAATGGGTATTTAAATACCCAAAAAAGTGTTGATACTTAAAAAAAATTAGCGCGGGCTAGATGGAAGATATCGGGCTAATTCTTTTTTCACAAAAAAGAGAAGAGATTGGGCTAAATGTGGACATTTAACAAGATTTTTTTTTTTGTTTTGTTTAACTTTGGTTTTTCACTGACAAAAATCTAAAATTTTTCTTAATCGAAAATACTCAGAAAAAGTGCACCTAAAACGTGATGCGGGGGGGTAAGGACAATTTTGTTATTCACGAAAATGTATTGGAGTTATTTCGACACCCAATAGAAACTTTTTAGACCCTTTTCAGCTCAAACAAAAAATAAAAGTAAAAAATTACACGGCCTAATACCCATGTCATATCTCAGGTCGGAGCTGAGGTAAATTTTTTTTATTTTTTCTAGCAACTTTTGTGGTCTTCCAGGTACACATGTCAAAATTTCATCAAAATCGTACGAGCTGATCTATGGGCAGGCAGTAATGGGTTAATTAAAACAAATTTTGAACTTTACCATATAAAAATTGTTATATTACAAATTATGGTCGTATTTTCCAATTTTAAACCATTTTAGATGAATTCTTTTGTAAAATAGTTTTACTAACCTCTAAAATATATGTACGTAGAAAGTTCATAAAATCAATTTTTTACTGAAATATTGGACCTTATCATAGTTTTAGTATTTGCATTGACGTATTTGCGCTCCATTCAAAATTGTTCACAATTCGGAATACCTGATTTTGGCTCAAATGCGGTTTTAATAACTTTTTGGAAAATTTTTCTAATTTTGACTACGCCAACCGTAAGAAAATTATATCTTGAAGATATATTTTATTAAACTTTCGAATTATTAAAATTAATTGGTTCAAGGCATTCCGGCCAAAATGAGAACACCAATGTTCTATGTAGCCATTGTAACGACGTATTTTCACTGGTTGCTGGGATAGAACTCGCGGCGGCCAAGGTTCGTAAAAAAAATATTTTTGTTTAAGCACTATTAAGATTGTTGTTCTGAATATGGAATACTAAATTTCGTAAAGAAGAAATCATTGGAATTTTGGATTAAAAAAACTTTTGCCAATATGCAACCAACATTTGAAGTGAAATTTAGTTTGATTCCATATTTTGTCACGCAATCGATTAAAGAAAAATAATTATTAGGCCTAAATAATATGCAAGCTGAAGCATATCCTCACTATTTTTTCTTTAAAAAATTTAAAATCTTTCAAAGTTTTAATGCCATTTTTATTAAATCATTTAAGATTGTGTTAAAAATGTGTAAATTAAATATATTTTTATTAAAAAATTTGCGACGAATTCCCGAAATTTCCCGAAGAAAAAATCCCGGGATTTTAAGAAAAATATTTCCCGGGAATTCCCGGGAAATTTTTCCCGAATAGAAACCCTACTGTACACAGAAAATAATATCGTGATTTTTTTTTTAATTAAAAATGGATTTGATATTAAATTTAACTTCAATTAAACATTTTAATTGATTCAATTAATGTTTTAATTGAATTCTTAACTTTACTGAAAATAAAAATAAAATAAACAAACGAAACCGGTTTTATATGCTTTAGTGTTAGTAGCAAATGAAAAAATAAAATGCAAAAAACAACAAAAAAAACTTTTGAACTATTGTTTTGTATATTTTGGTGGTAGCAGCCAATGAATACATGAAAGCAACAAAAAAATTTAGTTTTATTATTTTCTTTAAGGCGAGCGGTCGTTGCGGATAAATTGTTTTGATAATAAAATGTGTACAGTTGTGTTTTGCACATTGAAATATAATACAATTTTTTTTTGATTCAACTTTACTAAGGCGACAAAAATGCATGCAATAACAAGATTTAAAAATAAAAATGTAATTTTAAATAGTTATTGATATTTTAAAATACTACTATAATGTTTCTATGCAAAACTATACCAAGTGTTTATATTTAATAAAGAAAATAAATTTCTTAATAATGTAAAACAAAAACATTCTATGTTTATTTATTTTTAGGCATTTTTTGAAGTTCAACTTTTAAAATTGAATTGAGTTTTGGTCTTTTTTCAATTAAAAATTTTATGTGAATCAATAAATCTATATTATTGATTTTCAATTTTATATAATTTTTTTTTATATATTTATTTAATTACAATTTTAATTGGTTTTCCATTTTATTTTCAATTAAAACTTTAATTGATTCAATTAACAATTTAATTAAGTTTTAAAACTGTTTTCAAACAAAATGAGTAATTGATATGCGCATTTTCGTGATACGTCCGAAATCAATTAATTTTTTAATTGAATCAACGAATTTCGTAATTGAAATTCATTTTTATTTTTTTCTGTGTAACTAAATAAAACAGCTAGTGGTAGAAAGTTAATCTATTAAAAGGAATATATTATATTAAATTTTTTGCTAATTTTATTTGATAAAAAACTCTTTTATTTTATTACTGTGTTATAATATCAACTCTTTCATAAACTTTCGTTTTCTTTCTTTTTTTGTTTCACCCTTGATTAACTTACACAAAAAAATTACATTTAAAACTTGTCCTTCAAAATAATAAACAAATCATCAACCTATAGAATAGAAATTAACAAACAAACAAAAAAAACTATCTAATATTATCGTATAGAGATGGTGGTCTAAACACAAAACGGAAGTCCTTATTAATTTGCTATTATTGGCCAGACACAGGAAACTAACTTAATTTTGTGATATGCAACTAAACAATATCAAAACAATTTAAGTAGCAGACAAATAACAGACAGGACAATAAAGAAAAAACATTTAAAAAAATTCTAATAAAAGTAAAAACTTTAAAGTCTAATAAAAAAAAAACGTGGTATATTTAGCGATGACCATAGAAATGCATATGTTGGGTATAACAAAGTAAGAATACTACAATCGGCTGTGTCGAACCAAAATTGCCCTTCACATTTTCCGTTTATTCATTTGTTATTTAAAACATGTAAAATCAATCAACAAATAAAGTTTTAAATCACACCTCTCCAAATTTGATGAAAATCAGTACCAAACACAAAAAAAAACTTTGTCAAATTACTAGGAAAAGTCTTGTAATCCCATTTTACCAATATTTGACAGTTTTCCATGTTTTTTAACAATTCGAAATTTACATTTTTTTTTGTAATTTTACAAATTTTTTTGAAATTTTCCAGATAATTTTACAAAAAAATCTAGTAAATTCACGAGAATTCCTTGTAATTTTAATTGCGCCAAAAAACTGTAAATTTACAATTTTGTTGGTAAAAAGCTTGTAAAATTACAAATTTATTGGTAAAAAGCTTGTAAAATTACTAGGAATTCTTGTAAAATAGGAGGTGGCAAAAAATCTAGTAAAATTACGAAACCTCTTTGTAAATTTTAACGTGTCTAAAAATTTGTAAATTTACAATTTTATTGGTAAAAACCTTGTAAAATTACAAAATTATTGGTAAAAATCTTGGAAAATTACTACACAGAAAAAAAAAGTTCATACTTGGAATTAATTAATTCATAAATAGTATGAATCGTACATGACTTTTTTTTCCCAAACTTTTTTCATACTATTTATGAATTGGTTAATACATAGTATGAACTCGTTCCTGTTGGATATTCTTTTTGCTTTTTTTGGATTTTCCTAAATTTTTTTGCAATAAATGTACATTTAAATCCATTACAACAATTCGTGGATATTTAGATGAATATCTGCGGTTTTATTAATTAAATTATTTTTCTAAATACAATATAAAAAATTAAAAGCTTTAAACAAGAAAATTTTGCGCATATTGTTGCTAAATTTCTAATGTCATCAATTGTTTTATAATTGTAAAATGCGCTTCTATTTTGGACGTGCAAAATGTTGAGTTCTTGAATGATAATATTCCCGATTCCAACACATTTTTATAAGACAACCTGAAAAAAATTGCACGCAAATGTATGAGAAATTTGTTGAATTTTAAAATATAATAACAAACTTATTTCACATACCTTTCTTTCGCCAAAAAACTGCAGTTTTTGTATAAAATTTTTTCCCAAAATAAAACAAAAAAGAAAATCTGTGACAATTATTATTTTTTTATTTTAAAGTGACTTTGTTATTTTTATTTTTTTTAGAAATTTCAACTTTAATTAAATATTCATAAATAGTATGAATTTATTAATACATAGTATAAAATGAAATCAATGAAAGCCATTCATACTATTTATGCACAAAATTGGTTCTGTGTAGGAATTTTTGTCAAATAGGAGGTAGCAGACAGCAAAAAGTTACAAGTTTTTCTTGTAATTTAACAAGGTTTTTTTTTTTGAGTGCACCATTCACCATCACATTTGCAGTATGGGGGCATACTCACTTTGTCATTCCGTATGTAACGCATCGAAAACTCGGCCGGAGACCGTATTCATATGGGGGTTTTCGTGTCAACTGACACAACTTTTGAAACCGATGTCTTCCGATCGGGATGCACCAAGGTTAGTCCTATTGGATAGTAGTTCAGACACAATTTTTCAACGAGATCGGTCAAGGACTCTCTGAGTTAGAGGAGGTCGAAAATTGTCATTTTTGCCAAAGAGGTGTTTATTCTCATCCATGTAACTTTTTACCTACTGTTTTTAGCAAAATGTGTCCCAAACAGTTTAGATAGCTATTTCTTCAGTCTTGCGAAAAAAAATTATAAAAAAAATAAATTTTTTTTTTTGATTTTTTTTTTTTTAAATCCAAAACTTTTGTTGACTTTTTCCTCAAATTGGGCCTTTTTTTTTTTGATTCAGAAGAAAGCTGAGGTGATTTCCTTTAAGACTTTTGGGGTCGCTTAGTGGGATGCGAGTGGGATATCTATGAAAAAAAATTTTGTTAACTTTGGAACACAAAAAACGGTTCTTCATTTTGCACTATTAGGCGTGGGAGAGCTAACCAGTTTTCGATTTCGATCCGCGATACCCTCTAATTTTTATAGGTTCAAAAAAGAAAGGACGAGCCAAAAAATGAGGGCGGTGGGGTGGGGCCATATGGCCCCTCATCGGGGTCAAAGTTGGGCGTAAAGAGGTAAAAATCCTCAAAAAGCCCCAAAACTGCCCTAGAAACGGCCCTGGAGGGGTGCAATGTGAGACGAACCTCCAATAATTTTCTGCCCCCAACATTTTTCTTGAACATACCTTACCCGTATTTCCACTTTCTAAGGGGGCTCCCATGCAAAACATTTTTAAAAAATTTGATCCAACCATTCTAACTTACCCTAAAGTGCCCCTAGTGGAGCCAAATGTATGACCGACCTCCATTATTTTATTAATTCCAACATTTTTTGTAAACACACCTACAATGTATCTTTAACCCTTAAAGTGGTCCCCATACATTTATTTTATTTTTTATAAATTTGTTTTATTAAACCAGCTCCTACCGCCTCTACTTTGCCTCCTAGAGAGGAAAAAATTACGACCAACCCCCATTATTTTTTAGTTACCAACATTTTGTCCGAACATAATAACACCCTATCTCCACTCCTTAAAGGGGCTCCCATACATTATAAAAACATGTATTTTTAAAAACTAATAAAAAAATAAAAAAAATGTATGGGAACCCCCTTAAGAGTTGAAAATAAAGGGTATATTCTGAGAAAATGTTGGAGTTGAAAAAATATTGGGGGGTCGGTCATACATTTTACTTCTCTAGGGGCACCCTACGGACAGTTAGATCGGTAGGAGCAATTTTATAAAAATGTCATTTTGTATGGGAGCCCTCTTAGGAAGTGAAAATAGAGGCTAGGTACATTCAAGAAAAATGTTGGGGGCAGAAAATTAATGGAGGTCGGTCTCACATTGCACCCCTCCATGGGCAGTTGTGGAGCTTTTTGAGGATTTTAACCTCTTTACGCCGAATTTTGATCCCGATGAGGAGCCATATGGCCCCACCCCAACGCCCTTATTTTGCGGCTCATGATTTATTTTTCAAACCTATCAAAATTAGAGGGTGTCCCGGATCGAAATCGAAAACTGGTGAGCTATCCCACGCCTAATAGTGCAAATTGAAGAACAGTTTTTTGTGTTCCAAAGTTAAAAAAAAAAATTTTCATAGATATCCCACTCGCATCCCACTAAGCGACCCCATAGCTCTTAAAGGAAATCACCTAAGCTTTCTTTTGAATCAAAAAAAAAAAAAGGGCCCAATTTGAGGAAAAAGTAAAAAAATTTTGGATTTTTAAGAAAAAAAAATCAAAAAAAATTTTTTTCGAAAGACTGAAGAAATAGCTATCTAAACTATTTGGGACACATTTTGCTAAAAACAATAGGTAAAAAGTTACATGGATGAGAATAAACACCTCTTTGGCAAAAATGTCAAATTTCGACCCCCTCTAACTCAGAGAGTCCTTGACCGATCTCGTTGAAAAATTATGTCTGAGCTACTAGCCAATAGGACTAACCTTGGTGCAAATTTCATCCCGATCGGAAGACATCGGTTTCAAAAGTTGTGTCAGTTGACACGAAAACCCCCATATGAGGCATTCCACACCAAATGTTCAGCAAAAAAAAAGTGATGTCATGTCAATATGAAATCAATTGCAGAGCATTCGCCCTTAGGTCACTATTAAATAACACAAATAAAATTTCAGTTTTTTCAAAAAGTGGGCTTTGTAGGCATGGTCAAAAATTGAAAATTTCAGCATTTTTTGCCTAAGTATCTTTATTTCAATATTTATGCCAATAAAATGAAACACAGTGATGTCTTTAAAATAAAAGTTTTTTATAGATTTTTGTATGGCCTATCGATTAAAAAAATAAAAATTTGGAAAATTTTCAGAAGAAATTCTGAATTTTTTAAATTTAAACTTAAACTTTATTTATCAAAAAACATGCCACAATTTTATTTCTTTTTTAAATGTTTAAAAATTAGTTAAGGTGTATGTCTATCTGTTCTGAAATTTTCAGAGATGCTTTTTTCCTTGTTTTCGAGAAAAAAAATGTTGAACATTGCACTATGCTTATAATTTACAATAATGGGGTATATTTAGGGTGACCATTTTTTCCTGAACTCAAATCAGTACGCTGAAGTTTTTATGTTTATTTTTCCAACACTCAAAAAATTTCAATTAAATTAACAAACTTATGGTCAATTTTAATTTTAGTGAAAACAACTGTTCGATAAACAACTGCCAAAAACTGTTGTCGTATTTGACTTCAAACAACTTTATTTCAATGTTTTGATCGTTTCAGTGCAAATTACATAACAAAAACCCACATGTTTTGAAAATAACAAAATTCCTCAAATTCTCACGACCCTTAAGTTTCTTTTAAAAAACTTCCCAGATAATAAGTTCATGTTGTTATTAAACAGCCAAATGTCAAATTCTGATGACATTACCTCATTAAACATCCTTGGATTCATGCAATTACATTTCAAAAAATATATAAAATCCATCATTCAGAAACATTTTGTTACAGAAAAGATCAAAATAACTTCACGCTCAGATACATACATTTTTGCGTTAAGGAACCTTTATATTAAGCTCCTTAGAATAATTTCATTATAATTTCATTGCCAGACTTAAATTATATAAAACTACTCTTACAACTTATTTAATAGAAATTCATGTTTTTGTATAGAATTTTTGAAACAACATATTTCTTATGTTGAAATGTTCAAAAATCAGTACAATCAGTACATATTTAAAAAAATCAGTACAAATCAGTACAACGTTTTTTGATCAGTACAAGTGATGAAAAATCAGTACATGTACTGATCAAATCAGTACGAATGGTCAGCCTAGGTATATTACGTATGCGAATGAATAATATTAACTCTTAAAAAACATTTAAAATAGAGATGTTTTCGTGGGTGAGTTTTTTTGACGTTCACGCACGCTCTCGAAGGAAAAGTTTTAATCACGCACGATTTTTAATTTTCCTCACGTTCACGCACGCTCACGTGAGTAGAAAAAATGTTGTCACGGGCACGATACTCACGTGAGCGTGACTAATCGTGAGCGAAATAAATTATCATGCGTGATTAAAATAATTTCCTTGGTGAGAGTGCGTGATGGTAAAAAAAAAACTTACCCACTATCACATCTCTATTTTAAATGTTTTTTAAGAGTTAATATTACTCATTCGCATATGTAATATATCCCATTATTGTAAATTATTAGCATAGTGCAATGTTCAACATTTTTTTTCTCGAAAACAAGGAAAAAACCATCTCTGAAAATTTCAGAACAGATAGATATACACCTTAACTATTTTTTAAACATGTAAAAAAAAAATAAAATTGTGGCATGTTTTTTGATATAAAAAGTTTAAATTTAAATTTAAAATATTCAGAACTTCTTCTGAAAATTTTCAAATTTTTATTTTTTTAATCGATAGCCCATACAAAAATCTTTAAAAAACATTTATTTTAAAGACATCACTGTGTTTTATTTTATTGGCATAAATATTGAAATAAAGATATTTAGGCAAAAAATGCTGAAATTTTCGATTTTTGACCATGCCTCCAAGGCCCACTTTTTTAAAAATCTTAAATTTTATTTTTGTTATTTAATAGTGCCCTAAGGGCGAATACTTTGCAAATGATATCCTATTGAAACCACCATGGTTTTTCTGTAGTGGAACAGTTGGTGTGGAATGACTCATATGTATTATTGATCCATGATAATTCTAAGACAATCTAGCGATGTTCGTGTGTCAGTCCGTCTGTCTGTGGAAAGCATGATGAAGTTAAAACTAAAAGAGCTCCTGAAGTTTGGCACGAATATGACTTATGGTCATAAACTGATAAAGTTTGGAAGTGGACAAACAAGTGATCCATATATTTTATTCAAACAAGTTTATATATAACTTCCCGTTTAAATGCACCCACCCCGAGTGCATTATCCCCTAAAATGTCAGATTGCTGTCAGCAAGTAAATATTTTATTGAAATTATTCAGCAATATTCTTGTTTAAATGTGAATTACTTTTTGTGTCAGATATAAATAAATGGTTAATGGTGGGTACGGAAAATGCTTTAAGGGTGGGTGCATTTAAGCGGGAATACTATTTGAATGCTATTTGAACTTTTTTTGTCTCATCTCAAATTCACTCACCCTCCCATCTCTACTCACGCTCCCATCTTTACTCACGCTCCCATTTTTAATTGAAACAAGTGAGAGTGTTACATTCGGCTGTGCCGAATCTTTTATATCCTCCAAAATGTAAAAAAAACAATATAAAAAAAATACAGGGCCTTTTTTTTTTGGTGGGGGCGGGGGGGGGGGGGGGGGTTGGTGGGAGACGTTAGGGAGCACCTTCACCTTGCGATTTTGAACTTCATCTGAGATAAGAATGTTGCATTTGCTTAGCAAAAGTACACAAAAACCTGCAAAAAAATGCGGTTTTTCTTAGGTTGGTTTAGTTCTCCAAGGGGGAACTTTTTTCCCCTTGGTCCGATTTTGCCCGTTTTCGAACTTAACCTGCCTAGGATATAAAACATATTCGTGCCAAACTTCGGAAGTCTAGCTCTTTTATTTTGGACTGTATCGTGTCCTCTACAGACGGACAGACGGACGGACGGACATCGCTAGAATGTCTTACAATCGATCACTGATCAATAAAATATATACTTTATGGGGTCCTAAACCGATATTTCGATGCGTTACACATGGAATTACAAAGTTAGTATAACCCCATACTGTGGTTGGAGGGTAAAAAATATGTTCCCATTGGTTAGTCGCCCGTCAAAAGCAGTTTATTGCTATATGCATTTGTTCATCATGGGTCATTTAGGGCCCAAAGCTGTGTAGGGTTAAATAATTTCTTAAAATCCAACATTTCTCTATTAATTTATAATAAATCTAGCGTAAAATGAAAAGTTTTTAAATAAAAATGTTGAGTTTTAAAAATAAAGTGCAATTTTCCAAAAATGTCCTGGAAACAGACCGTTGCACGCGCTGTTTAAGAATCTCGTATTTAAAAAAAAAAAAAAACTCAAACGAACTTATATTAACTTGAAATAAATGCAATAAAAACTTTAAATTAAAATAAAAAAAAAATAAAAAATTTTAAATTTGGTGGTTTTGAGTTTAGGGCAAAATGTATGGGTCATTTTCGGTAACCGTTTCAGAGGGGTTAACAATGTCCTATTACGCTGAACTTTTTTTCTAAGAAAATATGATAGAATTGAAAAGATCGGCTGAAATAAAAAAGCCGATTAAGTGGTTTTTGTAATTTTGGCAATTTTTTTTTAAATAAATACTATTTTTTAAGAAATCGCGGTTTTTCAACTTCATTTAAGCAGCGGAAGATGACCACCGATCTGCATGAAAATTTAACCACATTGTTTTTAAATCTATTCCAACACATCTGTCGGTGAGCCGAAATTCGCCCAAAAGCCAAATTCGATCCACCCTAGTGGTCTGCTGCATTTTTTTTTTATTATGCTGCCCTTTTTTTCAATACAATGCATTGCAATGGGTTAAATAATTCCTAAAAAGCGAAATTAATGAAAATTATTTAAAAAAGTCCACAAAATTTAAAAACAAGTGAGAGTGTTACATTCGGCTGTGCCGAATCTTTTATACCCTCCAAAATGTAAAAAACAATATAAAAAAATCCAGGGGCATCTTTTTTTTGTAGGGAGGGGGTTCGTTGGAGACGTTAGGGGGCACCTTCCCCTTGCGATTTTGAACTCCTTCTGAGATAAAAATGTTGCATTTGTCTAGCAAAAGTACTAAAAACCCTGCAAAAAATGCGATTTTTCTTATGTTGGTTTAGTTCTCTAAGGGGGAACCTTTTGTCCCCCTGGTCCGATTAAGCCCATTTCCGAACTTAACCTGCCTAGGAATATAAGACATATTCGTGCCAAACTTCGGAAGTCTAGCTCTTTTATTTTGGACTGTATCGTGTCTTCTACAGACGGACAGACGGACGGACATCGCTAGAATGTCTTAGAATCGATCACTGATCAATAAAATATATACTTTATGGGGTCCTAGACCAATATTTTGATGCGTTACACACGGAATGACAAAGTGAGTATACCCCCATACTGTGGTTGGAGGGTATAAAATGGGAATTTTGAGAAAAAATTAACACAAATAATTACTAAAAAAAATAATTAATGGAAAATGGTTTAAAAAAAATCTTAAAAAATTTTGAAAAATTAAAGAATTTTTATATTGAAAAATTGTTTAAAAAATTTCAAAAAATAGGAAAACTTAAATAATACTTTTTTAATTTTTTTTTAACTATTTTCATTAATTTATTTTTTTTAATTAAATATTTTTGTAATTTTTTTCTCAAATTTTTTTAAATGTTCCCATTTTGAAGTTTTTGGATTTTTTAATATAATTTTTCATTAATTTCGGTTTCCCCACTTCATGTTTCTTAAAGCTCGATAATATAAATAAAAAAAATATATAATAACACAGAAAATAAAATCGTCAAATTTAAATCAACAAACATCAATTGTAAATCAACCAAACATGATATCAACCAAACATTTAGTAAAAACGGACGCCAGTTAGTCCATAGTACAAAATTTCGATTTTGTTTTCAACAAACTTAGTCAAGTAATTTTATTTCAAAATAATTTTATCATGTCAACAAATAGTTTTTGTGTTTGTGGAATTTCTTTGTTGAAAAAAATACGATTTTTTACGTTTGTCAGATCAACAAATTGTGTTTGTGTTTGTTGAATTTCTTTGTTGAAAACAAGTTTAAGATTTTGTACGTTTGTCAATACAAATAATGATTTTAGAGAACTAGTATTACAAACTCGTTTATCATTTTTTTATATTTTTTTTCAACAATCAATATTTACAAACGTTAGTTGATATCACAAATTTCCGTATAGGAGCACTTTCAGTGAAAAAGTTAATTGTATTCACAAATATGGGGGTCAATATAACAATTCGTTATATTGACGAATTCGACGTCAGCAGCTATTTAACCTTTTATCAAGTACAAGTAAGTAAAACTGCATACCATGTTTTTACGAAATTTTAAAGAAACCTATCTAAAGATAAAAAGAAAACCAAAAACAGCAAAAAAGTAATTTCGCGATTTCTCGTGAATTAGAGAAGATAGGATTTGTATATTTACTGTTTTGTGTCCTGTATATTAAGGGTGGGATAGTGTTGTGTGAGATTTTAAGCAGCAATATTTGGAAGCGCTAGAACCGCTCATTTTGTGAGGTTGGTAAAAAAAGTGTATGAGCCAAAAAATGGGGGAGGTCGGATAGGATCTAAGGGTCGCTCATCGGGGTCAAAGTTGGGCGTAGAGGGGAAAAAATCCACAAAAAGTCCCAAAACTCCCCTAGAGGGGTCAAATGCTCCTAGAGGGGTCAAATGTGAGACCGGCCCCATTATTTTTTCCCCCTGAACACTTTTGCCAAACATACCTAAGCCCTATCTCCAATTCCTAAGGGGAGTCCCATACAAAGGTTCAATTTTTAAAAAATCTTCCTTCTACCGCTCTAGCTGTCCTAAAAGTCACCCTAGAGGAATCAAATGTATGACCGACCCCCAATATTTTTTCAATCCCAACATTTTCTTAGAACATACCTACCCCTATCTTTAATCCTTAGGGTGGTCCCCATACATTTTTTTTATTTTTTCTTAAATTGTCATATTAAAGCAGCTCCTACCGGTCCAATGGTGCCTCCTAGAGGGGTCATTATCAAGACCAACCCCCATTAATTTTTTGCCCCCAACATTTCTTCTGAACATACCAATTCCATATCTCCAATTCCTAAGGGGTCTCCCACACAAAACGACATTTTTGTAAATCTTGCTCCCACCGCTCTAACTATCGCAGGGGTGACCCTAGAGAAGTTAAATGTGTGACCGACCCCCAATATTTTTTCAGCCCCAACATTTTCCCCAAACAAACCTACCCTCTATTTTAAAGCCTTAAGGGTGTCCCCACACAATTTTTTTTTTTAATTTTTTTTAATAAAATTTGCGCCTACCGCTCCCACTGTGCCTTTTAGGGACGGGAAATGCAGACTGACCCCCATTAATTTTTGCCCCCTACATTTTTTCTGAACATACCTATGCCGTATTTCTACTTTGTAGGGGTGCTCTCCTGGGGAAAACTAAGTGTTTGAAACCAAATTCGGCAAAACGTCTGGACCAGGAGTGCTAATGTTTGCGCGTTTTAAAGAGCAGTGGGAAAATATAAAAGACAAACCGTACAGTCTTGGCATATAAGATGAGGAAGTGGCAGGCAACATACCAGCTCAAGTCCAAACTGACATCAAGTTGTTTTGTTGGGCTCAAATAAAAGAAAAGCAACCCAGAGACGACTACAAGGAGATTCTTGAAATTGTTTTATTATAACTTGGCGAAAATATTCCTAATAAGCATTTTAGCCCACCAGGACCCATCAGTCATGCTCGATGGATGGCAAAAGGCATATATTGCCTAAAAATGTTTTTGTTCCGAAAATATATCGGTTTGGCCAAAAAAGAATTAAATGCACTTTTTGATGTGACCGTTTTCATCATAACAATTTACGTAAAAGCTTGATTTAGCGCTACCAAAGCAATAGAAGCTCCAAATAATGATTTGAATTTTTTGAAAGCGGCCATCGCAATCGCTTTATGCTTCAATTGATAAGATTCTGTCGCAACGATTGGTCAAGAGATTATGTGGACATCTCTGGTATCTCAGTGGCGAAGCTGTTGCTTTCGCACTATTTGATCCGAATATCTCTTGTGAAATAAAACGAAAAATGTCGAATGCAATTCGTATATTTGAAGAAGAAAAAGAGGAATTGGAGGAAGAGTTATTTGACGATGAGATGGACGAATCGTCTAACGAAGACAGCGAGGAAGAAGAAGACGATGATATCGGGGAAGAAGATGCCTCAGAGGATAGCGGCGACAGTGGCAACATGGATTGTAATCCTCCAGTACATGTTGTTGGATTCGAAGGTGTGAAAAGAATTAACATGGCATTGAAACAAGTGAATCAAGAACTCATGAAAACTGATTTAAGCCACTACGTCACACCTGAGACTCCAAAATTTTTTGCACGCATCGGAATAACAACAAATTTCATTGCTTCCGATCCAAATACTTGGGAAAATCGTCAGGACTACCAGCGAGCGCTGCAAATATTACGTAAATTACATGTTGTCAACGACGCTGCCGAAAGAGGCGTAAAATTAATAGAAGACTTTAACAACGTGTTGTGCCGTAACGAGGAGGAAAAAATAGTTTTGCTTCAGGTCGTGGCCGAAAATCGGAAACAATATCCATCACACGATAAAAATAAATTAATTTGATTTATAGTTATATTATTTATCATTTTTATTATTTTCAAGTTAAAAAAATATTTTTTTACGCTTAACAAAAGTTACTATTAAATTACAAATTAAAGACCTCGGATTTCTCGATAAAATAAATAAAAAAATTGTGGGGTAACACCTTGAAGATAGAGGGTAGGTATGTTTGAAGAAAATGTTTTGGCTAAAAAAATATATGGGCAGGTCATACATTTGACTTCTCTACATACATTACTAATTTAGTTTTCCCCAGGGGAGCACCCCTACAAAGGAAATACGGCGTAGGTATGTTCAGAAAAAATGTAGGGGGCAAAAATTAATGGGGGTCAGTCTGCATTTCCCGTCCCTAAAAGGCACAGTGGGAGCGGTAGGCGCAAATTTTATTAAAAAAAATTAAAAAAAAAAAATTGTGTGGGGACACCCTTAAGGCTTTAAAATAGAGGGTAGGTTTGTTTGGGGAAAATGTTGGGGCTGAAAAAATATTGGGGGTCGGTCACTCATTTAACTTCTCTAGGGTCACCCCTGCGATAGTTAGAGCGGTGAGAGCAAGTTTTACAAAAATCTCATTTTGTGTGGGAGACCCCTTAGAAATTGGAGATATGGAATTGGTATGTTCAGAAGAAGTGTTGGGGGCTAAAAATTAATGGGGGTTGGTCTTGATAATGACCCCTCTAGGAGGCACCATTGGACCGGTAGGAGCTGATTTAATATGACAATTTAAGAAAAAATAAAAAAAAATGTATGGGGACCACCCTAAGGATTGAAGATAGGGGGTAGGTATGTTCTAAGAAAATGTTGGGGTTGAAAAAATATTGGGGGTCGGTCATACATTTGATTCCTCTAGGGTGACTTCTAGGACAGCTAGAGCGGTAGGAGCAAGATTTTTTAAAAATTGAACCTTTGTATGGGACTCCCCTTAGGGATTGGAGATAGGGCTTAGGTATGTTTGGCAAAAGTGTTCAGGGGGAAAAAATAATGGGGGCTGGTCTCACATTTGACCCCTCTAGGAGCAAAATCAGGGGAGTTTTGAGCCTTTTTGTGAATTTTTTCCCCTCTACGCCCAACTTTGACCCCGATGAGCCACCCCTAGATCCTATCCGATCTGCCCCATTTTTTGGCCCATGCATTTTTTTTACGAACCTCACAAAATAAGCGGTTCTAGCATGTCGAAATCGAAAACTCGTGCACTATCCCACCCCTACTGTATATAAGTACAACCGTAACTAAAAACTCAGTTTTTGAAAATATTTAAAAAAATTCAGTGTCAAAATTTAAGAAAATACAAAAACACTAATTTCGCGGTATCTCGCGAATGCGATCAGCTACGATTTTGCTGTTAAAAGTTTGTGACATCTAATCATGTTGAAATTAAACTGCGTTTACACTTTTTGTCGACACTAAAGTTCAACCTAAACTTATTGTTAGCTGACAATGGGTGTCAGAAGTAGTTCGGATATATTATGATTTGCTTTATTTTCTTTAACTTTTACTTACTCATGAACGATACCATTTTAAACCAGTATGGACACATTGGATATTTCCAATTGGGGTTTCCAACTGCTGCAATGGTGCAATTTACTAACCTGCAATTAGACAAAAAATAAAGAATATAATTATTTTATTTTTCCTTTTAAAGTACATAGAAATTTTTTTTATTGCTATTTAATTAGCAATTGAAATTTTTCCACAATTAGGCCTATGTAATGCAAAATAGCACAACCCGAGTAAAAAAGTTCCTATATAGTTGTATATAATTTTATAAACATCATATATGATTAAATAGAATTATATAGAATTTGATGCGAAAAATGAGTCGATAAAACTATATAAAATTTGATCAATGTTTCATATATTTTGATAAATTTTTTATATAATTTTATGCGAAATTTGGACCCCTATTTTTATATAATAATAGCAAAATTATATAATTATATATAAGTATATAAAAATATATAAAATTGTATAAAACTGTATAAAACTATATAAAGTTACATAAAATTATATATAATTATATATAATTAAAACAAAATTTTATGATTTATATAAAACTTGATATAATTTTATGTAACTTTATATAGTTTTATACAGTTTTATACAATTTTATATATTTTTATATAATTATATCTAATTATATAATTTTGCTATTTTAATATAAAAATAGGGGTCCAAATTTCGCATAAAATTATATAAAAAATTTATCAAAATATATGAAACATTGATCAAATTTTATATAGTTTTATCGACTCATTTTTCGCATCAAATTCTATATAATTCTATTTAATCATATATGATCTTTATAAAATTATATACAACTATATAGGAACTTTTTTACTCGGGAAACTAAAAAAATATAAATTTTTTTATTGTATATTATTAAGATAGGTCATTATTTCCTGTTTCAAAAAAAAGTCTTGTTCTCGCTATTATGTTTTCACTTTTTTTGAAATTTTTTTGCTGCAAAAAAAAGTTTTATACAAAGATCATGTCTAAATGATAATAAAAATACTACAATAACAAATGACGATGATCTTATAGTAACCAGCCACCCTTAAACTAACTAATATTATGCGTAGGTTGGTCTTTCCAAAGAAAAGAACCACTAAAAAGAATATATGAAGTATTCCCGTTTGGTTTTTTTTTATAAACTCATACCTTCAACTACAGACAGGAAACACTTTTATTTTGTAAGGTGCCAGAGAGTTTTCGATTTCTTAAAAGATTAAGATAAAGTGTAGCGTCATTTTATTTTATCATTATTATTGTAAAAAACAACAATGAAATAACCAAAAAAAATGTCTCGAGGATATAAAGCTATAAAATAAGCCATAAGTTAAAGGGTTTGAGGGTTTTTTTTTATATTCTTTAAATATTTTAAAGTTTATAATAAAACACCCTCGGTTTGAAAATTATAAATACTTTGGTGGCCTACTTATTTATATATTGTATAAAATATTTATTGTTTTTTTATTAAGTACTACTTATTTCTGTTTAGGAATTTCCCACTTGTTGTTTTTGTTTTAAAAAAATAATTCGTCACTTAAAATTATACACATTAGATTAACTCAAGCCGGAAATATTGGTTTAAAAATTCCCATAGTTATAACACAACAAAACCTTAAAAGTTTTCTCAAATTTACCAAAAGCTGATAAGAAAAAGAATTTCTTTCATATTTTTTTTGAAACACTTATATCGAGCGTATTAAATTTCATATGCAAATTACTTTATTATAAAAATATCCCCGGCAAAAATTATGAAAGCTACAAAGAACGAAAGCTCTTGACAAACATTGCGGCATTTTAAAACATAGTGACATTTTATTTGTCAAAATTTTAAGTAGTTTGCGTTCAAAGTGACGAAAAGAGCTTTTTTGACCTCTTTTGAATTTATAAAATAAGATCCTATCATGCGAATGACTTATATTTTTTGTTTGAGTAGGTTTATTCTAGCTCGTGGTCCTTTTTCCTCAACTTCACTAAAAAAAAACCTTGTCAAATTACAAGAAAAAGTCCCGTAATCCCATTTTACTAATATTTGACAGTTTTCATTGTTTTTTAACAAAAAATTTTTGATCGAAATTTAAATTTTTCTTTGTAATTTTACATTTTTTTCTGTAAATGAACAAATTTCCAAGGTAATTTAAAAAAAAAAAATCTAGTTAAGTCACGAAAATGCCTTGTAATGGCATCAAAAAACTTGTAAATTAGTGAGTTTATTTGTAAAAAGCGTGTAAATTGTTTGTATTTTTACCAGCTTTTTACCAAAACAATTGTAATTTTTACCAGGAACATTAGTAAAATAGGAGGTAGCAAACAATTATTTTGCAAAGTTTTTTTTTTTGATAATTTTAATAAAATAAAGATTCTGTAGGGTAGCTTTTTAGAAATGGGGACTCTTATCCTGATGCTTCTTTAATCCGGTATTTAAAATTACCGGTGACGAAGTTCCGGGCGGGTCTGTTGTAATGAAATATATTAATAAAATTGCAAATAAATCCATATAATAAAATTTTTAAATATTTGAAATACAGGCTTTTCTGGGATAACAGAATATTGAAACATTTTTTTGACACTATTTTTGAGATCAGCAGGTGCTAATAACCATAAAAAAAGTACCTTTTTCACAAAAAAAAAAACTTGTCAAATTACTAAAAAAAAAGTCTCATGATCCCATTTTACCAATAATTGACAGTTTTCCTTGCTTTTTAACAAAAAATTTTCTATTGAAATTTACATTTTTTTTTTTGTAACTTTACAATTTCTTTGTAATTTTACAAGTTTTCAAGTTTTTTTTTACAAAAAAAAAATCTAGTAAATTCACGAGAATTCCTTGTAAATTTTATTATGGTAAAAAAGTTGTAAATTTACAATTTTATTGGTAAAAAGCTTGTAAAATTACCAAAAAGCTCGTAATTTTTACTATAAATTCTCGTAAAATAGGAGTTAGCAAAAAATCTAGTAAAGTTACAAAGCCTACTTGTAAGTTTTTTCGCACCAAAAAAATTGTAAATTTACAAATTTATTGGTAAAAAGCTTGTAAAATAACAAAATTATTGGTAAAAAGATTGTAAAATTATAAGGAATTCTTGTCAAATAGGAGGTAGCAAAAAAAAAAAGTTACAAACTTTTCTTGTCATTTTACAAGATTTTTTTTTTTTGAGTTCAAAAAGAAAAATAACCAGCAAAACTTAGTTTACCAAATAATGTATAAAATAAGGCATAGGATTGCTTATTTTATATATTGCAGCATTAATGAATTTAACACGGGATGAGACTCAAAGTAATGCATCCACATTATCACAAAGAATACCAGTAAGGTATAAAATAAATGATCAATTTAACGAGTAAGGTGTAAAATTATATAAATAAGAACTTACCAGGATTACTAATTTTTTTTTAGTTAAAATCTATTTTCTTCAAGAGGAAACTTTTTCCCAGTAATCCGATTTTCCCCATTTCCGAACTTAATCAGTCTATGACTATACGACATATTCGTGCCTAACTTCAAGAGTCTAACTCATTTAGCTTGTACTGCATCGTGCTTTCCACAGACAAACGGACATTCATAGAATGACTTATAATCTATCATGGATCACTAATACCGATATTTCGATTGGTTACAAAAGGAATGACAAAATGAGTATACCTGCATACTGTATTTGGAGGTTATAACACAGCTATAAAAAAAAAAAGTTTTTGACCCAGAAACTAGACCCACTAATCTCTATATATTTTGACATTCTGAATTCAATTCAATTTGTGGAGTTCTTTAATATTAAATGCAAATCCAAATGCCCTTTTGGAAGGGTTCACACAGAAACCTTTCAAAATTCAACTCATAACTTCTCAAGACTGATTTCGCTGAAATTCAAAGCCAAACTGACCAGAAGTTACATTAATCATTCTCTCAACAGACAGACGTACGGATATTGCATTTTATCTCCCCAAACTTAGTATTGGGAGGATCGATTTGCTGTAGGCATACGAATATTGTTTATTTGTTCCGTTTTATCCATATTTAATCAAAATTGAGCCTAATTAGTATCAAAAAAAATTTATATTTAAGACAATCTCGGAATCTTACAACATATCAAAAACGAGAATATTTTTCGTGATATTTACAAAAAAATTCCTAAAATTTAAGTATTTTAATAGTTTTGTATCTTTTGACAAGTCTTTTCTATATTTTGATAGGTTTCCAAAGAGCTTTCATTTTATACACAGTACGACTTCATAATAACATGGGATAACATGGGATAAAAAAAAAAACTTTTCATTAAAATTGCAGTACGTATTTTTCTGCCTGGGCTATATTGTTAAAATAATAAACTTAAATCATGCCAAAAATACATGTTATTTTTCTGTACACAATTTGAAATAATTAATCGTTATATTTTTAATAAATATTTAATTTTACGTGTTAAAATCCATGTTCAATTATTGTTATCACAGTTATTAAAAAAAATTAAGTTAATTTAATATTGCTTTTGGATGAATTTGTATTAAAATAAACGCCCCATATATTTAAAACGAAATCATTGTAAACCCTTTATTAATTTAATAATATTTATTTATTTTAATAATACTACATACACGGGTTTTGTTATAAATATAGGGAAAATAAGGAGACATAAGAAAATATGCAAAATTTGTGATTGCTGCTAAATTAAAATTTTCTGTGTTTTAAAAAATGTTACTTTTCGTAAGGATTTCATTTACTTTTGGATTCGTTAAAACTTTTTTTTGTAGGTATCACATATTTTTACTTTCCCCTTAACATACGTGTTTTAACACTTAACAAAAAAAAAAAAACGGAACTGGATTAATACAAGATAACACTAATATTAAACAAAAAAATAAAAATAAAAAATAATTATTATTGTTGTCGTGTTTATGGGTAAAGTGTTAGTTAAACATGCAAAATTATTGCAAGATAAGCGAATCATGTAGAAAAGAATGTTTAATGAATTAAATTAAACGAATTAAATACAATTTTGTATAAAATGTACAACCAAGTAAGCGTTTAAATACCGAAATTGCTTTTTTAAAATTATTTTATTAATGAAATAATGTTTATTTCAGTTCGAGGCCAATTTCCCAATTATGAATTAACATAACAAGTACTTATGTTAACTCTACTTTCTTTATTAGGATATTCTCCCATTAAATACTCGATAGAGTTTCTTGCTTTCAAAAAATTTGGCAATTTTCAGGAATGAATTGACGATCGTTTCGGGGGATTTCCAATTCCTCTATTATTAGAATTCTTTAGAAAATTAGTTAATACTGTTAGTGTACAAACATCAAATATTCATATTCGTATTTATTTCAACCTAATGAGAAAGAAATAAAGAAGAACAATGATTTCGAAATTTGACCAGTATACCAAACCAAATACAATTGAAAGCATGCTTAATGGGAGTATATCCTAATAAAGAAAGTAAAGTTAACATAAGTACTTGTTATGTTAATTCATAATGGGGAAATTGGCCTCTAACTGAAATAAACATTATTTCATTGCACAATTAAAGGTCGAATAAATAACTAATTTTTATTATTAATACAAATTAAACAAACTTGATAACCCTACTTTTAGTACGAGAGAGTTTTTGTCTTTTATTTGAAGCAAAAACAAAAAACTGCATAGCACATTTACCGACGGTAAACTTACAGATCAACATGCTTTCAATTGTATTTGGTTTGGTATACTGGTCAAATTTCGAAATCATTGTTCTTCTTTATTTCTTTCTCATTAGGTTGAAATAAATACGAATATGAATATTTGATGTTTGTACACTAACAGTATTACCTAATTTTCTAAAGAATTCTGATGATGGGGGACTGGAAATCCCCCGAAACGATCGTCAATTCATTCCTGAAAATTGTCAAACTTTTTGAAAGCAAAAAACTTTATCGAGTATTTAATGGGAGAATATCCTAATAAAGAAAGTAGAGTTAACATAAGTACTTGTTATGTTAATTCCTAATGGGGGAATTGGCCTCGAACTGAAATAAACATTATTTCATTGCACAATTAAAGGTCGAATAAATCACTAATTTTTATCATTAATAAAAATTAAACAAACTTGAATTATTTTATTATTTTGTAAAATTTTTAAAGTTGTTTAAGTGGAATAAGTGTCAAAAAAGATTATCTAATGCCGTGTAAAAAAATATATAAGATCTGATATGATAATATTGGGTTTGATCTACTACTATCTAATTTAATCTAATTGAATCTGATTATATCTGTCAAATCCCGAATTTGGTCAGCATTTTCTGGATCCGTAATTGGTGAGATCTAATCATACTCCGAAAATGGAGGCCAAATGTCAAATCTCAGCAGATGCAATCTAATATAACATCGTCCGACAGCCAATATTAAACATGAGCCAGATGATGTACGTCTGAAAGTAGAGATCAAATGGAGTAAAACTGCTTTTGGGTCATTATTAGTGAAATCAATCATAAATATTTTTGACCCCCTCCGATATTGATGAAATTTGGTTAAGTTCTTACACTAAGTAAAAAACTAACAAATGCAAATTTTTAGCCCTCTAAGTCAACAGGGGCCGAAAATACGGAGGGTCAAAATTTCCCCCAAAATCTCCCAGTCGCGACACTTTACACCGTAAAAACTTAATATCGTTGGTTCTATTATAGCTAGAAAGCCCATTTTTGGTTTGTTTTGAAGCTCATAATATGCTCTACAAGACCTACCATAACCAAAAAATTTTCGAAAAAAATAAGGGTTACCTTCCTTATTTTAAGGTCGTGATAAAGGGAGGAGAAAATGGGGAGGATGGTATCCCCCGATTTTTTTTTTACTTGACAATCTTATAGAGAAAGTCCTAAAGAATATATTCTAAAATTTTTAAGTTGGGACAGCAATGGGATCGCTCAAAATCAAAATTTTTCACAATTTTCCCCAAAATCCCCAAATCGCAACACTCTTTAACCTTAAAAACTTAATATCATAAGTGCTTTTGTAGCTACAGAGCCCATTTTTTTTTGTTTTAAAGCTTATAATACGCTCTACAAGACATTCCAAAACCAAAAAAAAATCCAAAAAAAGGAATTGGTGCCCCCCTTATTTGAAGGTCGTGGCAAAGGGTGGAGGAAATGGGGGGAAAGTATCCCCCGATTTTTTTTTACTTGGTATTCTCAAAGTGCAAGTCCTAATGAACATAATCTACAATTTTTATGTTGGGACAACAATGGGATCGACCAAAATCAAAATTTTTCACAATTTCCCCCAAAATCTCCAAATCGCTACACTCTTGCACATTACAAATTTAATATCGTGGACTGTATTGTAGCTACAGAGTCCATTTTTGGTTTGTTTTAAAGCTCTTAATATGCTCTACAATATTACTATCACACAAAAAAATTAAAAAAATTAGGGGTGCCTCTTGTATTAAAAGATAGTGGCAAGGGGTGGGGGAAATCGGGGGATAGTATCCCCCAATTTTTTTTTACCTTGTTTTTCTTTTTAAAGAGTAAGTTCTAGAGAGCATATCCTGAAATTTTTATCTTAAGACTCCAATGGGAGGCGCAAGAAGGTCGTGATTTGTTGATTTTGGGGGAAAATTTTGATTTTGGTCGATCCCATTGTTGTCCCAACATAAAAATTGTAGAGTATGTTCATTAGGACTTGCACTTTGAGAATACCAAGTAAAAAAAAAATCGGGGGATACTTTCCCCCCATTTCCTCCACCCTTTGCCACGACCTTCAAATAAGGGGGGCACCAATTCCAAATTTCATCATTTCGTGATTCTGTTTCCTTTTAAAAGGACTTCAACGTTTTAAAGGATACATTTTGTAAAATATTTTTGAAATATTTGTACTTGTCCTAGGATGACTCTGGTAATGGCAAATGAAAAAGGAGGATCTCCCCTAAAAGTTCCATTTTTTGTTTTGCAATATCAGGATAAAAGGAAGTGAATAAAGTCATTTGAAAACTTTATTAAAATATTTTGTTTAAAATTTTGAAGGATATTGAAGGATACTGAAGGAGGGGAAATTCCCCCCACCCCCGGACCAAATTTTTAAAAAATTTCTAAAAAATTTTCTGAAGAAAAAAAATCTCGAAATCCAAAAATTTTTCATAGAAAAAAATCTGAAAATTTTAATTGGGAACATTTTTAAATTTTTAAAGGAAAACGTAAATGAATCTGAAAATTTTCTGTGAAAAAATATCTTTCAATCTTATTATGCATTTTGGCATAAAAAATTACTTTGAAAATGTTTTAACATGATTTAGGCTGGTGTCTAATTTTAAAAAAGTTGCAGGACGCCACCTCAGTTTGACTATATAAGCTAACAATTAACGACAAAGAAAACAAGAATTACTATTTTCTTTAAACCAAAAATTTTAATAACTTGGGTTTGTAACTTGGATAATAATTCACCTCGTGGTGAATAAAACCGTTTTTCACCAGCTGGTGAATAAAAGGTAACATAATTATTTTTCAACAAAAAAAAAAATTTTTTCATCAAATTTTATTTTTTTTTCATTAATTTTTTTTTTCGTCAAACTTTTTTTCATCAATTTTTTTTTTTCATCAAATTTTTTTTTTTTATAATTTTTTTTTTTATCAAATTTTTTTTTTTATCAAATTTTTTTTCATCAAATTTTTTTTTTTCATCAATTTTTTCTATCAAATTTTTTTTTTTCAACAAATTTTTTTTTCATCAAATTTTTTTTTTCATAATTTGTTTTTTCCATAAATTTTTTTTTTTCATCAAATTTTTTTTTTCATCAAATTTTTTTTTTTTTCATTATTTTTTTTTTTATCAAATTTTTTTTTAGCAAATTTTATTTCATCAAATTTTTTTTTCATCACTTTTTTTTTTTTATCAATTTTTTTTTTTATCAATTTTTTTTTTTCATCAATTTTTTTTTTTTATCAAATTTTTTTTTTTTTTCATCAATTTTTTTTTCCATAAAATTTTTTTTATAATTTTTTTTTTCATAAATTTTTTTTTCATCAAACTTTTTTTTTCATCATTTTTTTTTCAAATTTTTTTTTTCAACATTTTTTTTTTTCATCAAATTTTTTTTCATAAATTTTTTTTTTTCATCAAAATTTTTTTTCACCAAAAATTTTGGGTTCATTAATTTTTATACCCTACACCACACTGTGGTACAGGGTATAATGAGTTTGTGCTGATGTTTGTAACTACCCGTAATATTGGTCCTAGACCCACTTTTAAGTATACCGATCGACTTAGAATCACTTTTTGAGTCGATTTAGCGATGTCCGTCCGTCCGTCCGTCCGTCTGTCCGTCCGTCCGTCCGTCTGTCTGTCCATGTAAACGGTGTAAACACGATACAGGTCGCAATTCTCGATCAATTGACTTGAAATTTAAAACTTAAGCCTCTTTTGACCCAAGGACGAAGCCTATTGAAATTGGAAAAAATCGGTCCATATTTAGACCTAGCCCCCATACAAAGGTCCTCTTTAGTTTTGGCTCAAATGACTCTAATAGTCGCATTTTAATAGGTATCTTTTCAAAATTTGGCATGTTTTATACACACAAATCACCATTCCGAATTTTAAAGAAATCGAACCAGTTCTTCTAGTAGCCCCCATACAAACCACCTTCCCGATTTTCACATAAATCTCTCAATTTTCATGAAAATAGAAAATATTTAATTAAAATTCAGTTTGTGTATGTTAACCGCGTACTTTAATAACCTTATCAAATCTAATTATCATCGGACCATTTTGGACTTAGGTCCCATGTGGAAATTTCGCCCGATATTCAGTTGAAGCGATTTATTGTCAACAAAAAGAAGCCTATTCCACTCAAATTTGATTAGTGATTGCTTTTTACACTTATTAAAGATTTGACAAAATATAGATCTAATCAGTCCATGTTTGAACTTGGGACCCATGGTCCGGGAATCTCTGGTGTAGGGTATTATATGGTCGGTCTTGACCGACTATAATTTTCTTACTTGTTTTTTAATATAATTTTGTTTTTCGTGAAAAAAAATCATTTTTTTTTTTACCAAAACTACTTTTTCACCACTTTCCTACTTTCTCTCAACAGAAGAGAATGTCGTTTACTCACGGGAGTGGTCACGGGACACTGCCTAATTGCTTTCCACGCAAGAATAATTGGACTCATCTCTGATTCCAATTGTAGAGATGTGA
The DNA here is from genome assembly GCA_963921195.1 of Pegoplata infirma. NCBI lineage: Eukaryota > Metazoa > Arthropoda > Insecta > Diptera > Anthomyiidae > Pegoplata > Pegoplata infirma. The sequence goes on along the minus strand of OY992538.1, from coordinate 76,541,126 downwards.
TGAACCGAATACGGATGAAACAGTTGAACATATCCTGTGCAAATACCCCGCATTGGCCAGGCATCGCAAACAAATTTTAGGCAAAGCTGAATTTGAGAATCTGGAGGAAATCGCAGTTATGAACCTTATGCGCGTTAAATTGTTTGCAACATGGACTAACGCGTTTTATCCACGTCTTTGAAGGAACATGTGGTATTGCTATGGACCAGCCGGTCTATGCGAGGAGTTCAAAATTTTGAGCTCCGCCAAACCTAACCTAACCTAACCTAACCTAACCTAACCTAATTTTTGCCTTTTCAGGGAATACATTTTTAAATGTTTAACTCACACCTTCAAAAACTTCCATTTTATTTGACTGGAATAGAACACAACATCCAGAAATACTCTGCCCTGTATTTTTTAACACCTGTTTTGAGAAAACAACACAGAAAAAGTCAGCTGTTGTATAAGGCAATTTCAACCCCTTGATTTTTTACGGGGTAAAAAGTGCAACTTTTTTGAACTTTATAGGGCAGAAATTTTTAGAAAAGAAAACGATATTCTTTATAAGGGTTGACATTTTTTAGAAAAGAACACAAAACAATAGTTTTTTGGGCGAAATGCAAAAAAAAGGCACATTTTTTGCCAGAAAAGAAAACACCATAAGCTTTTCGCATAAAAATTTTCCATTTGTTGATCAAATGTACATAAAACAAGGGAGAGTGTTATATTCTTTAGTGCCGTAACTTTTATACTCTCCAAAATGTAAAAACACTTTTTTACACTTATTTTTGCATTCACTTATGAAATGTACAGCTCTTTTGGTTTTTTAATGGGGTCCTCGACTGATATTTCAATTCGTTTTGCATGGAATAGCAAAGTAATATAACATTATTTTTTCTAAAAAAACTTTGCTTTTGCAAGAACACCCAAATCTTCCGCATAACATTATTATGATTTAAGGTTTTGGGCAAGAGTACAAAATTCGCAGACATTTTTTTTAAATGTTTGTCTTCTACGTAGCAATAGGAAAAATATCTTGAAATCGTAAAAATGTTGATAGTCCAAGGTACTACATTAGGGCGGGTCGATTTTTTAAAGTTGGCGTATTTCACACAGACAGAAAGACAGACGGAAGGACGGATTTTCATGTCGTTAGGCGCGGTATAGGGTTTGATTTTAGACCAATTGTTTCGTTGGAAAAGTTTCTTAGAATTTCTTGTAGATTTTGTTTTTACTATACGATTTTTCAGTTTTTTTCGATCCATACAAATCGACCCGCCCTATACTACATATGTAAACAATTAAAAAAAAAATTCTTAGGAATAAACTTTTTCTAAAGAAAAAATTCTCAGAATCTGACACTTTTTTATGTGAAAAGGTCTCAAAACTTATTTATAGGAGGTCGCAGAAGAATTTTTCTATAGGAAAAAGGTTTTAATTTTTGCTGAAGAATCGACTGGTCAAATCAGATTTGCAATATATTCAGCCGTTTTTTCTCTGCAGAAATATCAGCTCAAAATCCAAGTTTTCAGATGCGTTGAACCACCCCAAGGAACAAATAATTTCCTAAAAATACCGGTATTCTTTTTAGCTTTACTAAATCCTTCAAAAAATTATGATACCCGATTAACAGATGAAGTGACATAGTCGCCAAACGAACTCTAATATTTATGCCTTAAAGACATAAAAATTTTATAAACATGATTTCAAACTTTCATATACATCAAACTATAAACTAAATGAGAATTCAAAAATTTTTCCTGTGTATTTTTTTTTTTTTGTAAGGGCCAAACTAATTTTCAAATTTCATCAAGTTCGTAGGTTGTGAGATCAAAAATTATACCTTTTTCGTTTAATTTAATATATTTTAACTCAATTGTAAATGGTATTCTAAAAATCTTGTTTCAAAACAACACTTTCATTTTCTTTAGAATTATGCGTTTTAAAATAGAGCCATTTAGTTTTATAGTTAATTTAGTTTTTTAAATATTTTTTGTTAAACTTCCTTTTTCTAAATAATTTTTTCAACATGAAAAAAAAGATTAAATAACCATAAAACTAATGACAACTTTTTAAATATTTTTGGTTTTACGGTATTCTAAACATATTCTGCACATATTCTTTTTAAAATACAACATAGTTTGTATATATTTTTTTAAGTACCGTAAAAATAAAAACACATAAAAAATTTGCAAAACTATACGAATTTTTTACAATCTGTTCGCATTTAAATTACCAACAAATGCCATATTTAATATTATGGTGTGTACAGGTTAAAAAACGTTTAATAGTTTCAATATGTCAAAATAAACAAAAAAAACACAGAAATCTCAAGAGCTGAAAATATTTATAAACATATTATAAACTTCTTTTGGGAGACTATAAAAAATTTGGCGGAACATATTATGCTAAAATTTGTGACAAACGCAGGAGTTGGCAACCAATTTTGCGATTAAACATACTATAACGAATTCTGTTTTATTTTTAAAATTAATATAAATTTATACGACCTATAATTTTTTTTTTTTTGAGAAAGATTACTCTAGCTCGAGGTCACACTAGAGTTTTCAAAAAAATTTAGAAATACTAAGACAGTTTTTGGAAAATTCAGTTCGGTTATATGTAAACTAATTTATTTATTATGGTTTTTTCTCTTAAAATATTCTTTTTTTTAAATAATTGAGGCGGAACAGAAAAAATTACTTTTTTATTCCTTTTGGTCCAATTTCAGACTTTCAACTTTTTTTGACATAAAAATAATTAATTTGCTTAATTAAACTATTAAAAAATCTTTAAAAAAAAATGGTATTTTCAGAGGTTAGTTAGTAAAGTTCTTCAAGAAGTAACATAGACCAGAAAAAATTCTACCATATAAAAATTTAATTATTATGATCACAAGTATTATCTACATAGAAATGAATTGTTTGTATCGCTGCACACAGGGCCACCATGATCCAATTCCGTTCAAAAGTCTTTATCGTTGTTGGATCCATTTGAAAATGTGCTTCTGAGGAATTCGAGGTCGCTGATTTCAAAATTTAGCTAAAAACCAAAAAAAAATCAAAATGGCGGATCCAATATGGCGGACAATTTTTTTTTTTTTTTTAATTGTACGATTGAGCTCAAATTTTGTTTTATGCAGGTCTTGGAGTTACTGAATAAGAATTGTTACTCCGAGTTTTGAAAAACAAAATGGCGGAATAAATATGCTTCTTAAAGTTTAAAGAATGATCCAACTCCGGCTAAAAGTCTTTATCGTTGTTGGATCCGGCTGAAAATGTGCTTCTTAAACTAAAAACGAAAAAAATTAAAATGGCGCATCCAATATGGCGGACATTTTTTTTAATAATTGTCCGATTAAACTCAAATTTTGTTTTAAGGGGGTCTTGGTGTTACTGAATCTGAATTACTGGCGTTAATTTTGAAAAACAAAATGGCGGACTAAATATTCTTAGTAAAGTTTGTTACAAGTAATTAAAAAACAGTTATATTCCTTTTCATTGTTGAAGCTAGCTGAAAGTGTGGCCTAGTAAATTTCCGGGTCTCTTATCTTAAAATCGAACTGATAAAATTCAATATGGCGGAAACAATATGGCGGCTAGATTTTTAACTTTTGTCTGATCTAACTAAAAATTAGATTTAAGAGTATTAAGAGTGTCTAAAGTTAAATCTACGCACATAATTCTTATACATATTTTTTTTTATTTTTGATATAAATATGGAAATAGTGTAAATGACTTACTTAGTTTCAGAAAAGCTTTTGGAAATGGTGACGAAAATTTATTCACTTTTTTTCTCTATTTTGGAAATTCAATAAAAATTCTTTGAATTTAATTGAAAATGGTGTAGCTGATATTTTCCATAATTCTACAAAAAAAAAACTCGAAATGCCCGAGTAAAAAAGATTATATATATTCATATAAAATTATATAAAGCCATCATATATAATCATATATAGTTTAATGCGAAAAATGAGTCGATAAAACGATATAAAAACTTATCAAATTTGATCAAATCTGATCAAATTTGATATAATTTTAATATAATTTTATATAGTTATATGCGAAAATTGGACCCTTTTTTGTATAAAATTGATGCAATTATATATAATTAAATATATTTATATATAAGAAAAAAATGTTTTCCCCCAAAACGCAAAAAATTGACAAAAAAAAAATTGTTTCCAGGACTTAAAAATTTTCAAAAATATTTTTAGGACTTTGAAAATTTTCAAAGAAAAAAAAAACATCTGGACTTAGAAAAAATTTCAAAAGTTATATTAAATTACTAGCTGTTTTGCACCCGGCGTTGCCCGGGTTGAAAAAATATTATACAATGAATGATAGTTAGTAATGCCCTATGGTTCCATCCTCGGTTAGCACTACATCTGGTGAAAATTTAAATTTCGCATCATTTTACAACACCTCTGTCCGATCGCGCGCTGATATGGCCCATTGTTCCCGGTTACTACTCGACTTTTAAGCGTGATTACCCAATAGGCAGAAATAACTATCAATATATTACAGAGGCGTGTGGTAATTTACGTCCCTTTGTTCAATCGCATGCTGATATGGCCCCGCATCGGTTAGTCAGTTGTAAAAATCGGCTTAGCCATTTTTGCGTGATTGCGGAACTGTCAAAAATAATTTTCAAATAGTGCAAGGGGGTGCAGCATTCTACAACGCCTTTGCCCAATCACGCGCTAATATGGCATACTGTTACCGCCTCGGTTAGTACTATATGTTGTGGAAGTTTTGTTTAAATCAGTTTAGGCCAAGGTTGGTTACCGAAACGAATAACGGTAAGGGTAACGGTAACGGTATCTATTTTTATTTATTTCCGAACCAACCAAACCGGTACTTACCGGTATTATTAATTTAGTTAAAAATTTGAAAAAAGATAGAACTGAAAACTAAAAATATTTTATAGACCCAAAAACCAGTATAGATTTAATATGATTATTATTTTTGTCATTTATTTTATGATAATTTGCAAATTATAAATTTAAAATTATGTTAGCAATTTGATTTTATTTTTTTGTTCGTTAAAATCCCTTAAAACAGGTAAAATTTTGAATACCGGTACAATACCGGTAACTTCTAATAATTATAACGGTAACGGTAAGGGTAACGGTATTTTAAAAATATTTTTAGCGGTATCGGTAACGGTATTCGATTTGAAAGGGTTTTGAATCGGTAACGGTATAATAAGGGTAACGGTAACCAACCATGGCTTAGGCGCTTAAGCGTTATTACGGAACAGACAGAAAAAACTTTTAGTGTGGTGCAAAGAGGCGTGGCAACTTACGCCTCGCGATCTATTATGGTTTATAGTTCCCGCTTCTGAAGAACTATATGTGATGAATAGGGCAAGTACTTTCATGCATCTAAAAATCGAAAATATGTGCCTATAATATGCTTCTAAAAATCAAAAATATGCACTTAAAATTAAAAAAATATGCACTTAAAATCTAAAAATATGTATTAAAAATTAAATGCTTTAACTAAAAAAGAGCTTTTTAATATAAATTAGAGTTTTTTTTTTTAATACTTTAATGCCCTCTACAATATTAAAGAAACGTTTTTTTGAGTGGACACAGCTTTTAATTAAAAAATAATTTTTTACTGACACATTTTATAATAACAAATTTTAATTGAACAAATTTTCTTTAAAAGTTCTTTCTTCGACTCAAAAAATGTTTCTGAAAAAAAAACATTTTTAATTTAAATACTTCTTTAGCAATTTTTGTAAAAAAAAAAAATTGGGTATAAATTTTTTTTGAACTAAAAAATTTACTTGAGTCACAAAAATAATTTGTAAAATATTTTTGTGGCTACCAATCTCTTTCAAAACGTATTAAGCGTTTTGTCCAACACGTAAATTCGGGATAAAACCTATCTTACTTTCACGGTTTTGTTCATAAAATTCAATACCAACCTGACCAGGAGAATGACAAAAGTTCTTGTATAGGCATTTCTGAGACAATTTTCCTGTAAGAAATTTTTAAAATCTAAGAATTTTTCTTTTCGGTTAATGAAATGCTTCACAATAGGAAAATTTTAAACTTTTTTTAAGAATCTAAAAACTTTATTTTCAGAAACAAATTTCTAAGGATATGTCTCAGAATATCATGTCTATAGACAATAATATTTTTTTTACGAGAAATAGTGGTTCGGTTTTGGGTTTAGGTTAAGGTTTTTTAAATGATTTTTTGAAAACTTGTTAATGAAAATTTAAAATAGTGCAATTTATATGAAAATATGCAAAAATATGCATTTATACCAAAATATGCAAAAATATGCAACTACAAATCGATGCCATTTTATTGCAAATTTATTGATTCGGATAGATATTTAATTTATGTTATGTTTTGAGTGCCAAGTAAAAACATGCATTTTCATGAAAGTACTTGCCCTAGTGATGAATATTCCATTAAAATCGGTTAAGGCGTTTAAGCATGATTATGGAACAGGCAGAAATAACTTTCAATGTAATACAAAAGAGCGTGGGATTTTACTCCCCTTTGTCAAATCGCACTCATTTACGGCCTATAGTTCCCGCCTCGGTTAGTACTATCTGTGTGTGGAAATTTCTTCTAAACCAGTTTAGCCGAAAAAGCGTGATTGTGAAAAAGGCGAAAAGAACGTGCAATAAGATTAACAGGGGTGTCATTTTATGCCTCTTTGTCTGATCGCTTATTTTATGTCCTATAGTTCCCGCCTCGTTTACTATTAGTTGCAAAAATTTTGTGTTAATTGGTTCAGCCGTTGATGCGTCATTGCGGAACTGACAGAAACAACTTTTAGTATAGTACAAAGAAGCGTTGCAACTAATGCCTCTTTGTCCAAACGCGCTTTATTATAGCAGCAATAGTAATTTTGAATTAGTACAACGCCTTTGCCCAATCACGTGCTGTTGCTCCCGCTTCGGTTAGTGCTATCTGTGTTAAAAATTTCAATAAAATCTGTTCAGACGTTTAAGAGAGATTACGGAATATGCAGAAATAACTTCCAATGTAGAACAAAGGGGAGTGGACTTATACGCCCATCCGTCAGAGCGCAATCCTATTATACCCTATAGTGCCCGCCTGGGTTAGTACTATGTGTGGTGAAATTTTCATTAAAACCGGTTCAGACGTTTAAGCGTGATTACGGAACAGGTAGAAATAACTTTCCATTTAATGCAAATGGGCGTGGCATTTCCACCCCTTTGTCTGTCTCCGTCCTATTATGAACTATATTTCCCGTTTGTATTAGTACTATATGTGGTGAAAATTTCTTTAAAATAGGTTCAGCCGTTTAAACGTAATTGCTGAAAAGGCAGAAATAACGTTCAATGTAATACAAAGGGGCGTGGCATTTTACGCCCACTTGGCCGATCGTTCTCTCTTTTGACCTATAGTTCCCGCCTCAGTTAGTACTATCTGTGGTTAAAATTTCATGTAAATCGGTTTAGCCGTTTATCAGTGGTTGTGAACCAGATAGAAAGAAAAACCAAAGGATGCCACGCCCCTTTGTGAGGATATTATATTTACAAAAGGTGGGCGTAAAAGGAGGCGTGGCTTCCAATCAAGATGCGGGATTTCCTTGCAAAAAGCACCATATTAATATGCCAAATTTCATGCTAACCTGTAACAAACATACAAATACAGTAACAAACAACCAAATATATTGAAAAATCTGAAATTCACAAAAAGTGGGCGTAAAAGGGGGCGGGCAATCAAATCGAGATGCCATTGGTCGCATTTTTTATTTCAGAAAAATCTCTATCTACATGCCAAATTTCATTTCAATCGGTTCAGTAGTTTTCTTCTGAAAGCGACACAAACAAACAAACAAACTAACATGTCATTTTTATATATATATAAGGATATGTAAAGGACTTAGATTTTTTTTTTTTAAATTGTACTCATATAAGATAACATATAATTTAAAAACAGTTGCATAAAGTTTTATATAAAATTTCTTCAAATGTTGTAGGGGTTTGTTTGGCTTAAGGTCATAAAAAATTATAAATAAAAAAATCTGCACAATTTTTATATTTTTAATTTTGTTTCTTTATTTTTCCTTCCGATATTTCGACCGATCATCGATGGTCATCATCAGGGTCTACAAAATACACATATATTTAACATTTAAATTTTATAACATAAAACACAAAATAACATTTATGAATACATACATTTAAAACACTGTAATATTATAAATTACAAAAAAGTCGAAACGTCCTCACTGCTTAACATATTTTCATCAACTGATTTTGTTTTATTGATTGCGCTTCAGTTGTGAGGGGGACGGGTCCAACATATGCCCAAAAGTATATGTGGGGACAACAAAATCAAAACTAAAGACGAGATTATCAGGGCACAAATCTGATCAAAAAGCTGTAACAAAACCAATTGAGCAAAAAACAGCCCTAGCAGCACACTGTACATTAACTGGCCACAAGCCCAACTTTAACAACGTGAGCATTTTGCAAGAAGAGAGCAACTATACAAAACGATACACACTAGAAATGTTACACATAGTAAATACACCAACAAACTTACGACTGAACTACAAGACAGATACCGATAAGATTTCGCAAATATACAAATACACAATAAACAAACACCGACATATAAAACAAAAATAAAGCGCAATCAATAAAACAAAATCAGTTGATGAAAATATGTTAAGCAGTGAGGACGTTTCGACTTTTCTGTAATTTATAATATTACAGTGTTTTAAATGTATGTATTCATAAATGTTATTTTGTGTTTTATGTTATAAAATTTAAATGTTAAATATATGTGTATTTTGTAGACCCTGATGATGACCATCGATGATCGGTCGAAATATCGGAAGGAAAAATAAAGAAACAAAATTAAAAATATAAAAATTGTGCAGATTTTTTTATTTATAATTTTTTATGACCTTAAGCCAAACAAACCCCTACAACATAAATATTCAACACAGGTCAACAATAAATACAGAACATTTCTTCAAATATTTTGTTTTATCAAATTATATAAAAAAGAAGACAGAATTTTAAAGTTCATATCGTCACCTAAAATGCAAAACGCCCTAACTAACAAAAAATTCAAAATCGCGTTTTTAATTGATTCTTATGTATTGGATCAAAATACATGTCCACAAAAAAATTTAGACTCCTTTAATCAAAAACGGGGATTTTATTAACAAAATTCAAAAAGCCCTAACATGCTATGATATATGTTAAACCAAAAAGCCCCAACTACACATTTGTATACATAACATTGCCGACGCAACTATTATTTTTTAAGATTAAAAATTTTTTTATGCTTTTTCTTCCACAATGTCCACCAATAGGAAAAATATATGTATATGTACACAAAAAATAAAGTTTAGAAATTTACCAATTAACCCCTTCAGGCCCGCACTCTCACGAGAATTGTTTCTTTTCAGCTATAGAAATCGCAAGTTATGCAGTACAATTAGTCTTAAGTAAGATATAAATTCTACATAAAATTTAATAATTAATGACGATAAAAAACATGATTGGAAGTTCTTCATTCCGATTGAATAAAATTCAAAGTAAATTTTTCGTTAAATAAGTAAAAAAAAATGTTTTTAATTATAATTTTTGCTATTATTACAAAAAATACAGGGGGCTAATTATGTAACTTGATAATCGTAAATCGTCATCGTGAGCCCATTATTCTATTACCATAATATGGCACTATATGGTAATGGAATAACGATACGATTGACAACTATCAAGTTACATAATTACCCCCCAGTATATAACAAAAAAACGTTAGCTTCATTGGAAAGCTTATAATTTCTTCATCAAAAGGGACAGAAATAAAAAAGTTGATGTCTAATATCGCTAACATTAAATACAGGGCGAAGAAAAGATAAAATAACAACCTGTGTCAAATTTCATCATTTACATATGGGGGTTTTCATCTCAAGTGACACAACTTTTAAAACCAATAGTCACAAATTTTCAACGAGATCGGTCAAGAACTTTCTGAGTTAGAGGGGCCACATTTTGGTCAAGCAGGTGTTTTTTTGCATCCATGTAACTGATTACCTAATGTTCCTAGAAAAATGTGTCCCGAGAGTTTAAGATAGCTATTTCTTTAATCTTTCAAAAAAAATTTTTTTTTACTTTTTTTTTGCAAAATCAAAAACTTGTTTTCATTTTTTTTAAAACCGGCCCTTTTTTAACTTAAAATAAAGCTTAGGTATTTTCCTTTAGGAGCTTTGTGGGAAGCGATTGAGATATCTATCAAATGCCCAATATTTGCTGTAGATCTTAAGAAATTTTCCAGAAGCCGAGTAAACGCTTTGACGACCATACATTTTTGACCGAAGTGTTTTTCTTTCCATTTTCGTAATTTCTGACCTAGTACATAATAGTTACGCATAAAAAAATTGGGCCCCTCCTTCCCCCTTACTACGCTGTTTTGGCCAAGGCCATTTTGGTACTCGCTGTGATCAGTAAGAAATGCAACTTAATAATAGTTATTCTACAAGAATTTGGATTTCTGAACCCCCTCTTGACCCTTATTTCGCCTGTCAAGTAAATATAATTTTGTCCCCAATATATTTACTACTTCGCAGACTTTGAGAACTTATAGTGAGTAAGTGGACCCAGTTAGAGACTTAATGAAAACAAAACTTTTGTTTCTCTAAAACTCTTCTATAATTCATCTTTTAGCACATTTATCCTATCTTTTACTTGAACAAAAAAAAATCGCAAAAAATCATTTGGGAAGTGTAGTTGCCTCTGGTCGTTAAAAGGTTAAAGCATTTTGATGCATTAGGTTATTTCGGGCCATACCCTCATTTGACATGGAGCTTTAAAATGGTAAATTGACATTTTGTATCGAATTAAGTTAGCATGTGTTTAACAGAATCCAAAATGAGACATTTTGCAGTGTTAGGTTATATAGCAGTTGCCACGCCCCTTTTTCCAATACCGCCCAAATTTTGTTAGAGTTCTATATGATAAAACAACATTCAGTATAACATTTTGTTAGCATGTTGTTACATTTTATAACACATCTGCTTGGTGTTTTTAAACATCGTCAGTGCAGTTAGGGCTTTTTGTGTTTCTGAAAATTACAAGACAAAAGGGCGTTACTAACATAACTTTTCAAATATTAAAAATTTATAATTTTTTTTAACAGAAATGAATTTGTTTGTGTGTTTTTACTAATATTTAAGAAATTTGTAATGAAAACTTTTATAGTTTTTATATAAACACGTTTTTTGCTTCTCCTGTAAAATTTATAAAATGTTAGATAGGGCGTTTTGCATTTTAGGTGACGATATGTAATTATATAAACGAACTTTAAATCATATGTTATTATATAAAAGTCAATATTTTCTGTTATATAATTTTATATAAGAAACAAATTAGAAGTGCAAATATATAAAATCACATATGATGCAACAAAAAATATATATAGTTTTACAAAATAATATATGTATATATAAAACTATATATAATTATATATGATCTTTTTTACTCGGGTGTAGATAATTTTTTTTTTTCCTACACTTAAGGCACTCTCTGACGATAAAAAAAACTATTCAAGCCGTAAAACATTATTTTGGGTTAAATTATTTTTTTTTAAAACAAATCTCGGACCACTGCATATATAGCTGTAATTTCGCCATTTATCATTTCGAGCAAGTTTGGGCGGAAAACGCGAATTTCTGCCAGGCAAATGAGTTATATTTGTCAATGTTATTTTCGCTACAAAGGCTTATATGAGGCATTCCACACCAAATGTCCAGCGAAAAAAAACACGTGTACCGTAAACTTCTAAATAGCTTGTATGGATAGCCCTATATGGAACTTAGAAAATTTTTCAAAAACTGGGCTTAGGAGGCGTGGTCAAATATTGGAAAAATTGTCAAATTTGTGGCGAGTTGCCTTGATTAAATATTTATCACATTAAAACGGAATGCACCACAATCTTAAAAATTTACATTCTTATATAGTTTTGTATGGGCTATCGATTAAATTTTTGTTTTTTGGAAAATTTTCAGAACCCATTCTGAAATTTTCCATTTTTAAAAAAGTCAATTTATCAAAAATCCGGCCACTTTTTTTTCTTTTTTTTTAAAGTTTAGATGTTTGTCCATCCACACAAAAAAAATCAGATAAACATTTTTCGTTTTTTTTCGAGAAAATCGCATTTGAATTTTAAATTTCATAACAATTTTGTAATTTGCTTGTATTTTCTTGTATTAACGTTGCGAATGAGTAATATTCATGCAATTAATAATACTCATTCGCAACGATAATACAAGAACATACAAGCAAATTACAAAATTGTTATGAAATTTTAAATTCAAATGCGATTTTCTCGAAAAAAACGAAAAATATTTTTCTGAATTTTTTTGTGTGGATGGACAAACATCTAGGCTCTTATGCATAATACTTATAACAGACTTATTGTAGGTTTATTTGACAATTATTCCTGCAATATCTGTCAAATAAACCTACTTTAAATATATTTCAGGTTATATGAATAACCACCCTAAACTTAAAAAAAAAAATTTAAAAAAAGAAAAAAAAGTGGCCGGATTTTTGATAAATTGACTTTTTTAAAAAATGGAAAATTTCAGAACGGGTTCTGAAAATTTTCCAAAGAAAAAATTATATGCCATACAAAACTATATAAGAATATTAATTTTTGAGATTGTGGTGCATTCCGTTTTAATGTGATAAATATTTAATCAAGGCAACTCGCCACAAATTTGACCATTTTTCCAATATTTGACCACGCCTTCTAAGCCCAGTTTTTGAAAATTAGAAAAACCAAAAACGCAATTTTCTTAGTTCCATATAGGGCTATCCAAACAACCTATTCAGAAATTTACGGGACACATGTTTTTCTGTAGCGGGACATTTGGTGTGGAATGCCTCATATATAAGGTTGAACCACTCAAACAAAAAGTTAAACATTCGCAATAGAAGTTTGGAAAAAAAATTCAAAAAGTATCTCAACTTTTAAAATTTTTTTACCAACTTTTTTAACTTTTAAGACCTGCCAAAGGAAAGGGTGTAATTGGATCATAAAGATAAGTTCAGAAAACCTGCATCTATATATGCCCAACAAACTGGTAAATATTTTTTTGAGAATTTACAAATAAGGACTTTTGGCCGGAAATCGATCTGTCTGGTCCTCTGTGCGCTGGCTCATTTTCAATAAAATCGTTGTTGTATTTACAAACAATTTATTTGTATTAACAAACTGAATAGTTGAACAAAAAAATTTATTATTTTCTATATCAAACAATAAATTTTTTGTTACTACAACAAGGAGTTAATTCAAAATGAGCCAAAAATGCAATTATTTTCCAAATAATTTTCAACAAACTTTTTCCCCCACAACAGCCCCAGTTGGTCATTCCTGAACTAATAATGCATAAGATAATAAAAATAATTCTCACTACCAATATTAGAGAGAGAAAAAGAAAAAAAAAAACAATTTATTAAATGCTTCAACTAAATTTATAAATAATACAACCAGCAAAAAAGGTGTAAAGTTGATCTAAAAACGAAACATGTCTACTTAGAACAGCGCTAAAGTTGTGGAACGTAAGAAGTAAAAATAATAATAAAAAAAAAATCAAATTGAATAACAAGCAAAATTGATTTAATAAAAAAATACACACTGTGAGTTTTCAAAATGAATCCCATTTAGCAACATGTTGTTTGTTAGCAAAGAGGCAACAGCAATTGCTGCAGCATTTAAAAATCTACTTTGCAACAAAGCTGCAAAATGCTGTATGGATGGATGGTATGATCATAATGATTGTCGCCTATTTTATGGATTTTTTTTCTACTTCTCTTAATAAAAATTTATTTTTTTTTTGTTCATTTAATGTGTATTTTTTATTTGATTTCAGTTTTCAACATATTCAAGCGTAATAAGAAATATTCTTGCTATGCTTTTGTGTGTTTTGTATTGTAAATATATACACCAATGATGAATCCCATCCATGCACCCCAACCAATTCCAACCCATCTTATACTATAACTACTAGAGCACCCATATGTGCATAATTGTTTTTTTTATCGCTCCCCGCTCATTTTCGGTTGAGTTGGGAGTAAAAAATAATATCTATCCAGAAATTGGACTTCTAGGTAGCAAACAGGCCAAGCAGTTTGAACTTTTGACCTCAAAAATGGGCTAAAAAACCTTTATATATTAATTTGGCTGTAACTCTTAAAATAAAAGTTTTTCGCAATTAACTTTCATAACAATTTTTTTGTAGAATCAAAATGCAAAGATTTTTCTCTCATACTGTTTTGACCTAAATATGCCCGATCGCGGTGTTTTAAGCGGTTAAAGTCGAAATTTGGGTCAGAACTTTATTTAAAAAAATTCTCGTAAATTTTTAAATTGGGGAAAATTTGAGCTCTTTGCATAATTTAATAGGGTATTGAATGCAGTTTTCCAAAAATTTTTTTTTGCAAAAATATATCGACCCTTCCATGAAAAATTGCCAAAATCATACCCTGAACCACAATTTTTTTACCTCCAACTACGTTATGAGGGTGTACTCACTTTGTCATTGCATGTTTTACGCATCGAAAGATGAGTCTAGGATTTCACATAGTATATATGGGGTATTCCATGCCAAATCGGACGCTTGGAAAATTTTTAATTTTATATTTTTTCAATTTTTTAGTACCCTTTAAAAACCCATTCCAAGTAAATTTTGACATCTTTTTTGACAATCCGTTCAAAAAATATCGAATTAAAAAAAAACACGATTTTTTCTGTCTTCACTTCTTTAAAAATGGTCCAAATTCGAAATAATTTGTTGAAATTTTAGTATTTTCTTTGAAGTGTTTTAATAAAGATTGGAAAACAAAAAAAAAAAAAAAATTCAAAAACCGCTGAATTTATTACTTAATTACCAAAATCGCACGATCTACTTAAGCTTAAAATTTTAAGAAAATATTAAGTTTACCACGAAAAATTAAAAAAAAAAAAAATAAAAAAAATCAAATAAAAAATTTTAAGAAAAGATTGAAAACAACAAAACAAAGAGAGCAATCATTTAAAAATTGCATATTAGAACACTTTAAGAAATATTTAATAAAAAAACAAAAATTAAAAAAAAAAAAAAAATGTTGACCATTTTTGAATTTGTTATGATAAAAATACGGAAAACGATAGTTTATTTTTGAAAATTCCATATCTTTGAAACGGGTAATTTAAAAAAATTTGAAAACAAACTTGGATGGGGGTTTTAATGGGTTTTAAAAAAATTTAAAAATAATAAAAAAATGTAAAAAAAAAAATTTCAAAGTGTCCAATTTGGCACTGAATACCCCATATATATTTAGGGAAATCCTAGACAGATGTTTTGGTGCGAAACTCACGGAATTACAAAGTGAGTATTCGCCTATATTGAGGATGAATTGTAAAAAAATGAGATTCAGAGTAGAACTTTGGGATTTTTTCATGGAACAGTCGATATATTTTGGCAAAAAATTTTTTTTTGGAAAACTACATTCAATACCCTAGTGAATTGTGCAAGGAGCTCAAATTTTCCCCAATTTAAAAATTTACGAGAATTTTTTTAAAAAAAGTTCAGACCCAAATTTCGACTTTAACCGCTTAAAACACCGCGATCGGACATATTTAGGTCAAAACAGTATGAGAGAAAAATCTTTGCATTTTGATTCTACAAAAAAATTGTTATGAAAGTTAATTGCGAAAAACTTTTATTTTAAGAGTTACAGCCAAATTAATCTACAAAGGTTTTTTAGCCCATTTTTGAGGTCAAAAGTTCAAACTGCTTGGCCTGTTTGCAACCTAGAAGTCCAATTTCTGGATAGATATTATTTTTTAATCCCAACTCAACCGAAAATGAGCGGGGAGCGATAAAAAATACAATTTTGAACATCCCATACATTTTGTGGGTGCTCTAATAACTACCCAGGCAGAAAAATACAAGCGGGATAATACTGGCGCAGTAATGTAAATGACAGCTGAGGTATTGTTAGGGCGTAGGTTCTGACAGCATCGAAAAAGCACTAAAAACCAAAAAAAAAATTTATAATAATAATATCTTAATGCGATAATAAAAATTCCCAACAAATCTTTTTATCTTTAATTATAATTTTATTTTCGAAAGTAAGAAAACTTTTAGATTTTTTTTTTGTAAATCCTTGAGTCCTTGACTTAGAAAATTTTTATAATATTTTTTTTGAAACTTAGAAAACTTTAAAAATTTTTTTTTAATCGTTTGAAATTGACGCATCTACTTACAAAAAAAATCTTAAAGTATTTTTTAGAAAAATTTTGACTTTAAAACGATAAGAAAAATTTGCCAAAACTTTTAAAGAGCTGGAGTTTTTCAAAAAATGTACGGTTTTTTTCTTTAATTTGCTAAAAAAATTTTTTGTTTCTAAAATAATTCTTTATGAAATTCTGTATTCCAAAACTTAAAAAAAATTGTGTCTGGGACTAAAAAAATTTAAAAAATTTTCGGGACTTAAAATATTTTCTAAGTTTTCAGCAGTTATGGAAAAGTGTTTCTGAAACATTTTAGCGATATTTCCCGTTTCCATCAGTCACAGAATTTGTGATTTTGGACCAATCGATAACGATTTAATTCACATCAAAAATGTAAAAAATCTAATAAAAAACAAGTAGAAAAGTTAAATTCGACTTGGCCAAATCTATGAATATCCTCCACAATGCCCTTTTTAAGTGATAGTAAATTTTCTAACGTGGAAAAATAACATTTTTGATTAGTAATTTTTATTTTGTGTACAAAAAAAACATTTTTTAAAGTAATTTTTGAAGAAAAAAATTTACAAAATTTTTTTTTGAGTGTAAAATTTTTTTGAGAGGGAAATTTTTTTCGAGTGTGTTTTTTTTAGTGTAAAAATATTTTTGAGTTAAAAAAAAACATTGTAAAATATTTTTGTGTCTAACCATTGTTTTTAAAACATGTTTAATGGGTGTTCAACACGTGAATTTAAGGTGAAACTAATCTGAAATTCAAAAGTTAGCGTGTTTTCAACAGACAGACAGATGGACGGACGGATGGACGGACATCTCTAAATCGGTTTAAAATCAATCGAGGATCATGAATTTATATTCATTATGGGGTCATAGAAAAATATTTCGAGGTGTTACAAACGGAATGACAAACTTTAATATGAGGCATTCCACACCAAATGTCCCGCTACAGAAAAACATGTGTCCCATATATTTCTGAATAGGTTGTTGGATAGCCCTATATGAAACTAAGAAAATTGCGTTTTTGGTTTTTCAAATTTTCAAAAACTGGGCTTAGGAGGCGTGGTTAAATATTGGAAAAATGGTGAAATTAGTGGCAAGTTGCCTTCATTAAATATTTATCACATTAAAACGGAATGCACCACAATGTCAAAAATTTACATTCTTATATAGTTTTGTATGGGGTATCGATTAAAAAATTTTTGTTTGGAAAATTTTCAGAACCCGTTCTGAAATTTTCCATTTTTTAAAAAAGTCAATTTATCAAAAATTCTGCCACTTTTTTTTCTTTTTTATTTTTTTTTTTTTTTAAGTTTAGATGTTTGTCCATCCACACTAAAAAATTCAGAAACACGTTCTTCGTTTTTTTCGAGAAAATCGCATTTGAACTTTAAATTTCATAACAATTTTGTAATTTTCTTGTATTTCTTTGTTTTAAAGTTGCGAATGAGTATTATTAATTGCACAAATATTCCTCATACGCACTGTTAAAATAAGAAAATACAAGCAAATTACTAAATTGTTATAAAATTTAAAATTCAAATGCGATTTTCTCAAAAAAAAAACGAAAAATGTGTTTCTGAATTTTTTTGTGTGGATGGACAAACATCTAAACTTAAAAAAAAAAAAAGAAAAAAAGAAAAAAAAAAGTGTCCGTATTTTCGATAAATTGACCTTTTTAAAAAATGGAAAATTTCAGAATGGGTTCTGAAAATTTTCCAAAAAAAAATTTTTTATCGATAGCCCATACAAAACTATATAAGAATATAAATTTTTGAGATTGTGGTGCATTCCGTTTTAATGTGATAAATATTTAATCAAGGCAACTCGCCACAGATTTGACCATTTTTCCAATATTTGACCACGCCTCCTAAGCCCAGTTTTTGAAAAATTCAAAAACCAAAAACGCAATTTTCTAAGTTCCATATAGGGCTATCCATACAACCTATTCAGAAGTTTACGGTACACATGTTTTTTATTGCTGGACATTTGGTGTGGAATGCCTCATATACCCTCTATCACTAGAGTGGAGGGTATAATAACAATTAACAGAACGAAAACAAAATGCACACCATTTTAGCACTCGTCCTTTAAAGTTTATAAAAATTTTAAATAAAAAAAGTAAATTTTGTAAAAAAGCACTGGTAAAGCGTTATTATTTTCAACACTAGAAAAGTACTCTATTTTCCAAAGTTGAAAAGCTGCTTTAACCGTACTATATTTTTTAAACCACTGACAATTTCTGACTGGGTACTTACTGCATTTACTATTCTCTATCTCTCTTATTCAAGTATAATCAATGTAAAACTTAAATAAAACCAAACATTATTATGTCATGTTGTTTTAGTATTAAAAACTGTTGCTTGTTTTAATGTTTTTCTTTTGCTGCTGATGTTGTTGGTGTTGTTACTGTTAAAGAGTTGTTGCTACTACTGCCTGCTTGCTAACAATTTGCAATGACAATTGTACGCGTGCCATCATAATCATAAATGTGTTGTACATCACATTCCCTAGCCAGTAGTCGGTAATGATGATGATATTTAATTACACTCAAAAAATGTTAGTAAATAAAATAAAAATTACACGGCTCAACAAAGCGAAGGTTTTTGGCTCCGGTTTGAAGTTTCATATTAAATTTTAAAAGGTTTTGACTATCTGATTCCAAATCTGTGCTCCAAATTTTTCCATCACGTCTGGAATTTTAAATATTCGCGGTTGAAAATTCGAAAAAACGCGATTTTTGCCTTTTTTGAAAGCCTGCACAGCAGCCACTGGGTGGAATAAAAATCTGGTATAAAGCGTTAGAGTATAATTGACTTATGAAAAAAATTTTAAGTTGTTGCACTATTATTGGCCAAACATGTATTTAAAAAAACACTGTGAAAAAAATTAGAAAAAACACCATTTTTAAAAGGCTCTAAAATAGAGATGGGCACATGAGCAGATTAGAGCGTGATTCACTCGTGATCACGCGTGAGTGTGACTAAATTCAATTTAACTTACGTGATTGTGAGTGAGTGTGAGTGGAGAAAAAAATTGCGTGAGTTAGTGTGCGTGAGTAAGATTTTTGCGTGAGTGAGTGTGCGTGAGTCGATTTTTTCGCATGAGTTTGCGTTATTTATTTGGCTTCATATTTCCTTTAAAATTTGGCTAATCTTAAGATTTCGTCCCGAAAAAAGCCAAAAAAAAATGTAAAATTTCGCTGAACTTTAAAATTTGCTAAAAATTTAGAAAGATTTTTGAAATTTTAGTTTCTGGAATATTTTTTTGTATAAACAAGAGTTTCGTGAGTGTGAGTGGAGCTTGCGTGAGTGCACGTGAGTGTGAGTTAAATTTAATTTTCTCACGTGATTGTGAGTGAGTGTGAGTAGAAAAAATATGATCGTGAGTGAGTGTGCGTGATTCAAAAATTCCTGTCGTGAGCGTGAGTGAGTGTGAGTCAAAAATCACTAGCGCGCCCATCTCTACTCCAAAACAAAAACCAGATGATCAATTTTTACTGTGATGAGCTCAAAATTTAGGCAAAAGTTCATTCTTTCTTATAGACTTTTAAACCCATTAAGATATCTTCCGGTTTATATGAAAAATAACACAGAAAACTTAAATTTGTAAAATATTTTTTTTTTTTTAGTTTTTCTTTGAAAAAAATCAAAAAAACTATGGTAATTTTAACAGTATCATTTTAAAACGCAAGTGTAACCCAACCAAACGCAATAATTAGAAAAAAAATATTTTCTATGTTGGAGACCATAGACAAATTTTACATTTGCGCTTTATACCAGATTTGTATTCCTCTGAATGGCTGCTGTGCAGGCTTTCAAATAATGCCAAAATCGTCATTTATCGCATTTTCAATCGTAAATAAGTAGAAATCTGGACGTGATGGAAAAATTTGGAGAACAGATTTGCAATCAGGAGATCAAAGTCTACTAAAATTGATTATCAGAATTAAAACCGGAAAATGAGTGTTGAGCGGTGTTATTATTAGTAAGAAATTTTGAACTGAACTTTCTGGCGGACATCCCCAGAGTAAGACCGAATTTACATTAGGCAATTTTAATTGCGGCAATTCTGATTTTGTTGTGTATCAGAAAGAGAGAAATGAGTCTTACCTCTCTCTCTGGTACACAATAAAATCAGAATTGCCGCATTTAAAATTGCCTTATGTAAATACGGTATAAACGTAAAAATTGTCACCCCATAAGAAAGCAAAGAAGAAAATTATAGTTGGTCAAATAAATATGATGTACCGCGGTTCTCGGTATTACCGGGATATTGTACCGGTTTCCCGGTTCTTGAATAATTCCCGGGAATACCGGTATTCCCGGTTCCGTTTCAGACGGTATTACCAATATTGTATTAGTGATATAAAAAACAATTTCAGTTCAATTTGGTTAAAAAACCTCACGCACCGAAAGCGATTTCTAAATTGCCTTTAACGATTTTTTTCATTATTTTTTAAAAACATATTTTTCCATTTCCTTTGATACAAAAACAGACTTCACCAATGAAAATCGCATTTCTTAAGTATATAGAAATTATGGGCAGATCTCAAGAAACAACAAATTTTAGTTTTTTTGTAACGTAGTGCTATTAAAAACTTCAATGCGTTTGGTGCGTGAACTTTTTTAACGATCGCGAAAAACTAAAACGCAGTTCTTAATATTTTCTCATGCCCTACACGATTTAACCTTGGGAGATTAGATATTTACAAAAAATGCAAAAAGTTATAACACTAATGTACATTATTTAAAATTTTGTTCCATTAAATTTGTCATTTGTTTTTACCAAAAAAAGATACAAAATATGTCAAAACCACCTTATCCATTAGTTTTATCATTTTTAGAAAAAAAAAATTTCATAATTTTTAAATAATTTCACAAACATTAAATATTTCTGAAATACTTAAACATTTTATGTTATCGTATGTTTTGGTCTCTTGAGAACCGGTACCGGAATCAGAACCGTGAATACTGGTATTCCCGGGAATATATCTAGAACCGGAAACCGTTACCGGAACCGGTATTCCCGGAAATACGGAGGGCACTATTTTGGATTAAAAGGCTTTCTTCCTTGTTATTGTTGTTGATTACTCAACTTAAATTTTCGAGTGTAACTTCTTCTACTCACTGACGATCTACAGAACAATCTACACACAACACCACATTTCATCATGATGATCGTCAGGCCGTCATTTATGCAGTAAAAAAAAAAAAGAGAGATTGGTTTGGAAAAAATATTACATTTGTAGCATTTCTTGACTAATAGCTACTTATTGTTTTTGGTTAATGGATATCAAAATGGATTTAATTGCCCCATTTATGGTTATGCAGGGCTTTCATAAATTATACTTAATATGGGGAGGTTTTGCTAAAGTTTTGTGTAAATGATTTGTTTTAATGTGACATTTATTGTCTTACATTTTCTTGTTGTTCCTCTTTTTTTATTAAAATTTTAAATTAAGAGTTTGCCTAGGAAAAATAAAAAAAAATGGTTGATTATAGGTTATTTTTTCTGTATAATTTTGTCAATGAAATGATGCATAATGATTACCATATTTATACAAGGTGTATAGAATCTTTTTTTATATATGGCAAAATATTTCTGATGGCAGATTATTTAATTAGAAAAAGGACCGAAAGTTGAGAAGAACTACGTAATAATTGTTTTGCTGGTAATTTAAAAAAAATATATGGTCGACATTTCTTGGGATCATAGTAAACTTGTTAAATGAGATATTTTAATATTGCATTTAGCTGCGGCGATGTTATAGTGACAGCTCATGGTTAAATTTATGATGTTTTGTTTAAAACCATTGGTGAACAACAACATACACATGGAATTTTTTTGCTCTTACAATAGATAATTGGTAGAAAATTGTCCAGATTCTAAGACATAACTCAGATCAAAATTCGGATTAAGGTACCCATTCAAACTTAGAAAGTCTTCTTCTTACATCCATAGATTTTTACCATACCAAATTAAAAAGAATGTGGATCAATCAATGTGGATTAAAGACTCCAAACAATCCCGATAATGTGCCAAAACAACTTGGCCAGGTAAGATTCACCAGTGAGTGAATCTTACCTCAACCAAGTCGAATCAGCTTATTAAAGCTTGGATTAAGTTTGGTTCGGAGATCTGTACATTGGAAAGTCTAGCCGCAGTCAAAGTCGAAAATCTAAGCTTCTGAAAAATAGGAATATTTTTAACTCTCCAGTGAGGTTTAATATCTGGGAGTATAGTTGGATACGAAACTTACTTGAAATTCGCATTTGGACGGCACGACTATTGCTGCATTTTAAACAGCTAATAGATTTGTTGGTAAGACATGACAAAATGGTCATGTGGTCTAACAATATGATTGATTAGACTGATCATGACGTATGCTACCATAGTCTGGTGGACGAAAACTATGCAGAGGGATACCATGGCAAAACTAGGCAAGGTACACTAATCACAGGTGCTTTGAAAACCTGGCCCAGAAGCCATTTTAGGTTTCACACCACTCGACATTTTCATTAGAAATACGGCAACTATGGTGCGTATGATGAATATAAATTACTCTGACTCTCGTAATTTGAGAGGTAATTTTGTTTCTTCAATAATGAAAACTTGGATATGCCATTGGATAGGATAAACTTTGAGATTCGCTTTGGATGGAAACTTGAGATCGTGATACCATCTGTTGACATAAGATGCCTAAACAGATATGCTGACGGATCACAAATTCTCTTTGGTGTGGAAGCTGGTGTTTTCGGTTCAAAAACGCGGATCTTCCAACCCATGGGTAGGTGGCCTACAACTTTTGAAGTTTAAATTCAGGCTATTATTATAATATTCTCGGATAGCCAGGCAGCACCTAAAGCGCTGTCTTCTTGGGAACTAAAATCAAAACTAACATTGGAGTGTTTTGATACCTTCCAACAGTTCTCCTGGCGAAACAAAATTTCGATGACAATGAGATAGCGGATGAGCTTACTAGGAAACTTATGGGAGAACTCCGATGGTCTACAACAATCCAAAGCGCTAATAGCACTAATAGCGCCGCTATCATATGGATGTATTTTTAATCACACCAATATTAGGGTACTAATACTTTTTCTTACCGGACATTGTAACGTAAATTATCATTTGCATAATTTTAGCATTTGTACTACGTCTTTGTGTTGACTTTGTCTGAATAAAGTAGAAACAACGCAACAAATATTATGCGAATTTGTCACAATTTGTTGGATCAGATGACGGTTCTTTGACAGGAAATTACTGAATTCTGAGGATATAAGGCTGGCTTCTCCAATCTCTGTTCTAATGTTCATTAGGAACATTGAACAGAGTTTGGTTTAAATATATCTTGTCACAAAAGACCCAAAAGAGTCGCAGTTCCGGCCATAAGGGCTAGATCTTCCCTTTAATAATAAATAATAATTACGACATTCGACTTATTTCTACCACAGCTAAGGGGTATTTATATTAATTTCATTGACATTGAGCTTGCAAGAACTAGAATATATTGTAGTCAACATGGTCTGGAAAGTTGAGCTGTAATGCGGAATGAGTCGAGAATCGACAAACGGCTGATAACTAAAATGCACAGTTATGAAGCTTGAAGTCTGTTGTAGAAGCTTTAAGTAGAAGCTCGCGAAAACGAGCACTGTTTTCAACAGCCACCAGTCCTACAACGAGATAGTGATATCTAATTCCAATGAGTTTGCAAGCACAATAACAGATTAATTAGCCATAGTTAACCTTTATAATTTGAACTACGACATTTGAACATTGACCTGAAAAGCAGACAGGGTCAAGCGAATTGGTTGCATTGATCAAATATTTCAGTTGTTATCACAGTATGTACCAAGAGTATTGTATACCAGTGCAGATTACATATATATGCTTAAGTCTTCTGGTGTAAAATTACATTGTGTTGTCTCTAAACTTTACTTCGTCTTCCTTGCCCAAAAGACTCCAGCCACCTTTGAGGGTGCTTGAGCTATAGCTGATCACTTTTTGAAAAAATAAACTTTGACTTTTTCGTAAAAAGAGCTGCCTAGGCTTCATCAGGATTATTTATCTGGCCATTGTCTTTTGCCCATTTTACAAGACATCTCAGGGGCAATTCCGTAAAATCACTGATTGTCTGTCAAAATTTTTAAGACTTTCATTGATTTTGAGATCCCATTAAATAGGAGATAACACCATTTCTACGATGTTCTCATGACTTCTCACGCTTTCAAATGTTCAAGTGTTGAATTTCTAGAACTGCATTAATTACCGTGAGGGCTGCAAATGTGATGTATAAACTAACATCGGAAGTACAAAACTTCAAAGATAAATATGTAAAAGCTATGATAGTTGGTTGAAATTGCTTTCTTTGAGGTTCGTATGGTCGAAAGAACCCGTCACTTTATTCAATATGATCTGAACTTTTATTTGGATAGGAAAGTAAAGTTCAGGTAAGGTCGATATAATATCGAGACTTCTTGGACAACATTTGAACGTCTCTTCCACATCTAAAAGAGAACGCAGATCATAGCCCGTGAAGAGAAGGGTTAGGATTTATTCCTAAACCGTTATCTTGTCGAGAGAACCCTTCACCTTATGGAATATGTTCTGAATTCTTATTTGGATATGGAAGTAAAGATCAAATAATGTCGGTATAATATCGAGACTTCTTTGACATAATTTGAACATCTCTTTCATATCCAAAAAAGAACGCAGATCATATTCCATGAAGTAAAGGGTAAGGATCACTTGAATCTGTATCTCTCACAGACGTTCAAAGCATTTTAAGTAAAAGCTACATATGTAAAAAAAAAAAACTGATTGATCTGTATTCCTTTTCAATATTATGGTTTAAGGCGGCAAGCCAAGTCACTTTGCATTTTGGAAATATTGTTTGTAGAGCTTAACTTCTAATTTTATCTATCCAACCCCAAAATGTCGTTTGATTGTTTTGATTTTTCCATTTAACACCTTATATAAGCTGTAACATGAATCCATCATAGATTCTCGGTATTTCATTTTGACAAAGTTAGAAAATGAATTACATAGTGTTTAAAGTCATCAGGTTTCTTGTATTCCTTCTCCGTAAAAAAAAAGTTTTCTGGGTTCTTGTTTATGTAGGAAGCTTAAGCTCCACGGTTGCTTTTCTTAAGAATACTCATCAAAATATAAACTGAATGTTTCAAATCTTATACACTTCTTTAAAACTTCTCATTCTTCTCCTGTGCATATTATATGTAGATAATAAAACATCTTATGTGTGAAAATATTTTATTATCTACATATTTTGTATGAGGTAGATTATCATATTTGCTCTTTTGCAAAGTTGTCATTATGAACAAAAAGACCACCTTTAAAGAACTTTCGCTTTCAATTTGTTTTCGTATGTTTCTGTTTGTTTTTTACGTTATTCTGTGTTTTTTTGTTGTCCTTTGTCAGCCAAATGTTATTGCTGTTTATGTGTATTATCATCACCAGAAGGCGTCTAACTTCCCTTTGTCGTTAACGGTTTGTCACAGTTGAGGAAATACAATAAACTGCTTGTATAAAAAAATGCCAGCCAGCGTATGTTTTAGTGTAATATTTACAATATGTAAAGAGATGCCACTGTGTGTTTATGCCAAAGTAATTGTGAATGTAATATTTTATTGTATTGATGACAACACTTAAATTGTATTTAAAAGAAGTTTTTATTTGGTCTAAAATTGGCATAATTTGTTAGCAAATAAAGAAGAGATTTTCTAAAAAAAACATATTAAAAAGTTAGGGGAGATTTAGCCATCTCGAACAACACTGTGACCCTGTTGGGCATTTTTTGACTCGATTAAAAATTTAAGTTCGACCATATAATACCCTACACCAGAGTTTCCCTAAAAATGGATCCCAAGTTCAAACATGGACCGAATGGATCTATATTTTGTCATATCTTTAATAAGGGTAAAAAACATTCACAAATCAAATTTGAGTAAAGTAGACTTCGATTTGTTGCCAATAAACCGCTACTAAATATCGGGCGAAATTTTCACATGGGGCCCAAGTTCAAAAGTGGTCCGATGATAATCAGATTTGATAAGGTTATTAAAGTATGCGTGTTAATATATACAAACAAAATTTTTTTTAAAAATTTTCTATTTTTATGTTTTTGAGAAATTTATACGAAAATCGGGAAAGTGGGTTGTATGGGGGCTACAAGAAGAACTGGTCCGATTCTTTAAAAATTCGGAATGGTGATTTGTAAAAAAAAAAACACGTCTAACTTCAAATTTCGAAAAGATAGCTATTATAATGCAGTTTTTAGAGTCATTTGAGTCAAAACAAAAGGGGGCTAGGTCTGACTATGGACCGATTTTTTCCAATTTCAATGGCGTCCTGCATTATTTTTAAAATAAGACACCAGCCTAAAACATTATCATGTTAAAAAAAATTAAAAGTGTACGATTTGGCATGGAATGCCAAGAAAATTATTTTTTCTAATCTCGTCGATTGCCTGGAAAGTTTTGGCTCGGAACATAAACTGTAGTTGCGGAATCAGGAGGTCCATCTTATGCTATTTTGTGGAATCAACGTGAGAATACGTTATAGGGCGTCCCGTCAAATGGCTACGTTAAAGCTGATTATGAGACAATTTAAGAAAAAAAAATAAATCGGTTAAAGTTGGAAGAAATTACATATTTCGTAATTTTTTAGCATCTGTGATCACTCTGAAATACAAGAAAATACAAGCAAATTGCAAAATTATTATGAAATTTAGAGTTCAAATGCGATTTTCTCAAAAAAAACCGATGAACGTGCTTCTGAATTTTTTGTGTGGATGGACAAACATCTAAACTTTAAAAAAAAAAATTTAAAAAAGAAAAAAAAAGTGGCATGTTTTTTAATAAATTGACATTTTTAAAAAATGTAAAATTTCAGAACGGGTTCTGAAAAATTAAAAAAAAAAAAAATTAATCGATAGCCCATACAAAACTATATAAGAATGTCAATTTTTGAGATTGTGGTGCATTCCGTTTTAATGTGATAAATATTTAATCAAGGCAACTCGCCACAAATTTGACAATTTTTCCAATATTTTACCACGCCTTCTAAGCCCAGTTTTTGAAAATTAGAAAAACCAAAAACGCAATTTTCTTAGTTCCATATAGGGCTATCCAAACAACCTATTCAGAAATTTACGGGACACATGTTTTTCTGTAGCGGGACATTTGGTGTGTAATGCCTCATATATATTTGGTTGCAGAATATAATGTGGCAAAGAGTGTAGAATTTAAGAAGGACAAATATTAATTAAATATCATATTATTTTTAAATCTCATAGAATTAGTTCACATCAATTTTCTATCAGATTTCCTTAGATTTACTCATATTTCATTATTTTTTTTATAATTCCCAATTTGATATCACGTCATGATGATCAGGAAGTAAGCTTACTATAGGATAATCCCATAATTTATGATCACTATCATAAAAAAGAAACCCAAAAGAAAACTATACACATACACTTTTATATATAATGACATTATAAACCCCATTTAATGATCATTAGCGCACATTTGCCTAAGAACATTAACACGATCCACCTAAAGATGATATGACAAAACAATATGGTCATATTATCCGTACATGCATTTCAATAAGAGACATATGACAATAGCAAAAAAAAAATGTAATTGTGTCATATAAAACATTAACATTAAATAGTACGAATAAAGAGGATATTTGAAGAATAAGAACAAAAACTCAGCATATGAAATTTAATGATATGAAACCGGAAGAAGGGTCATACATTTGTCAGCTCACAAAAAAAATGTATAAGAGAAACAGTAAGTAAATTGTTTAAAGAAATAAACAACAAAAAAGGAAGTAATAGACAAATAGTTAAGAAAGAATACATAAAGAAATAGAAGAATATAATGAGAATATTACTTACAGGGGAAGATTAACTTATCTTCTTTTTATGTTAAAGCAACATGTTTTACGGCTGCAGGCTAATAATGCAATTGCATTTAAAATTTAGTACAAACATGAAAAATTGTAAAAGAACTATTAAAAAAAAAAAATCACCTGTTTTGTGCTAAACTTGTAATACTTAGTCTGTACAACCGACTGACATAAATCGCTTTTGAAAACCTACTTTAATGAGGGCATTAAAGTGTAGTTTTTTTAAAAATTAAAAATGTAAATTATGGCGGATATCTGTCGGGCCACTTTTCGGGAATTGCGGGGGAAGTTTGCGGATTTCAATGAAATGTTGGTTTTATCAATAATTTGGCTTAATAAAATCTTATAAATTAAAGTTTTGTCAAAATTAACGGATTTTTGATATCCTGGCATTCTATTAGATAACTGTAAGGCTGTCATGATATCTTACCGATCTAGAACGTCTTTAACCAACATTGGCTGGTGGTCAAAAATGACCCCCGCAGAAAATTTTAAATTTATAGCTTAAATTTTGTGCTATAAACAAGTATAAAATGACTTCTGTGTTTTTTACCCCATTTTTGACCACTAATAAGAAGGGTTAATGATTTTTTTAAAGATAATATATTACTAGGAAATAATAGGTGGGGTAAAAAACACAGAAGCCATTTTAAGCTTGCTTATAAAACAAAATTTAAGCTCTAAACTTCAAATATTCTGCGGAGGTCCCCAGCCAATGGGGATACTAGATCGGTAAGATTTCATGACAGATTTACAGTTATCTAATAGAATGCCACGACATTAAAAACCCGTTACTTTGCCTAAAAATTTAATTTTAAGATTTTATTAATCCAAATTATTATAAAACCAACATTTCCTTGAAATCCGACCGATATCCGCCATATTTTACATTTTTCATCTCCAAGGTGCTCTTAATGAATTAAGAAAAAAAAAATTACATATTACAAATTTGTTTTTAATAGAAATTTCAAATTTTCAAAAAATGTGTTGTGACAACCGCTCCACCAAAATCGTGCCATTTTTATACAAACCACTCTAGTGATAGGGTTTATATATGTTTGTCATTCCGTTTGTAACACCTCGAAATATTGGTCTAGGACCCCATAAAGTATGAATTTTCATGATCCTCGATCGATTTTAAGACGATCTAGCGATGTCCGTCCGTCCGTCCGTCTGTCTGTCTGTTGAAAACACGCTAACTTTTGAAAGACTATACGAAGGCTCCTGAATTTCTTCCATGTATTAAGTACAAGCGTTCAGTTTACCAACTTCATGGCGCCTTCATATGATCCGAATGATAACATTGATCTACGAATGGTTTAAAGCGTTTTAAAAGCGATGTAAAAAAGTGCTATGAGAACGTTTTTTTAAAGTCATCAAAGCGCTTTAAAACCCCGAAGTGAAGAATTTCAGTTTTAGTTCGGTTATAATAATTTGTTTGATACAAAAACAAATCTGGAAAAAAAATTGTTTGTACTCCTAAAAACTTAGAAAATTTTCAAAAAAATTCTCAAAACTAAGAAACCCAGTCAGAAAAATACAATCGCAAACGCGTTGTGAAAGCGTTGTGGACGGTTGTACGAGCGTTCTGTATACCAACTTCAAACGCTAGGTTTAAAGCGTTTTAAAAGCGATGTAAAAAAGTGCTTTGAGAACGTTTTTTTAAAGTCATCAAAGCGCTTTAAAAACCCAAAGTAAAAAATTTCTGTTTTAGTTCGGTTATAAAATTTTTATCAAACAAAGTGAAATCCGAAAAAAAAGTTTTTGTACTCAAAAAAACGAAACTTAGAAAATTTATTTTCATTTTTAATGATTTTTTTACTTAAAAAATTATAAATGATTTTTTTAACTTAAAAAACAAAAAAAAAAATTGACAAAAAATTATTATTCAAAAATACTTTCGAAACTTAGAAATTTTTTTCAAAAAAAAAAATAAATGTAAAGAACTCTTAAAACGCTTTTCGAATACGCTCGCAGAGCGTTCCAAAAAAACGTTTTGAGATTGCTCTTTTTTGTTATAGAGCTTTCAGAACACTTTTCAAAAACGCTCGCAAAGCGTTTGAAAATAGCGTTTTGAGAATGCTTTTTTTTGTTACAGTGCTTTCAGAACGCTTTTTTTTAGAACCGTCGTCAATTTCTGCTTGGGAAATTTTCAAAAAATTTCTCAAAATTAAAAAAAAAAAATCTAAAAAAAAAAAAAAATATTTTTTATTTTTTTTTTTTTAAAAAAAAAAAAAAAATGTTATTCAAAAATAGTTTCGGAACTTATTGTTAGATTTTTTTTTTCAAAAAAAATTTAAAGATCTCTTCAAACGCTTTTCGAATACGGTCGCAGAACGTTCGAAAAAAACGTTTTGAGATTGCTTTTTTTTGGTTATATTGTTGTCAGAAACGCTTTTCGAATACGGTCGCAAAACGTTCGAAGAAAAGTTTTGAGAATCTTTTTTTTATTTGTTACAGTGCTTTTTTTAAGAACCGTCGTCAAATTCTGCTTGGGATGTTTTAAAAACATTGGTAAGTCACAAAAATATTTTACAACGTATTTTTGTCACTCAAAAATATTTTTACACTTAAAAAAAAAAATACACTCGAAAAAAATTGTACACTCAAAAAAATATTTTACGCTCAAAAAAAAATTTTGTAAATTACTTCAAAAAAAGTTTTTTTTACACAAAAGTAAATATTTCTAATTAAAAATGTTATTTTTTTCACGTTAGAAAATATACTATCACTTAAAAAGGGCATTGTGGAGGGTATTCATTGATTCGACCAAGTCGAATTAAACTGTTCAACTTGTTTTGGTATCAAGTTTGAAAGGGTTAATGTAAAATCTTTAAATATCGTATTTAAGTATTTACGATCAAATATTATACAAAAATAATTTTTCAATAAATTAAAAAAAAAAAAAACTTTTAATTAATTTTTTTTAAAGTCCTTTTTGCAAAAATCCCAATTTCGAGGCTCAAGTTTGATACAAAAGATAAACTTCAATCGGAGTGATATTTTGCATGTGACTTATCCTTAGGGGACCGACACTTATGACGGGTATTCGAATTTGATCATAGGAAAAAGCCCAAAAACGAGCCACCCTATTACACCAACATAATTTAAAAATATTTCTTCATTCAATTAGGGAAAGATGTACTTTTTACCTGAACACTTTATATGTACATTCCTTTTTTGATGTCAAACGTAATGAAAATTATAAAAACGCACATATTTCTGGATGTAAAATTTTCTTAATCTCATTCAAACAAACTAATCCTAGTAAATTTTTACAAAAGATATATCCTACAAAATAAACAAAGTAATTTGAGATCCTTTATCAAATTGATCCTTGTTTGTACGACAATCGTGTACCTAAGGATAAGAAAAATGCCATATGATCAAATGAGTTGTATTAGATTACATATACAAACATATATAAATTTTAAATTTGTTGAAAGAAAATTTACCTAACTACATTTTAATGTAAAATTAGTGTCACATTATAATTTCAATATAATTATCACAGGCTAGAATACTTTTTTTTTTAATATCATTATCACTATCATTTTTTTTTTCACCTATATCTAAATGCAAGGATTAAAAAAGTTAAGCGCTTCTGTCAAATATGTATACAGCCTCCAAGTTGTTTTTAGAAAATTTGTGTGCTTTTAACTGATGGACGGACACCGCTAAATCGTCTTAAAATCGATCGGGGATCTCGAGCGACATTTTGAGATGTTATAATCGCTCCGCTAAATGATGGGCTTACAACACTGCCGACAAATTTCAAATGTTGGCTGTACAAAGGTACCGGAACAAAAAATTCTGAGAGTAGGACCGAAAATAAAATACTCGTGTTTCCTAATTTTTATAGATCATTCGCGTTTTCGCGGAGAATGCAACAATTTTTTTTGCGATATAGAAAAAGTTGTCTCTAGTCAGAAAGTGGAGATAAAAAAGTTTTTCACAAAAAAATTCAATAAAAAATATATTGTTAAATATGTTTTACAAACACTCAAAAAATTATGTCATTAACTGTTTGTTGTTTATTTAAAAAGTTTTACGTTTTGTCGTTTTTAGAAGAAAAAACATTTGTTTAATGTTCAGTTTTTTAAATGACTATTTCTGTTCTTTGTTTCAAAAATAAGAACATAAAAACTAAAGACTTTCATTAGTATTAAATTTTTGAAATCATTTATTTTTGTTCTGTTAGTAAAAATAACTGATTCTTCTTTAATTTTTATTGATTTGTGTTCGTTATTTTTATTTT
Organism: Pegoplata infirma; assembly: GCA_963921195.1. Classification (NCBI taxonomy): domain Eukaryota; kingdom Metazoa; phylum Arthropoda; class Insecta; order Diptera; family Anthomyiidae; genus Pegoplata; species Pegoplata infirma. Next base: position 76,508,694 of record OY992538.1, on the reverse strand, counting down.
TTTAAATTGTTGACATTTTTAAAGAGAAGTCAATAGTTTTTACCTACTTATGGTGGTTATTTTTTTGTAGAACAAAATTCAAAAAAATATTTATAGAAATATAAAAACATGTTTGTATCAAGTAACTTTGGCACGATGGGTAGAGTGTCTGGTCAGAATGTAGTTGATTGCGGGATCGATTCCCCAAAAATTTTAATAAAAATTTAAATAATTAATTTTTAATGTTTTCGTAGGTATTTTTTTTTTTTAATTTGTTGGTAAAAATAACACAACAATCATTAATTTTAAATGTTTCCGTAGGTTATTTTTTTTTTTTGGAATTGTTGGTAAAAAAAATTAAAGTGACGTTATTTTTTAATGTTCAATGTTATTTATTTTAGAAAATTTTACTAACAGTAAAAAATAAATGTACATGTTTGTTAAAACAAATGAATAATTACTGGGATGGTTTTCGAATGTTTTGTCACATGTTTTAAGTATGTTTTTCATTTGTTTTTGCCTACAAAATATTTTGAGTTAAAGCAGTGTGAAATAACTAGCAAAAATGTATCAAATATATTTTTGAGAAAAATAATATCAATAGAAGTCTTCAGTCTAATTTTATGGTGGTTCTTTTTTTAGAATATATTAACCATCTATTTCCAATTTTTTGGGTTCATTTTTGTCCTTATTTCAAATAGTCTCTTAAAAAATGATTAAATCGTGCGTTTAAAGGGTTAAAATTTTCTACAAAAATATTCTGCATTAAATTTCACTATAGATATATATAAACATTATTTAACTTAGAAGTGTTTTTAATAAATTGTTCGAGTTATTTCACTACTTTGGAAAAATACAACTTTTTTATTGGCGTTTTTTGCGAAAACGCGAATTGATCTAGAAAAACTGGGAGACACGTGTATTTTATTTTCGGCCCAGCTTTCACAATTTTCAGGTCTGGTACATGTGAAAAAAAGTGTGTCGGACTTTGTAATCACATTTATTCAAAAACTACACTCAGAGAAGAGATATGATTGTAGCAACCATAATTTAAGAGCTTCATATTATGATTGAAACAGTGTTGCCACCAATGGAATTGGAAATTACACAAAAAATTATCCAAAATCTTACAAATTACACAAAATTTTTTATTCTGTCATTCCGCTTGTAACCCCTGGTCTACACCTGATTTTTTTGGTGGCAATAAGCAATAACGTCGGCAGAATGAATACAAAAACGCGTACGATTTTGATGGCGTACGATTTTGATGTTTAATTACCAGCTATAGTTGCTCTCAAAAATTTCCAAGCAATTATTGATATATAAATTTTGATGTCATGTCTAAGTATTTATATCAGTTGTGGACACTAACTCATCGAAATATCGGTCGGGGATCCCTAAACGTATATTTACTTTATTGATCCTTGACATTCTATGAATGTTCGTCCGTCCATCTGTATAAAATATACTGCAGTCCAAAATAAAAATCTAGACTCCTGAAGATTGGCACGAATGTCTGAAAAACAAAATTTTTTTAAATGATATTTTTTTTTTCATTTTTTGTTAAAAATGAAACCATTTTCAGTTCACCTCCTTTTGTAGGCGTGAATTAAAAAAAAAATTACATATAATAAAGATAAAATGGTTTTCATATTGATATAATTGTATTAATTAGGTCCAAAAACAATCATAAATCAACTTGCCAACATTTATCGCGTGATGGAAAGTGTCCCCCAATATGGTGATATTAAAAAATATTAAATAAAAAATTTCAGGTTTGGGAATAGGGATTCTCCAGAACAATTTTTAATTTAAAAAATTTAGAGCGTTATAGTCATGAAGAAAATTTAGGTTTTTATGGTCCAAACTGCACGTTTGTCATTTTTTATCTTGTAGTAATAATAGTTTTTATCATATGATCAATTACACAGTGCAACACCCAAAATCGGAATGGGATGAAACCAAAAGCAAATGAAAGTTGACATATTCCATAACAAACCCCTCAAGGCTTTTTTCTAGTTCAGAGCTAGATTTTGTTTTACACGCATTTGAAGTTAGTGCACTTTTGTTATAATTATAATAATAAATGCTTGAAAACTGTATCAGTGGCGAATGATTAATATTGTAATTGCCTTTAAATAACAATCATACGCAACGGTGTCCAGTGATTTATATTAATAATTGCCTTTAAATAACAATCATACACACGGTGTACAGTTGTTTATTTTAATAATTTGGCAATTCAGTAAATAGGTACTGGACCGATTGCAGCAAAATTCATATCAGTCATAGCTGTAGTAATTTTGAGCTTATGTTTGGAAACTGGACCCTACATGTCCAATAAGGGAACCACCAGGGGCCTTTAAAGTAGGACATGTTTAGTACACAAAAACTTTAAATACTTTAAAATCACCAACTTTAAATGCGTGTAAAATAAAATCTAGCTCTGACCTAAAAAAAAGGCCTTGAGGGTTTTGTTATGGAAAACGTCAGCTTTCATTTGCTTTTGGTTTCATCCCATTCCGATTCCGAAAGTTCGATTTTGTATCACTGTGTTATTTATATTTATTCTTTCTATTTATTTACAATGAAAAATGAAGCGAACCCACGACCCCCACGTTCAAAGGCTAGCAAGCTACCAACTAGCCTACGGGCCCCATTTTTTATTGTATTTGGTAATCAAAATTTCTGAAGTCGAAAAATGTCAATAAAATTATTAAAAAAAATATTTCGAACTTTATTGAAGTAAAATTACACAAAAAATATCATCATCCAAAAATTATACATGGATTTCGAAATTGTCCCACTTTTGGATAATTATCCAGAAAGTGGCAACACTGGATTGAAATCACTCAATTGTTTTTTTTTTAGTAAAATTTTATGCCCAACATTTTTGTAGAACATTTCATGCCCGTCAACCCCCTTTTTACGGATGTTTTTAACGATTAGTTGGAATATTGGGGAGGTAGAGGGTTAATATGGTCCACAAAAATATTTGCCTTAATGTTTTTACAATGTTTCTGAACGTACCCTACACCTCAGATGTAAATAAAACATAGATCATATACCGATATGCAGCAACAACAGGACAAAGGGAAGAAATTTTAACCCCTCTTAAAAAAAAAATCAGTTGTGATCTTTCAAAACGAAGAAACACGTATAATTTGTTTGAACTTCGCTACCAGAAACTTTTTTTTCGTGTTGTACTGTGTTATAAAAATAAAATTTTTCTGGACAAAATTTTTACACAATGTTTTGTTTTACGTTTAAAAAGTTACTAAAATTAGTCATTGTGTAGGGTATTCATGAATTTGACCAAGTTTAATTAAACTTTTTCCGTTGTTGGGAGTTAAAAATTTTCACAAATTTAAAGCATAACTTAATATTATTATTGCTTAATATTCAAGTTAATGAAATATATTTTTTAAATTCAAAAATTCCACCATGTTAAGGTATGATCTATAAACTCTAAATTTTGTGTGGTTAATTCTCTTAATTACCTTTGATGAAATTTTGTTTTTCTACAAGTCATGTCTTAAATCCGATTTTCAATAATATGGCTTAAAAGTATACAATAATATATATTTTTCATAAACGTAAGAAGAGTTTTTTTTTTTTTTGAAAATAATTAAGCCCCTTTAATAAGCGTCATAAGAGGAAAAGAGAAGAAAAATCGTTAACCTCGATTTATTTTGTAGGTATTAACTAGCAGAACTAAGTAATACAAAAAGGGTGGCATAAGAAACATAAAAAAAAAATTGTACACATGTCTTAAAAACATTTTAAAAAAATATAAAGAAAATAATATAGTAAGTATATGAAATATAAAACTTAAGCTTAAAAGTTAATAAGTGAAAAAAAAATATTTATGAAATCCCCAACATGATCTGGTATGGTATGAAAAGTAAAGTAAAGCTTACAAACTATATCGCTTCGCATATATACACGTACTTCGATCAATGTACATAAATGAAAACTAAACCACACACACACTCACCGGGGGGAAGTAAACTTAAGAAAATTATATTCTATAGATAACACTGTGCAACAAATTTTGGGTCATCGTCTAGAGCCTTAATGGCTGCAGTTCCAAATAAAAGTAGACCATCAAATAAACAAAATCATTAAAGCATTTTCCAAATTAAGTTCGAATTTCTTTTTTACGGCCCTCCGAAGCTTTTAATTTTTTATCATTGACGTTCGGAAAAAGTCAAACAAACTGTAATAACTGCACATCTGAGGTTAATAATATTGTTGGATGTCTTGAGTGAAATTGTAGGAAGGTTATTTGTCAAACATGGTGACATGACATAATCCCCACAGACATTAACAGCATTTCCGTTATGGGGAGTATGAGCGAATTTAATTCGGTCATACTCCCTATGAACGTATACTATAGTGGAGACTATGACCGAAAATAGTTTGGACATTATCCCAATAAAAAATGAACATGATTCCCAGATTTATGGGGATAATGACCACGTAACAAATAGACATACTTCAAATTACTAGGAATAGTCCAGTAACTATACTAGTTGGTCAAATTCCCCATAATTATATAAATAAATTTTAAAAGTTTTTCTGCGTGGCCGGCCTTCAGCCGGGCTTATGAATTACAAACTCCATGCATTAAACCCACTTTCTCCGCAAAAAACTGGTATTATGACCGAAATTGCTTTGGACTTAGGCATAATCACGGACATTACCCCTATAACGGAAATGGGGATTATGACCGAATTCATCACGGTCATAATCCCCATAATAGTTGTGGGGACTATGGGGATTCTATCCGTGGGGATTATGTCATGTCACCTAATTCCAATAGAGAACGGACATAATTAGTGATGAGACTCTACCCGGTATTTACCCGATGCATGGGTAAATATCGGATAAATACCCAAATAAATACCTTTTTTGGGAATTTATTTGGGTATTTATAAAAAGCATTTGAAATCAAACATAGGGCAACCTCTGGTTGTCAATAAGCGGAATCATCATTTGAAATTAGTTATTTGTTTTATTGTTTTCAAAAATAAATATGTATATGGGGCATTCCATGTCAAATCGGACACTTTAATCGGCGCCCTTAAGCAGTGGCGTATACAGGGGGGGGGGGGGGCCCGGTCTTAAAATCTGAGATTTTTTCTATTAAAAAATTCTTAGAATCTGAGGCTTTTCTATGTGAAAAATGTTTTAGAATCTGAGAACTTTCTATAGGAATAATGTCTCTGATTCTGAGAATTTTTCTTACAATCAAGGAAAATGTCTCAGAATCTTATACTTTTTTTACGAAAAATGTCTCAGAATCAACGAATTTATTTAAGGAAAATTATCTCAAAATCTAAGATTTTGTGTATAGGAAAAATGTCTCAGAGACACAAGCTGAGACTTTATGTATAGAAAAATGCTCAAAATCTGAGACTTTTTCTATTGTGAAAATATCTTTTTCTATAAGAATAATGTCTCAGAATCGGAGTATTTTTCTATGGGAAAAATATTTCAGAATCCGAGACTTTTTCTTTAGGAAAACTGTCTCAGAATCTGAGACTTTTTCGATAGGAAAAATGTCTCAGAATCTAAGATATTTTCTGTAGAATAGTTGTCTGAGAATATAAGACATTTTCTATAGAAAAAATGTTGAAGAATCTGAGACTTTTTCTATAGGAAAAATGTCAAAGAGTCTGAGATGTTCTCTATAAGAATCTGTGACTTTCTAAAAGAAAAATGTCTTAGAATTAGAAACTTTTTCTATACGAAAAAGGTCTAAGAATCTGAGACTTTTTCTTTATGAAAATTTTCTAAGAATCCGAGAGTTTTTCTTTAGGAAAAAGGTTTTAGAATCTAAGACTTTTTTATACTGTTTTCTTATTAAAAAGGTCTCAGAATCTGAATTTTTTTTTTATAAAAAAGCGAAGATTTTTTTAGAATCTAAAACTTTTTGTGTAGAATGTTTCAGAATCTGAGAAAATGTGCTAGACTAGAAATATCTCAGATTCTGTCAAAATGTCTTACAGTCGGAGTCTTTTCTTTTCGAAAAGTATTTTATGAATATATAGAATTTTTTTCTAAAGTTCATATTTTTCCGAGAAACGTTTTCGATTGGAAATATGATTTAGAGTCTTTGACTTTTTCTATAACAAAACCTGTCTTAACTGGAAATTGTCATAGAATCTTAGACTTTTCTGTGAAAAAAGTTCAGATTCTGATAATCTTCTTTGTAAAAATATATCAGCATCTGATACAATTCACACTTTTAAAAATGGCGTTAGTTTCTTAAAAAATTTTAAAATATGAAAAAATTTTAATTTTTTAAACTTACACAAAAATTAAGAATCTGATTGTGTGACATTCAGTTCAAGGAAGAGATCGAGAAAGATTTTTAAACATGTGCTGTTATGTAAATTTTTTGTAAAAAAAAAAATTTTAAAAATTCTTGGGCCCCCACCGAAATAAAATCCTGGATACGCCCCTGCCCTTAAGTAAAAAATGTACGTTTTCAGAAAAATGTACTTATTAAGAAAAAATGGTACTTTTTCCCAAAAAAGGATTAAAGAAAATATAGTTATTTTTTTAGAAAAAAGTACTTTTTGGAAAAAATTAATTATTAGAAAAAAAATTACTTTTTAGACAAAAAAGTATTTTTTTTTTGGAAAAAAGTGCTTTTTTCTAAAAAGGCAGTATTAAAGTCCTTTTTTTAGAAAAAGTAATTTTTAAGGAAAAAGTACTTTTTTAGGAAAAGTACTTTTTTTTTAAAAAAGAGTACTTTTTTTTAGAAAAAAGTATTTTTAAAAAAAAAAATATACTTATTTTAAAATAAAGTACTTTTTTTCTAAAAAAGTAGTAAAAAATTTACTTTTTTAAAAAGTACTTCTTTTTTTTTCTAAAAAGTAAATTTATTTCTTAAAATAACTTAATTACTTTACTTAAGTACTTTTTTCTAAATAAGTACTTTTTTCTAAAAAAAATTATTTTTTTCTAAAAAAAGTATTTTTTTCTAAAAAAAAGTATTTTTTAACTGAAGTTTTTTATTTATTTCGGTTTGAGCCCATATTTCTGAGAAATAATTATTTTTGTTGTACAATGAGAAAATCTGAAAAAATTAATTGACAACACAGGCTAAGGGGAGATGTCGACAGCTTTCGGATAAATAGCTGATCTTAATCTTACACACCTACAGTGACAATCGAAGAGTGCTGACGAAGGAAGGGTGGTTTCTTCCGAAAGCTGTCGACATCTCCACTTAGCCTGTGTTGTCAATTAATTTTTTCAGATTTTCTCATTGTACAACAAAAATAATTATTTCTCAGAAATAATTAATATGGGCTCAAACCGAAATAAATAAAAAACTTCAGTTATAAAATATAAAGTCCAACAATAAATAAAACAGAATTAAAAGTATTTTTTTCTAAAAAGGCAGTATTAAAGTGCTTTTTTTTAGTAAAAGTACTTTTTTAGAAAAAGTACTTTTTTAGGAAAAAGTACTTTTTTTTCTATATAAAATTTATTTACAGGTTGTTAAAGGTTAAAAGTTCATTCGACATGCGCAAAATGCTTAAAAATGGGAAAAAAATAAAGAATCATATTTTTTTTTGTAATTTTGTTTTACCAAAGCATTGTTATAAAACTTAAAAAAAAATAGTGTGTTTAATAAAATTTTATGATGATTCTTTTCTTTGACAAAGTTAACCATTTAGGTCCCGTTTTAAGGGGTAATGTTTGTCCTTTTTTTAATAGAAATATATAAAGTTTTATCAAAAAAACGTTTTATTAGACTGTTGTGTTTTTTTTTTTAAATTACTAAAGTGACCCCTTTAAATGGCGGGCAGAGGGTTAAAATGTTCTAGGAAAATAACTGTCATTCAAGTTCACAGCAGACTTTCAACCGTATTTTTAAGCTCAGATGTGCGTTTAGTATAGTTTTTGAAGTTTCCCAAACGCCGTTGATAAAAAAAAAATTAAAAAATTTAGTGGGTCATAAAAAAGAAATTTGAACTGACCCTTTGGTGATTTTGTTAAATTGATTATATATACACTCAAAAAAAAAACTGTAATGTTAGCAAAAAAAGCTTGTAAACCTACAAGAATATTTGCTGATTTTGAACCCACAATTTTTGTTGCTAAAGTTAGCAAAAATGTTTTGCCAATAATTAGTTAACTAAATTTTTTTTTTTTAACTTAGTTCATACACATCTGAGGACCCCATTGGGTTCGGACCCGATAGGTCCAGACCCCGATGGGCCTCGACCTAGTTGGGTTCCTTAAAAATCTTCATAGTTTTTGATCCAAAATTTGTATCCGTTTCGCTCTACCTTGCTTAGTTTTTGAGATACGTGATTATAGGGGACTACTGGGGTCTTGAGAATTAAAAAAGTCGATAACTTCAAAAATATTACTCGGAGAGCTTTTGACTATTTTGCGGTCTTGTTCTACGTATTGAGAGCTACAAAAATGATTTTGGACTTTTTGTTGTATCGGCAATATTTACCGAAATATGAGCATTTAAAAATTTTCGGGACTGACAACTTTTTTGGATCCAAAGTTAGGGCCCATTAGGGTCCACACATGTGAAGAGGACCGGCGATACTAGAGAGAAGGCCCGAGAACCAAAAATGACCTCCCTTTTGCTCTATCTGGCTTAGTTTCCGAGATAGCGCCATTTTAAGTTTTCTGAAAATAAAAAAAAAATTACCATTTATTTTTGCTAATGTTAGCAAAAAATCTTGTCAAAATGTTGTCAACTCAATTTCAAATTTAGCAAAAGAAATTAGTTCAAAGTTTGTTTAAAATTGCTAATGAGCTAAATGAAGTTTACAAGAATTTTTTGGTAACATGCTAATCTCAACTAAAAATTTGCTAAAAGTTAGCTAACTAGCATTAGCAAAAAAAAAATAGTAAATCTACTAACGTATTTTTTTAGTATACTTTCTTTTGGCATTGCCGCCATTGAGACTAATTTTTCTTGTTACACAGTGTAATAAAATGCTATTCAATAAAAATTTTATTTTTTTACATTTTTGAAGGTGGACAGTTTTGTTATTGGATTGATCAGACCCCAGCAAGAACACACATACACGTGAAAACTCATGTATCAACAATCTCTCAAAAGCATTAAAAGACATGACAGCAAAATAAAGATCAGCTTAAGTTAAAAATTGAATAAAAATATTTAAACGTGTGTGTTTTTCGATTTAATATTATTAAAGGTATTCATGTTAATAATTTTGCTGTGGAAAAAAAAACGAAATTTGAAAAAAAACGTTCATTGTCGAAAAAAAGATCGGTGTTGTGAAAATAAAAATTTTCCAAAACCTCGACCACAGAGTTCTCCCATCAGCGCACTTTATAAACTTCACTTTTTTCAATAACAAAAATTTTTGACGTGATTACACTTACTTTTTTGTAGATCACTTGCAAAAAACGTACATATAATATATGTACTATAGGTAAAGAAGAAGAAAAAAGCTAATGAAGAGTGAGATAAATGTAAAAAAAACTTAATAAGCACAAGTAAGACAAGAACTACAACACTGGCTTACTGAATTTATATGAATTGTTTGGTTACACTTATGTACGTACATTGATACATAAACAGGTGATCATAATTCTTTACTTTAAATACACTTACACATTGTTAACACAACACGGTGGGCTCGAAATAAATGCTAATAATAAATTTCATCTATTACACTGAAAAAAATAACTATGCTGAAATTAAATAAACACTGTTATTAATTTAAGTAAGCAAAATTTTTTTGAATTTACTTCAACTTATCTTAATATAAGGTGGTTTAACTTAAAACAAAGAAAATAAACTTGAAGATATACTTAAAAAAGCACAAATACTTAAAAAAGCACAAAAGTTTTCCTTAATTTGTTTTTTTTAATTAAGTTAAATATTCTTTACATTTATGGCGAATTGATTGCATTTAAGAAAAAAAGGGTTTATTAAAAAATGTTGTTTTACTTAAAAGAAAAAAAATTAAATTGTGTGCAAAAAAATAAATAAGTACGTAACTTACTTAATAATAGCATAGACATTTTCAAGACCTTAAATAAGTACTAATCTTTAATTCCAAAACGCATTTTCTTTAATTTAATCAATTTCTGTTTTAATTTAAGAAAAAAGTAATCTTTATTTTATTGATTTCATTGACTATATTTGAATTCATATCTTCATCAGTTTAAGAAAGAATTTACTTAACTTAAGGAAAAAATACTTTAGGTATTTTGGGGACCCCATCTGAGGGCCCCAACTGGAGACCCCATGAGACCCTAACTTTAAATCCAAATTTCGATTTTTGCGAAATTTTCAAATGCCTATAACTCTGCAAATACTACAGATACGAAAAAAATTCTGAAGGCACTTTTGTAGTTCTTAACTTGTAGAATATGACCGCCGAAGACCTGAAAGCACTCCGAGTTATAGTTTTCGAGTTATTTCATGATCAAATTTCCCAAGACCCCATTCCAATATCTCGAAAACTAAGCAAGACAGAGCGATTCTGCCAAAATTTTGGATCAAAATCAATAGTGACCCTGTACTCAGTGTACGCACATACTCATTGGCGGACCCATATATGGGGGTCCATAGGGTCCTCACATTGTGTTCCATAGGGTCAACAGAATCCGTAAGTTTAAGGAAATTTTTACTTATTTTAAAAAAATATTTTTCATCTGGATAAAAACAATTAAACTTATACTAAGTACAATTTTACTTACTTTTAAGATATATTTAAGTAAATGCATTACTATGTTTTAGGAAAAAATATACTTGGAAGAAGAATTAATATCTTTGGAGCCCTCGCATACCCTCCTTTTTTTAAATTAAGTTCAACATGCTTTAAAAATGGTAAATTTTTTTTTTCAGTGTATTAAATTAATAACACTGTGCTAGTCGAAAAAATTAACAAGCTGGGAACCCCGCTACTAAAGCTAATTCGTGTACGCTGAACTCAATGGTGCTAGCCGTTTTTCAAAGTGAGCGCTCGTGTTCGCGAAATTCACGATTTAAAATTGTAAAGCTAAAGTACTACAAAATTTAAATGTTGATGCTTTTGGGATAGTTTTTAAATATAAATTTATAAAATGCATTGTTTTTTCGCGGGAAAAAATATCTGCAAAAAAAATTTTTTTTTCGAAAATTTTGTGTCTGTAATGTATCGTTTTCTACACATTTTCATAAATTAATAGCAAATTAAAAATAACTAAAAAAATAAAAAAAAACTTGCCAAAAAAAAATTCGCGAAAAAAATTTCCGCGAATAAATTTTTTTTTTTGTGTTTAGATGATAAAATTTCAGCAATTGTCTAAATAATAAAAAAAAAGTTTTTTTTTACTTAGAAATAAAAACAAATTTGAAAAAACTGTATTACAATGGGATTTAGTGACACATTTAGTGTACACGAACTAGCCTTACCAGGTGCCTGTCGTAAATTCAAATCAAACTAAAAATATTTGTTATAAGGGTTCAAGTTGAAAAAATGCAGAAGAAAAATTGAATTTCTAAAAATTATAGACATTTCTGGTATTTCTTATACCAGTTTCAAACACCCCAGTTAGTGTCGTCATCAGTAAGATTTTAAATGTCGGTTTGTCTTGTTAATGAAAACTGTTTTTTATATATGTGAATATTTATAGTTTCTACAGAATAAATTTTGACAGTTTCCAACACTACAATTCTATTTCTAGCAATCTCAACCTCACTTCATACTTTCTTTCAACTTTTTTGTCTCTTACATTATTTCGCAAGGGTTACCAACATAATCTGGAATTACAGACACAAATGAAGGAATTTGCATTTTCTGTTTCGGAGACGTGCCTAATGGCGACATATTTTGTTAGTAATTTTATTTGATTTTTTCTGTAAGTACAGATCGAGCACGGCTCTAATTATATTTGTTATAAGGGTTCAAGTTGAAAAAATACAGAAGAAAAATTTAATTTCTAAAAATTATAGACATTTCTGGTATTTCCTATACCGGTTTCAAACACCCCAGTTAGTGTCATCATCAGTAGGATTTTAAATGTCGGTTTGTCTATTTTTATATTTGTATTGAACCAATTTTTTTACGAAAATAAAGATTTTTCTCGAACAAAAAACTTTTTTCGCGAAAAAATTTCACGGTACACAGAAAAAAATATGTAGGAAACAAACTTGAGTAATCACTTGTTTAAATTTAAAAACAAAAATTGAGTAATTTTTTAATTGACGCAATTAAAAATTTACTTAAAAATTTTAAAAACAATTTAAGTAAATAATTTAATACATATTTAATAGTTTTTCATTTTTTTAAACTCTCATAGTTTTTTGAATTCTCGTTTAGTTTATAGTTTTTTTATGTATGTATATGAAAGTTTGTAATCGTCTTTATAAAATTTTCCCATGTTTTTGAGACATAAATTTGTTTGGTAAAGTTTGAAAAAACTAGTTTTTTGTTTTTGTAAAAAGATTTAAAACTTTTTTAAACTTTTTAAAAAAAAAGTAGATAAATTTTGAGTAAATTTTTAATTGTGTCAATTAAAAATTTACTCAAATTTTTTTTCAAACATGTAATAAATTTTTATTAAAAATTTACTCAATACTATTAAATCGTTTACTGGTGCAAAATTGAGTAGTTTTTTACTCAATAGTATTAGAAATTTAGTCAAATATTTTTTTTTATTTTTTCTGTGTATTATGGTTTTTATCAGTTTAACCGACTGAATGGTTTTAAATTTAAAATTATCGCAAAAGTTTAAAAATATCGTTTTTATTGTACTTGAGCATCAAAATTTTAAATCGCTAATATCGCGAATTTTCTAATCCCCTGGGTCAAAGTGCAGAACTTTTAACATCTTTTGGCTTAAAAATGTTTCATTTGCTTAACAAAATTATTACCAAGTAAAAAAATTAAATTCGGCCTTGCCGAATATGAGGAGTTCCGTCTAACAATAAGACTTAAATTTTGAGGTAAAAAAGATGTGATTTTTGTTTTGATGGCACATCGATGAAAGTTGTCATAAATATTAGAAGCTATTAAAGAATAAGAAATTCGTTCGCGTCAATTAAATCGCGCAAGGGGGTCAAAAGTTATGGCGATTTTAAGATTTGGCGGTTTTAAAAATCTTAAAAATATTTTAAAGATTTTTTTTCTACACATTTGTTGCATGCGTTATTAAAACGTGCCAGGATATATCATTTCTTCTAAATTATATGATATAAATTTAACCCTTTAATGACCAAACGATTTAAAAAAAAATATGTAAGTACCTAAAATCGAGATTAATTCGCGGTAAAAGAAAAGTTTCACAATTTTTTATAACATATTTAGGCAATGCGCGTTGGTATTACTGAAAAAAATTACGGAAAATCGTATCATTGTACCAGCAGTTTAAAAAAAAAAAATCGGTGATGCTTTTTTATAAGAAGAAAATTTAATATGGTCCAAGAAATCTATAATCATCAACATTTTATAACCCGCCTCTGATTTTATGATGACACATCAAGTGGGCTTTCATTTAAAAAAAAATTTCATCCGATTTGGTGTAAAGCCTTGCATGTGCCAGATCAAAACAGGTTTAGATAAAATCATCGCGCTTTCCGCTCAGAATGGCTTAAAGTAAAAAGTCAAAAAGCAAATCAGTTCTACTCGTTAAGGCACGTCTTTTGGTATATTAATATGATCATGATGCATTAATTGCTACTAAAAAAAATAGGAAACAGATTTGCAAATTTCGCACAATTTTCAAAAATGCCATAAAATTTTTGCAATTTATTTTTTATAACCCGCCAGTGATTTGTTTATGTAAACTCACAAAAAACTCGGTTTACGGAAGAGTCCACCAAATTTCGAATGAAACCGCGAATGTGCCTCCCGAAAAACTGATATTTTAAAAAAATTACGTTCTTTCTTCCGAACTTTGATCTGCTGAAACTCCTTAACTATTCATGGCACATTAATGGGATTAATTCCAAAATGTTAAGAATTACAACAGCTACCAACTCTAGTTCAACATTTTTCATTTTATGGAGGGGGCCGAAATCCCTGATCAAAAAGCCTCGAAAATTTAAAAACTCTTAATTTTTGGTTTCAAAACTTAACCGTCTTATAACTTCTTACCAAGCGATGAAGCATCTATCAAACCAACATTAAAATAATCTCTAATATGTACTGAATTTGTGTTATGCCGGAAAAGATTGAAATATAAGGAGAATTTAAAAAAAAGCGAAAGAAGGTAAAAACTATGGATTATTTCAAGCCATTTTTTATCGATTTTTCAAATTTAACCCTCTGTAACTTTTACTGATAAAGTGGGGTAATCCTTAAACATTGCTCAGTGATGGTGCAAGGTCTTGTTTACACAACTGCATTTACAGTTTTTCCAAATTCCAAAAACTGCCGGTTTTTTTAAACATTTATTTCAGTTTCACTGAGTTGAAATTTAAAAAAGATTTTGTGATATATGGATACCAGACATGTGTCGTTTAGAGATATTCTAACTGAGCTTTTCATAACGAGTAAATTAAATCTAATGTAGGTTTATTTGACTGATATTGCATGAATATTTGTCAAATAAACCTACTTTAAGCTTACTGAATACTTTTAAGTATAAGTATTATGAATAACCCCTAAAAATTTAGAATGAAAAACACCATTATATTCTTTTAGTTCGAAACGAATAAATAATCTATTCTATGCTTGCAATGAAAATAAAAAACGAAAAAACGAGTACATTATTTTAGAATTAAAAATGTTCTATTCTGATTTTTTCAAGAAAAAAGTTTTTTTTGACATATTTTTTTTTTGACAAAATTTTTTTTTTGACAATTTTTTTTTGGTTCACTTACCGAATGAAATTTTATTTTTTTTCACTTTTGAATCAAAAAATTCGAGTTGCCGGGAATATTAAAATGTTCATGTCTCGGTAACTATCGCCGATACGACAAAAAGTTAAAAAGCAATTATTATTATAAATATGACAAATCTGCTCTAAATAAGTTATCTAAACAGAGCTAAAAAAGTTTTTAGTAAGTGCAAAAATAAATGTATCGTGGCGTATGAGTGATATGGAAAATAAAATTGGAAATACAAACTTTAAAGCCAATTTTCTCGAAAACAAAAAATAAATGCTCTCTGAAAATTTGATATGATGTAGAGCAGCGGTTACCAACCTATGGTACGCGTACCAATAGGGGATACGCGAAACTGTCCGCGGGGGTACGCCAAATTTTTAGTAATTTGGACATTCGTTTTAGATTAACCTTCAAACGCTGGCTTTGCATCTGGCTTCCAAAGTTTTCCATATGGTCAGGTTTTCAAGAAAGTTGAGGTCAAAGTTCACAAAAAACTTATTTTTGTGCAATTTAGAAAGCATTTTTTGCGATTTTTTGGATGATATTTTGAGATCTGACCACATGTTTTCGATTAACCTTTCGATGCTGATTCCGAATATGGTTCCCAAATTTTTCTATGATGTCAGGTTTTTGAGCAAATTTATGTAAAAAACGTGTTTTTGGGCATTTTTAAGACGGGTTGTAATAGAGTGGAAATGTTGGTACCATTTTGTTAAGCTCAAAATGCCCTTACATTGTTATTGGGGGTGTTTCATTCAAAAAATCACAGAATTATTGATCTGCCCTCGTATAAAAAATACATTTAAAAAAAAATAAAAAAATATCATTTTTTTTAAGAGTTCAAAAAACGTCTGTTGTTTTAATTTTTGATGTATAATTGACTGGTGAAATCAGATTTACAATATTTTCCTCCATTTTTGCTCTGCAGAAAAATCAGCTTAAAATCCGCGTTTTCAGATGCATTGAACCAACCACCCCAAGGAGCGAACGTTTTTCCTAAAAAAATACCACCATTGTTTTGATCTCCCCTAAATCCTTCAAAAAAATTATACCGCAGATAAAAAATTTCAAAATTAACTCTAATATTTATATGTGAAGAACGAAAACAAAAAACTCGTTAGGGGGTACGCGACTGATAAAATTAAAAATTAGGGGTACGCGAGCCAAAAAGGTTGGTAACCGCTGATGTAGAGAATAAAATGAAATTTTATTTAAAATTAAAAAAAAAAAAAAAATGGCGTGTTTTTTGCTACATCGATTTTTGTTTTTCATTCGAAAAATTCAGGCATAGATCTGAATTTTTTCAAAAAAAAAAAAAAAATAATGCCAATCGATAGCTCATACAAAACACTATAAACTAGATGTAGTTCGAAAATTTCAGAATCATTAAGTTACTTTAGAAAAAAATAAATTAAAAGCGACATCATGCAAAAATTGCTCAATAAATTATGCATCGACTTATGCAGCCCGAATTTTTAATTTAATTTTTTAATCTGTTTATATTTGATTGCGAATGTCAAGAAAATGTTTTTTTTTTAGTATTTTGGCTGTAAAACGCTGAAAAATTTACTGATCAAAATGACTATTGGCTTTACTTAAAGGTATTTATAATAGCTTTCATAGCTTCACGAGTCGTATTTGCGATAACATACTTCTTTTGGTGCAAAAATTGAGTTAATTTATGGCAGTATTGATTTCTTGAATAGCTAAGTTGTGCAAATTTAATAAAAAAAATTCAAAGAAAATAATATTGCAATTAATTTAAGCCAAAATTCACTTGAATCCGTTAACTGTTTTACAGCCAAAAAACTAAAAAAATCACCTTTTTTTGACATTCGCAATAAAAGTTAAGTGGATAATGAGCTTGAAAATCGGGCTGCATAAGTCGATGCAAAATTTAATAAGCTACAAGCAGCAAAAAACAAAATTAAAATCGGTTAAGAATTGAGGGCTGTAGAGTAATTCTGACAAAAAAAGTACATCTTTTTTCCGAAAAACGAAAACTTTTGTTCCACGATTTATTACTTTTACTAAATCTAAAATAAAAATCAGGCAAATTCAGAAAAAGTTTTGAAAAATACAGTTAAGTAATGAAGAGTACAGAAATATTATATTTGTTACTGTCCTTAAAACTTGGATTCTAAAAATTATTATTTATTCAAATGTTGGTCGCTGATCTTTTCAAAGAAGTTAAGATTATATATATATTTTGAGTTTAGTTATAATTTTAATACTTCTAGCTCATAGTGCAAAAATGTATTCTTATTGATATAAATATTTTAAAAATTTTATATATATTTTTTTCTTATTTTTCAAGTGTAAATGATGATGATCACTAGCAAGCATCCACAAAAGAGATTAAAATTTATAAACACAAGAAGTCAAGACAGCAAAGAAAATATAAAAATTAATATTTTTTTTTGTAAAGTAGAAGCAAAAAAATTATACACTGAAACACAACAAAAAGTAAACAATTTGTTGTTGGACAAATGTTTGAGGAAATGCTTAAGAAGAAGAAGAAGAAACTGAAGCTGAAAAGAAACACTTTTGATGTTGGGTGTTTGTTGTTATTGTTTGTTAAAACGGAGTTGTTGAGCTGCTTAACTAAATCCGGCTTAAAAATCTGACAGTAAATTAATGTTGACGCATAGTCATAGTTTCTTTCTTTCGTTTTTTTTTTTTTTGCTGAACTCACCAAAGTCAGAGATTTTCAAAACCAAATCATATGTACAGACATACAAACGGATGGAAGGAAGGACGGACGGACGGACTGGCAGACAGACGGACAGCCATAATCGCAAACATATACTTAGGAACATTCGCTCACTCGCTCACATAGACTTAAGAGATGAACATTAATATTTATTTCATTTTATATTTTTGAAAGACAGACAATTTAGCAAAATAAAAGAAAAGTCACACATTAACATTAGAAATGAAAAAAAAAATATTTGTAAAAGATCTTTTCAAAAGCCGACGGTAAAAATTTTAAATTTTTTTTGGAATGTATGATTATTGGGACAAAATGGACAAGGTTCTTCTTTTTTAAACTAAATGAATGAGGTCAAACGAGATATTCACAATGCCAAATGGACTAAAAATTGAAATGTGTTACCCTTTCACTAACAAGGGAAGTCTTCCTAGTGTCATCCTCCGATCTGAATTAAATTTGAATCTGCTGTTCAGAACAAAAATTAATTAACCACACTGAAAAAAGACATAACTAAAATTAAGGAAAAAATGTCTTTGAAAATTTATCATGAATTTTCCTAAAATTTAGTTAAATTTTTAAGTTTGAGATTATCTCACGGGCTACTAATGGTCAGGGATTAATTAACTGATGTAAATAAAAACAATTATTTTATCATTTTCCTCAGCGTTTCGTCGGCTTTATTCCAACATCATCAGGAGATTGTTTATTAAATTCTAAAATTAAATTTAAATTTAACTTAAAAATGATAAATTTTCTTAACTATGAGGAAAAAATTTTAGTTCATTTACTTATAATTAGTTCATAGTTTTCTTTAAATGGATTTTTTAAAATTAGGAAAAAAATTCTTACTGCCAAAGAAATTTTCCACAAATCTAAGTATCGTATCTTTATTTTTAAGACATATTTCTTAAAAAACAATTTAGTTCAAGTTTAGTTAAAATTTACTAAAAAAAACATCATCGTATTTCTCTTCTTTGAATTGAGGAAGTGTACTTCTTAGAATTTAGTGAATGAATTGTGAGAATTTAGTAAATAACTTCTTAGAATTTAGTTAAAAATTCAAAATGCCGATATCTCGAAAACTAAGCAAGATAGAGCGAAACGGATGAAATTTTCAAAAGAAAGACTACAAAAAAAATATGGAATAGCCTAGCTCTGCATATCTGTCGGGGTCTCAAGACCCTAATTTTAGATCTAAAATCTGAAATTCCCGAGATTTTATATATGAACATATGTATCTCGGAAAGTACTGCCAACACGAGAAAAGGTCCAACGGCTTTTTTGTAGCTCTTGACTCGTAGAACACTTCTTGACTCGTAGAACACGAAAGCCCTCCGATTAATAGTTTTTGAGTTATCCGATTTTTAAGATTCTCAAGACCCTATCAGGCCCCTTATTAACATATCTCAAAAACTAAGCAAGGTAGAGCGAAACGGACACAAGTTTTGGTTCAAAATCTATGGGGACCCTTGGAGGAACTAACGGGGTCTCGAGCTAAATGGGGTCCGAATCCATGGGTCCAGGATCTAGATCCAATCTATTTCTAAAATGTGAAGTATAATTTTTCCCATTTTCTATTTAAAATTGGCTTAACATTAAATAACTTTGTTTTCCTTATTTTTGGGAAAATTATAAACTAAAACCAAGAAAAAAAATCTTTGGAGCCAAATCATTCCCTCTTTTTCTCAAAATTGAGTTAATTTTCCCAGATTTTAATTCACTTTTTTTTTGAGTGCATGTATTTTTTTAGCGACCCAAACTTAGTGTTTCCAATTATTCGACCCTGCCGGTTAACCGGTTAGGACATTATTCGAAAATTGACGAAAATGGGTTAATCGGTTATTCGGCTCGATTAATCAGAAAAAGTGGCGATTAATCGATTAATCGTCAAAAACAATGAAAAATTAATTTTAAACGATTTTTTTTGAAGTAATGTAACAAAAAATAAAAGTTTTTTAAGTAAAATTTCATTTTCAGTCTTTATACACACACAAAAAATTAGAATGAGTTCAATTACTATTTTAATTGATTTTGCACCCATCACGAAAGAAATAGTATTAATTACTAAAATTTTCAAAAGTTTACTATCGCAAAAGTACATTTATTCTCAATTCACGGACATTTTTGAAATCCATTAAAAATTTTTATCATGGCCGCTGTTCCAAAAAAAGTAATTCACATAAAAAATGTGAAAATTAAAATTTCCGAATTTTTTTGGTGTTCTAGATTTCACATCCGAATTTCTTTTTCGTTTTGTTTCACATAAATAAAATTTGGTGAAAGTAAAACGAATGCACTTTTTTCCTTATAATTATTTAAATTTAAATTATTCGATTTCGACTTCTAATGAAAACGTGATCAACAAAACA
Organism: Pegoplata infirma; assembly: GCA_963921195.1. NCBI lineage: Eukaryota > Metazoa > Arthropoda > Insecta > Diptera > Anthomyiidae > Pegoplata > Pegoplata infirma. The sequence continues at coordinate 76,488,800 of OY992538.1, read as the reverse complement.
CTAAACTTGATTTCATGTGATTCGGAAATTTTCATGTGAATTGAAAAGTTGTGAAAGACAGAACAATAAAAAAAATAATTAAAAACAAAATCATCTTTTTAAAATTTTTATTTAAATTTTTTTTCTTTAAAATTTTATTTGGAATTTTCTAAATTTCAATCTGGATTTCTGAGTTTCAATTGGCAATTTCCGTTTTTCAATTGGGATTTCAAAATTTCAATTTACTTATAATTGTAGTTTTTAAATTTTGATTTTGTAAGCTATGAATATCAATTCAGATTTGAGAATTTCAGGTATTTCTTAATTTCAATTGGGATTTTTGAATTTTAATTGTGCTTTTCAGAATTTTAATTGGTGTCTTCTAAATATTAATTTTGATTTATATAATTTGATTTCACTTTTCTAAATTTCAATTGAGATTTCTGAATTTTATTAGCTCTTTAGAAACTGAATTATCTTTTCTGAATTTCATTTAGAATTTTTAAATTTCAATTTTGCTTTTCTAAATTTCAATAGAGATTTCTTAATTTCAGTAGGCTTCTGCAAATTTTAATTTTATGAAATTGTGAGTTTCTGAATATCAAATTTCAATAAGCTTTTCTGAATTTGGATTGAGCTTTCGTAAATTTTAATTGGGCGTTTCTGAATTTCGATTTGGATTGCTGAATTTCAATTGGGATTTCTGAATTTCAAATGGGATTTCTGAATTTCAATTGGGATTTTCTGAATTTTAATTGGGATTTTCAATATGGCGTTTGAAAACTTTAATTAGGATTTCTGAGTTTTAAATGATTAAATTTTTAATTTTGCTTTTCTAAACTGTTAATTGCTGGTTTCTGAATATTTTTTTTCTGTAGTTTTGACTTTTTTCGGAAGTGTTTGTAAAAAAGAGGAAGTGTTTCAAACAAATTATAGTAGAATATAGAGATAATAATATTAACCGGTTAATCGAACCATTTTAACCGAGTAATCGGGTCGAATAATTATTTGCGTTTTAAATTATTTGTTTCGACATTAACCGAAATAGAGGCGATTAATCGAGGAATCGGTTAATCGATTAACCGAATTGGAAACACTACCCAAACTGAAAAAGTTTTTTACGATTTACCCCTTTTTAATCCAAATTAACATAGGGAAATTTGGTATCAGATTAAAGGTATTTAAAAGATCTATCTCGAACATATTTCGATTTATAAACAAAAATGTCCTGAAATTTTGTCATTTTAATCAATATGAAGAAAATTTGTGCTATTTTGGACATGTTCTTTACATACTAAGATAGCTTTTCCAAAGTCCTTTCATTTGCTACAATATCAATAAGGTTCTTTGCATAATATAGGAAATAAACGACAAAAACTGAAAAATAACAGTTTTCTCTCTCCATGAATATGAATTTGGGCCGCTAAAAAAAATACGTGTCCTTTTATTTTTCCTGCTCTACAAAATAAAACCAATTCCATAAATATTGGCGGGTGACACCAGGCAGACTTCCCTTGTTAGTCGACTCGTATTCCGGAAGGTGGAGTACCCCATATAGTATTACACTCGAAAATAGCCCATAAATTTGAGCATTTGCAACAACAACTAGCATATGAGCAAATCCATGGGAAATTTTACTGACGGATCACCGATTTTGTTTATTTTTGGTTATTTTATAGAGCTTCGTAAATGATTAAAAACCATATTTTTAATTTCTTTTTAATCAATACTTTAGTACTCAAAAAAGCGTTTAAAAAAACGCTTTTTTGACAATATTGACTTTTAGACCGTTTTTTTAGCATTTTTGTACTCGGCAACCGTAAGTCGTACTAAAAAACTTATAAAAACAATATTGTAGATAAAATTATGAAGATTTAAAGTTTTTTAAAAAAAAGTTTTTTCAAACAAAACAGTTTAAAAACAATTGAATTCAAGGCCTCAAAAAAAGCGTAATTCCAAAAATTTTTGAAAAATTACTTGAATATGGCTTGAATTATAGTCGTATTCAAGCCCTATTCCAGTTCAATTCAAGCTCAATTCCAGTCCAATTCCAGTGTATTTCGATCAAATCGGAATCATTACTACACATAAAAAAAGGGTGCTGTGGCTTAGTGGTTAGCGCGTTGGACTACTAGCCAGCAAGCCTGGGTTCGATTCTCAGCTCAGGCAGACCAACATTTTTTTCAGATATTTATTAGTTTCTATTTAAAACTAATATCTATCGCAGCACCCTCCTTCGTTGATTAATAGCACTAAAAACGTCAACGAAGTAAAATAATAAAATAATGGCTAAAAACACAGCTTCAAAAATAATTCGCCAGATCAATAACAGATGGCGATGCAACAACTGTACTCAAAATTATCAACACGCGCAATTACAGTGTTGCCATACTGAAGCCCTTCTATCTTTCAAATCTTTCATCTCTCTTCTATCCCATTTCCGAAAGAAGCATCACGGTTACATTGGTAATTGATAGGCAGCATTGCCTGAGTGTTGCTTCTTTTAAAAAAAAAAAAAAAAAAAAATAAAAACAAAATTTACCGTGCTAATTGCACTTATATTTATAATGCTTTATTTTTACAATATATAAAATGTTTATTTATGTATTGAATAATAAAAAAAAAAAAATTCCCGCAGCCCCATTGTTCCATATAATCATTATCTTCACATAATTTATCGAAAAAATTGTGTACCAGAGAGGCTAAAAAGGTATAAAATAACATTTTAATAAAGATTTTTCGGAAACAAAATTAATAAGCATAACTTCCCAGCTAAAACCAGGTAATGTGTTGTGAAAAGTAATGACTGCCAATTACATTACTTATAACATCTACTCATTACCCACTGCATTAGTTTAGTCCAAAAAGCAACTAGTGGTTTATATTGTTAAGTACATACCAATAATTATTACTACTTACTGTACTCATTACTAGTAACGCAAAAATTAACTGGGTTACCACGAATTTGATTTTTTTACATGAAATGATCGACAATTATTCCAAGATTTGCTGCTTTTTCTTATTGTTTCAAAAATTTTACAATATTTTTTTTCATAAAAAATAAAAATGTTGTTTATAAAATGACAATTTTTTCAAACATTTTTAGTCTTAGGTGACATGTCACCAGAAGGTCAGCCCTGACCACTACTGACTTTGAGTGAGGACATTTTGAAAATTTGTATAAAACTGTCCACAACCCAGCACGTAGAGATGTCTTGTGGATGTCAGCAGTGATTCTGACATGTCACCGCTCCGTCACTGAGGATGGCTCGAGGACGTTACCAATTGGGACTCTCACATGTTTTTATTATTTTTGTTTTTCATAAAAAAAAATTTGAATAAATTTATATATTTTTTACAATATATTTACCGGATTTTTTTCGCCAAAATTTTTTACAATATGCCGCATAAAACTAAAAGACTTTAATTCAATTATTTTCATACAGTATTTTTATATTTTGTTTGTTTAGCAAAGGTCAAATTGACATAAAATTAAATCGATAAGACAACAGTATCATTGGCGTGACTACTAATCCAGGTGCTGTGAGATTTTCTTAATACTATATGTCAAACAAATGCAAATAATGTTAAATCTAAGCAAAAATAAAATAACACCTCACATGCAATCAAATCTGTTTTATTTTTTTTTTGTTTTTAATATCCAAACTAGTGCCAACGGTCAGTACCGTAGTACCGGGAATACCGGTATTCCCGGTTCTCGGTATTACCGGGAAATGGTACCGGTTTCCCGGTTCTTAATTCATTCCCGGTATTCCCGGGAATACCGGTATTCCCGGTTCCGGTTCTGACGGTATTCCCGGGACTACCGATATGAATATTTTGTAAAATTTAGCACAATTAAAATTTTTTCTTCGATTTTACCAAAAAAAAATACAAAACATGTGAAAAACACCATTTTCAATGGTTTAAAATTTAAATTCAATTTTTTTAAAATTTAAGAAAAAATAGTTGCATGATTTTTAAATAATTTTACAAACACAATTAAATATTACTGAAATACTGATTAAATAGTGTAATTTAAATATTTTATGGTATAGTATATTTTTGGTTTTTGAGAACCGGTACCAGGATCAGAACCGGGAATATCGGTATTCCCGGGAATATATCTAGAACCGGGAAACCGGTTCCAGAACCGGGAATACCGGTATTCCCGGGAATACCGAGAACCGGGAAATGGGGGGCACTAATCCAAACGAACAGCAACAATGACATTCGATAAATAGTTTAAATCATACAAAAAAATCAATAAAATCTAACAAAAGTCCAATTTTTGTACAATTAAGTACAAAACAATTTATCCAAATCTAATCAAAAACCAAAAAATATATTATTAAGATATCCATAAAATAAAGAACCTTGGACCTTTAACAGTTGTATTACCAATTGCTCAAACAAAAAATTTGCTTAGTAATTTATCCAAAAATTATTGGGGTTTTTTATTATACTATTTGCTTTTTTTTTATCAAAATCCTATTCTTATGTCATAAAAATTAACCAAATTAATCTAATCTTTATTTATATTTTTTTTTTGTATAAACAAAAACACAAACAAATGTTTTAAAAAGTGTTATTGTGTGTTAAGATATACAACTGCCATAATATTAATTTTTAAAACCATTGACCACCATATTAAACTGCTGTTTAGATAAAGTTATGATAAACTAACAAATGTTTATGAATTTGGTGTTATTGTTTATTAACCCATTTTTGGCGCGATAATAATCATATGACTAAAAAAAACCTAAAAAAAAACATTTTTTGCATGTCTTAGACAAATTTAGCAACAATAATCAAAATCTTCAATCGAGCACTTTTAGCAAAAATTCCGTTTTAATTGCAAAAAAAACTGCTTTTAGAGTTTCTAAACTGCTTTCAAAAACCTCTAATTTAGTATTTTCTGTAGTTCCACTGTTACGTACTCGAAAGTTGGAACCAACAAATTTTATAGTAAACAAGCTATACCCGGTCCGCGTTGCTGGCCCTAAGAAAAAAACTGTTTTATATTGCATCTTAATTTAAATATAGCGTCGGACAAAATTAAAGCACGGGTCCGGGTCCAGTTAGTAACCTTTGGTTCCACCCTCGGTTAGCACTATCTATAGAGAAATCTCAACAAAATCGGTTCAGCCGTTTTTGCGTGATTTCGAAACAGACAGACATAACGTTAGGGGCGTGTCATTAAACGCATTTTTATCGAATCGTGTTAATCTAAAGTTCCATGCTGCATCCTCGATTAGTACTATCTGTGCGGCAAATTTCATTGGCATCAGTTTTGCCGTTTCTGTGTGATTGCGAAAGAGGAGGAAATAACTTTTTATTTATGAAAAACGGGAGTGACATTTTATACCCTTTTGCTGAATCGCGCTCTATATATGACCTACTGTTCTCGGTCGGTTAGTTCTATCAGTAGTGACAGATTCGGCTTATCCGTTTTTGCGTGATTTCAAATTATTTTTTTAATTTGTAAAATAATTATTTTTTTTGTAAATTTACTTAAAAATTTTGTAAAATAAATTTACCAACATATAATAGTAAAATTACAAAGTAAACTATAGTTTTTGTTTTATTAAAAATACAAAAAAAAAAAATTGTAAACAGACAAAAATATTAGTAAAATAGAATTACAACACTTTTATTTGTAATTTTACAAATTTTTTTTTTTAGTGAAGCTTTTTATTTCAATTTTGATTATAAAAATTCTTGTACTAAAAGAAGCTTTAATTTCATAAGATTTACAGAAAGAAGAACGGACATCGCCAACTCGACTTAAAAAGTGATTCTGAGTTGAGCGGTATTCTTGAATGTGGGTTTAGGAGCAATATTTCAGGTAGTTACAAACATCAGCAAAAAACAATTATGCACAGAGTGGTGTAGGTTATAACATGATGTGAATGGCAATAATATATCTCATAGTTCATAGTCAGTTAAATCGATCGCGAACGACTTAACCGATTCATAAGGAAAAATCCCATTTCAATCGTTTCACAATGGGTTAATTGGTTTTATCTTTATTAAAAACAAATTTAAAAGTATTATTAATTCTTGTTCATGTATTATAACGATAGATTAGTATTATTAAGTATTTTAATAAAACAATTTTATCGGATTTCTTTATGACTGTTAAACTGAGCGGTGAGGTTTTTTGAATAAAAAAAAGCTTGACCAATAATTGGTATAACTAAAACAATAACGATAAAATGTTTTTTTTTTAAATTTGATATAAAAATTGCATCATTTTTTGAAAATCGATTAAAGCAGTGGTTCTTAACCAAATAATGTTGAAGATAGAAAACATAATTCACAAATATTTTTTTGGAAAGAACTTTTACAATTTTTTATTAAGTAAAAAAATAAAAATAGTTTTATTCGACCATTAAAATATTATATTTTGAGTAGGTTAATTCTAGCTCGAGGTCATTATTTCTTTACATATTTTAAAATAGTGAATAATTAAATTGAACTAGTTCGTAAAATTGTTAAGAAGATTGAAAAGCTTATTAAATTTAGCCTGTTTAAGAACTATACGACTCTAGATTTCGAAAAGGTGTTTTAAACAGATTTTCTTGCTTTAATTTATTGTAGTTTAAAAACAAAATGTGTTTTGGAATTTGTCAGATTCAATTGTTAAGACTATTTAGCAAATTTTAAAACCTATACTACAAGTAGCAAAGAGAATTAAAATGATATGGAAGTCAGGTTTTAATAGTTTTTATTGGTATTTTATTGATAGATGGTAAAATTTTCTTCTTCTAATTCTCAATGAGAGTAGAGTCAAATATGTATTAATATTTAAGTTTGAACATTAGCGATTTGTCATTTTAATTCCCTTTGCTACTTATACTTCAAGTAGGGTTTTTGATTTGCTAAATAATCGTGACAATGGAATCTGACAAATTCCGAAATACGTCTAAGTCTAAAAATAACTTTCTTGAACATTATTTTGTGAGAATATCATAGTTTAAATTAGTAAAAGAAATAATGACCTCGAGCTAGAATAATGTATTATTTTATTTATATAATTATTTTGTATTATTTTGTTTATATAATTTTGTTTTTATGCTAGTACAATAAATTAAAAACAGAAAATCTGTTTAAACCCGCTTTTCAAAATCTAGAGTCGTATAGTTCTTAAACAGACTAGTTCAAATAAACTCTTCATTCTTCTAATTATTTTTATGAACTAGTTCAATTTAATTATTCACTATTCCGAAATATTTGAACTAGTTTACGCCTAGTTTAATTTTTTTAAATGTATAATTCAAATTCAATTAACAAATTTTGTTTTGCTTCAATGATTTATGATTAATAGTAAATTTCATTCATACATTTTTTTTAGCTTCTTTTTTTTTGGTCATTAGGTGTCACATGTATTTTGTTAAATAAATCTAAACATTGTGTGTCGATGCCTCCACAGAAAAATAAAAAAAAAAATACCTGTTATATTTTTCATATTGTACCATCATCATACAATGTTTAGCTCAAGACCAGTAGTCAAATGTGCATTTAATGGTTGCCATAATGTGTTTAATATGATTGTTCTTTTACCCCATTGTTAACTCAATACAAGAAAACACAGCGCAGCCAAATGATATTTTCCATTCACACCAATTTCTTTTAAACTGTATATGATTTGTTTAGTATTTTTTTTCACAGTTTTTTTTCCTCTGAATCATTGCCTTCCGTCTTAACACCTATTGTTTCATATTAAGGCTAAGCGTACAGTGGAGCCAAAGAAAGAAAATTTTTAAATAGAAAATATTTGGTCTTTTGAAATATTGGCGCTAGAATCATATATTTTTAACTTTTTATTATACTCTACACCACTCTGTGGTACAGGGTATAATGAGTTTGTGCTGATGTTTGTAACTACCCGAAATATTGGTCCTAGACCCACCCTCAAGCAGACCTTCGAAATTTTAATTCACCATTCAATTTCTCAAATCAAAAATTTTAATTAATGAATTAATTCATGCCTCAATTAATTCTTTAAATTAAATTTGAATTATATAAAAAAAGAATTAAATTATTTTGTGAATAATTCAATTTCAATTCAAAAAATTAATTCAAGCATGAATTAATTAATTCTTGAATTAATTCATGCTTGAATTAATTCTTTGAATTAAAATTGAATTATTCACAAAATTAATTAATTCTTTTTTAAATAATTCAAATTTAATTCAAAGAATTAATCCAAGCATGAATTAATTTATTAATTAAAAAAATTAATTAAAAATAATGTGAATTAATTCCCAAATTGAATTAATTCTTCAAAGGTCTGCCCTTAAGTATACCGATCAACTCAGAATCACTTTTTGCGTCGATTTTGCTATGTCTGTCCATGTTAATTTCTGCGCACTGTACAGGTCGCCCTTATCAACCCATTTGGCTGAAATTTGAAAATTAACCTTCTTTTCGGTCCATTTTTAGACCTAGCGTCCATACAAACGACGCCTTTAATTTGGCGCAAATTACTCTAATAGCGGTATTTAGATAGGCATCATTTCCAAATTTGCCAGGTAATCGTATTTTGTACACACAAACAATCGTTCTAAATTTTAAGGGGATTGGACCACTTCTTCTTTTGGTTTAAACCACCTTCCCGAAATTCACATAATTCTCTTAATATTCATAATAATAGGAAATATTTGATTAAAAATTTGGTTGTTCAACGTGTACTTTGGTAGCCCAATCAGATCTGAATATAATTGGATAATTTTTGGACTTACAAGAGATCCAATATGGGTTTTTTTTTTTTGACTTCGATTTTCTTGAAACTTGTTATCCGGGGGTTATTTGGAACGCTGATTTCGAATTTTTATTCAGATTTCAAAAATTCAAAATGGCGTATCCAATATGGCAGAATTTTTTTTTTTGTTTAAGTTCACTGAAAAAAAAATTTACCATTTTTAAAGCATGTTGAACTTAATTTAAAACAAGTAGAAAAGTTAAATTCGACTTGGCCGAATCTATGCATACCCTCCACAATGCCCTTTTTAAGTGATAGTAAATTTTCTAACGTGAAAAAAATAACATTTTTGGTTATAAATATTTTATTTTCTGTAAAAAAAAACTTTTTTTTATTAATTTTTGAAAAAAAAAAAAATTACTAATTTTTTTTGAGTGTAAATTTTTTTTTGAGTGTATTTTTTTTTTAGTGTAAAAAAACTTTTTTTTATTAATTTTTGACAAAAAAAAAATAATTTACCAATTTTTTTTTTGAGTGTAAATTTTTTTTTGAGTGTAAACTTTTTTTTAGTGTATTTATTTTCTGTTTTAGTGTAAAAATATTTTTGTGTGACAAAAATACCTTTTAAAATATATTTCTGACTTACAAATTTTTTTAAAACATGTTTAACGGGTTTTCAACACGTGAATTTAAGGTGAAACTAATCTGAAATTTACGGTTTTGCTTATAACTTTTGAACCACCGTACCGATTTGGCTGAAATTTAAACGAAACTGGACTAGAGGAACGGTAAATATATATGCCACACTTCAGCACCCTCAGAATTGCCGTTCGAAAGTTACCGTGTGTTTTATCTCGTAAATTTCAGAAAAACCCTTGCCGAAATTCACCCATTTGCTTATAACTTTTGAACCACTGGACCGATTTCGCTGGATTGCAATACCAACCTGACCAGGCAAATGTCCAACATATATACCAAACTTCAGGAGCCTCCGTAAAGTCTTTCAAAAGTTAGCGTGTTTTCAACAGACAGACAGACAGACGGACAGACGGACGGACGGACGGACGGACGGACATCGCTAGATCGTCTTAAAATCGATCGAGGATCATGAATATATATACTTTATGGGGTCCTAGACCAATATTTCGAGGTGTTACAAACGGAATGACAAACTTATATATACCCTCTATCACTAGAGTGGAGGGTATAAAAAGAAGGGTATGCGAGGGCTCCAAAGATATTAATTCTTCTTCCAAGTATATTTTTTCCTAAAACATAGTAATGCATTTACTTAAATATATCTTAAAAGTAAGTAAAATTGTACTTATTATAAGTTTAATTGTTTTTATCCAGAGGAAAAATATTTTTTTAAAATAAGTAAAAATTTCCTTAAACTTACGGATTCTGTGGACCCTATGGAGTCCCAATGTGAGGACCCTACGGGCCCCCAATATATGGGGTCCGCCCATGAGTATGTGCGTACACTATTATAGGGTCACTATTGATTTTGATCCAAAATTTTGGTCAGAATCGCTCTATCTGGCTTTGTTTTCGAGATCTGGGAATGGGGTCTTGAGAAATTTGATCATGAAATAACTCAAAAACTATAACTCGGAGAGCTTTCGGGTCTTCGGCGGTCATATTCTACAAGTTAAGGACTACAAAAATGCCTTTAGAATTTTTTTCGTATCTGCAGTATTTGCAGAGTTATAGGCATTTGAAAATTCCGCGAAAATCGAAATTTGGATTTAAAGTTAGGGTCTCATGGGGTCTTTAGATGGGGCCCCCAGATGGGGTCCCAAAATACCTCAAGTATTTTTTTTCTTAAGTTAAGTCAATTCTTTCTTAAACTGATGAAGATATGGATTCAAATAAAGTCAATTAAATCAATAAAATAAAGGTTACTTTTTTCTTAACTTAAAACAAAAATTTATTAAATTAAAGAAAATGCGTTTTGGAATTAAAGATTAGTACTTATTTGATTCAATGTCTTGAAAATGTCTATACTATTTTTAAGTAAGTTACGTACTTATTTACTTTTTTTGCACACAATTTAAATTTTTTTCTTTTAAGTAAAACAAAATTTTTTAATAAACCCTTTTTTTCTTAAATGCAATCAATTCGCCATTAATGTAAAGAATATTTAACTTAATTTAAAAAAACAAATTAAGGAAAACTTTTGTGCTGTTTTAAGTATTTGCATGTACTATCTTCAAGTTTATTTTCTTTGTTTTAAGTAAAACCACCTTATATTAAGTTAAGTTGAAGTAAATTATAAAAAAAATTGTGTACTTAAATTAATAACAGTGTTTATTTAATTTTAGTATAGTTATTTTTTTCAGTGTTGTCGCCTTTAAGTTAAATTCGATACCCGGGAGTTTTATGAGTCCCTTAGTACAAATCTGACATCAGATTTTCAAAATGGCGGATCCAACATGGCTCTTATATTTTTTAATAGCGATTTTTAAATCTGATGTTAGATTCGTACTATGTGACTCATTAAACTCCCGGGTATCGAGTTTAACTTAAATGCGACAATTTAAAAAAAAGCATCTGCCATATTGTATCCGCCATTTTGAATTTTTGAAATCTGAATAAAAATCCGGAATCAGCGTCCCAAATAACCCCCGGAAAACAAGTTTCAATGAAATCGAAATTAAAAAAAAACAAGTAGAAAAGTTAAATTCGACTTGGCCGAATCTATGCATACCCTCCACAATGCCCTTTTTAAGTGATAGTAAATTTTCTAACGTGAAAAAAATAACATTTTTGGTTATAAATATTTTATTTTCTGTAAAAAAAAACTTTTTTTTATTAATTTTTGAAAAAAAAAAAAATTACTAATTTTTTTTGAGTGTAAATTTTTTTTTGAGTGTATTTTTTTTTTTAGTGTAAAAAAACTTTTTTTTATTAATTTTTGACAAAAAAAAAATAATTTACCAATTTTTTTTTTGAGTGTAAATTTTTTTTTGAGTGTAAACTTTTTTTTAGTGTATTTATTTTCTGTTTTAGTGTAAAAATATTTTTGTGTGACAAAAATACCTTTTAAAATATATTTCTGACTTACAAATTTTTTTAAAACATGTTTAACGGGTTTTCAACACGTGAATTTAAGGTGAAACTAATCTGAAATTTACGGTTTTGCTTATAACTTTTGAACCACCGTACCGATTTGGCTGAAATTTAAACGAAACTGGACTAGAGGAACGGTAAATATATATGCCACACTTCAGCACCCTCAGAATTGCCGTTCGAAAGTTACCGTGTGTTTTATCTCGTAAATTTCAGAAAAACCCTTGCCGAAATTCACCCATTTGCTTATAACTTTTGAACCACTGGACCGATTTCGCTGGATTGCAACACCAACCTGACCAGGCAAATGTCCAACATATATACCAAACTTCAGGAGCCTCCGTAAAGTCTTTCAAAAGTTAGCGTGTTTTCAACAGACAGACAGACAGACAGACGGACAGACGGACGGACGGACGGACGGACATCGCTAGATCGTCTTAAAATCGATCGAGGATCATGAATATATATACTTTATGGGGTCCTAGACCAATATTTCGAGGTGTTACAAACGGAATGACAAACTTATATATACCCTCTATCACTAGAGTGGAGGGTATAAAAAAAATAAACGTCATATTGGATCCGCCATTTTGAATTTTGGAAATCTAAATTCAGAATGGTGTTTAGTGACCCATAATACAACCGGGAACCGAGTTTTATTTGAATGCGACAACTTAAAAAAAACCATCAGCCATATTGAGTCCGCCATTTTGAATTTTTGAAATCTGAATAAAAATTCGAAATCAGCGTCCCAAATAGCCCCCGGATAACAAGTTTCAAGAAAATCGAAATTAAAAAAAAAACGCCATATTGGATCCGCCATTTTGAATTTTTTAAATCTAAATTCAGATTCGTGTTTAGAGACCCATAATACACCCGGTAACCGAGTTTTATTTGAATGCGAAAACCTCGAAAAAATCATCCGCCATATTGGATCCGCCATTTTGAATTTTTGAAATCTGAATGAAAATTCGAAATAAGAGTCGCAATAAACCCCCTGATAACAAATTTCAGAAAAATCCGATAGCTCCTTCATTAGTTTCCAGCATATCCCGATCGGGGTATCCCGATTCGCTCCGCCATATTAGCTCACTTACCATTTGGTTCAACTTCCGCCACTCAGCTTTCAAAAGTAGAGATCATTGGCTAAATTTTAAGCCATAATACAACTCTCTACGATCAATAGAATTTTGGGGTAGGGGGGGTCGGGTGGGGGGGTCTCCCGTTGACGTGAAATAGCCCATATAAAAGAGACGATTTTAAGGTTGGGGTGCCTTGACTTATCGGGCATATCACTGTTTAAAAATTTCGTTGTCCCCTTATGAAACAATGTGGACCTCCGGGAAAAATTCAGTAACACAGGAATATCGTCTAGAGCAAAAACACGTGTTTACTTAAATTTAATAAAGATTATTTCGTATTCATATGTATTTCGTAGATCTATATTTTCTCATAAATACCCCCAAAATTTACACATTTTTATGAAAAAAATATTTAACGAAGCCAAATTTTTATAAGGTTATGCCACCGTTGCAACGCGTTGGGCATTCAAAAAACCTTTCTTCTCATTTGAAAACATCATATAGTTTCTGAGAAAGAAACGGCTGAAAAATACAAAAACGATTTTTCGACATTTTTTTACCCATTTAAAGAACCCCAGAATCTCCGATATTACTGATAAGCCGAGACCAGGGGCGTATCCAGGATTTTATTTCGGTGGGGGCCCAACATTTTTTTTTTAAATTTTTTTTTCACAAAAAATTTACATAACAGCAAATGTTTAATAGTTTTTCTCGATTCCTTGAACAGAATGTAACACAATCAGATTCTTCATTTTTGTGTAAGTTTAAAACTGTTGGGGGAAAAATAATTTAAATTTTTTTTATATTTTAAATTTTTTGAGAGACTTAAGACTCTTTTTAAAATGTGAACTGTATCAGATGCTGATATATTTTTACAAAGACGATTATCTGAATCTGATTTTTTTTTTTCAAACACAAGTCTTAGATTCTATGAGAATTTCTAGTTGAGACAGTTTTTGTTATAGTAAAAGTAAAAGACTCTAAATCATATTTCCAATGGAAAACGTTTTTCGGGAAAAAGTCACTTTAAAAAATGATTCTATAAATATATTTATAAAATACTTTTCCAAAAGAAAAGACTCCGATTGTAAGACATTTTCCCAGAATCTGAGATATTTCTAGTCTAGCACATTTTCTCAGATTCCGAAACATTCTACACAAAAAGTTTTAGATTCTGAGAAAATCTTCGCTTTTTCTAAAAGAAAAATGATTAAGATTTTGAGACCTTTTTAAAAAGAAAACAGTATAAAAAAAGACTTAGATTTTAAAACATTTTTCCTAAAGGAAAACTCTCGGATTCTGAGAAAATTTTCCTATAGAAAAAGTCTAAGATTCTTAAACAATTTTTCTATAGAAAAAGTCTCAGATTCTTAGACATTTTTCCTATAGAAAAAGTTTCTAATTCTGAGACATTTTTCCTATAGAAAGTCTCAGATTCTTATAAAAAAAGTCTCAGATTCTTCGACAATTTTCCTCTAGAAAAAGTCTCAGATTCTTCGACATTTTTTCTATAGAAAAAGCCTCAGATTCTGAGACATTTTTCCTAAAGAAAAAGTCTCAGATAATGAAATATTTTTCCCATAGAAAAATACTTAGATTTTGAGACATTATTCTTATAGAAAAATATATTTTTACAATAGAAGAAGTCTCAGCATTTTTCTATAGAAAAAGTCTCAGCTTGTGTCTCTGAGACATATTTCCTATACACAAAATCTTAGATTTTGAGATAATTTTCCTTAAGAAAAATTTGTTGATTCTGAGATGTTTTTCGTAAAAAAAGTCTAAGATTATGAGACATTTTCCTAGATTGTAAGAAAAATTCTCAGATTCAGAGACATTATTCCTACAGAAAGTTCTCAGATTCTAAAACATTTTTCATATAGAAAAACCTCGGATTCTAAATATTTTTATATAGAAAAAATCTCAGATTTTAAAACATTTTTTAGATTCAGAGACATTATTTCTATAGAAAGTTCTCAGATTCTGAAACTTTTTTCATATAGAAAAGCCTCAGATTCCGAAAATTTTTTATAGAAACGTCTCAGATTCTGAGACATTTTTCCTATAGAAAAAGTCTTAGATTCTCGGACATTTTTCTTATAGAAAGTTTTAGATTCTGAGACATTTTTTTTTGAAAAGTGTAAGATTCTGAGAATTTTTTTTTGAGAAATAGTCTCGTTCTGAGACATTTTTCTAAAAGACAAAGTCGCATTTTACGATTTGACTACATTTTACTTACAGTTAGATCAATTTTTGTGTATATAAAATTTCGGGTTCTAAGATATTTTTTCATTAGAATCTTAAGTTGAAAAGTTTCAAATTCTAAGAAAAAATTTTCAGATTTTTAGATTTTTTTAACAGAAAAATTTTCAGTTTCAAAACATTTTTCTTCAAAAAATTGTAGATTCTTAAATATTTTTCGATTTTTTTAAGTAGTTTTTTAATATTGTACTTGGTTTTTGATACCAAATCCTGAAATTTGTGATATCATTTCGGGGGGGCCCGGGCCCCCGGGCCCCCCCCTGTATACGCCACTGGCCGAGACACCCCAACCTTAAAATTGTCTCTTCTATATACATTTTAAGTTTCATACAAATCGGTTCATAAGGGTTGTTAGTCCCCATATAAAAATTTCACCCGATATTCTGTTAAATCGGTCTAATGGCAACAAAAAAAACCAAACTCACTTAAAATGGGTTCGTGCGTGTGTTATACACCAATTTTAAGATTTAACGAAATTTAGATTAAATCGGCCTGCGTTTGGAATTCAGATCCATTTTCCATTTTTTTCACAAAATTTTTTTTCAGAAAAAAACGTTCTCACATTATTTTTGTTCACAAAATTTTTTTTTTCAAAGAAAATTTTTATATAAATTTTTTTTTTATAAAAATGTTTTTTATTAAAAAATTATTGTACTTTAAAATAACCCTTATCAAAATCCTTCAGCAGAACAACAATATCCTGAAAAAGTCCGTTTTTAAGATTCTTATTTCAAGGGGTACAAGATAGTAAAAAAAGGATATAAAAGTGTACTTTGGTTATTTTTTCATCTTCAGAAATAATGGAAGCCCAACTTGATATTTGTGAAAAAGAAAAATGTTCTAAAAAAATACTCTTTGGAAATTTTCATTCTAAAATTGTAAAAAATAGTACACTGGTACTTTTGTGATCTTCTAAAATAATGGCACCAGAAACATAATATTTTAATATTTTTATTTCTTATTTCTGTTTTGTATGTTTTTCAGAATGAAATAAAACCCACAAGGAACGAAATGGAATGCAACGGGTTACCAAATGAAATAGAATTACCAACTAAATGGAATTGAACAGGAAACGAAATGGAATAATATATTTTTACTCAATTTTTGTTTTTTTCCTTCTTTTTTTTCTCTCAAAAATAAACATTCTCAATAAAATTTACCTAATATTTTTGTCCCACTGTATAGATTTTTCATACGTGTGATATTTTTGGTTTCATTTTGTATCTTTTTATCTACTATAGGTTTTCTGCTTAGTCTTCTTCTTGTGCCACATGTGTATGTTTGTTTGTATCTGAATATCTTTTTGTATATTTGATCTTTTTACATTTTTTGCTTTAAGCGTCACATTTATTTGGGATTATATGTTCATATAAATACGTACAAACATACAAAACTATACACCTTATGCTACTTACGTCGATTTCTTATATTTTTAAGTCTTTAGATTTTTAAATTTTGCTGGGCTTTTTTTTTCTTTTTTTTTATATTTAGTGTTATACGGTGTTGTTGTTGCGTTTATACATTTTTTTTTATTCAAAAAAGTCTTAACAGTCATTATAAAAATTTATTAATTATTCAAATCCGATTGGATTATAATAATTTATAATGCTTAGTTGACGTATTTATACATGAGTTTTGTATTTGTTATTATTTTTATTTTTCTTCTTGTGATATTTCATACACTTAGACTTAAGACTTAACTGCATATGTATGGATTTAAGTTAAAAAAAATTAAATCAACTAAATGGTAGGTTTTAATCTATTTAAAAACACGCTACATTTAACACTAGAGGCGGAAATAATCAAGAAAATTTTCAAAAAATTATTCGCAAGAAATATTTGATTTGAATTTGTTGCAAAAAAACTAAAAAAAGTGAACAATATTTGTTTGCCTACAAGAAATATACCACAAATTTTTGTTTAATAAATATTTTTCATCATTTTGATGAAATTTTTTAACTTTCGAGGAAATTTTCATCTTTCGATGAAATTTGTTTATCATATTGATGAATTTTTTTATCAATTTTCTTGAATATGACCAAGCAAAACTTTGGTAATGGGTGGTGAATATATAACACATTACCAGGTAATGTATATACCTTATTTGTAGCATTATTTAAGGATGCCTTACCAAACATTTGTTCCACAACGTATTATTTTAAAGTGAAAAATAATGCTTTACTAATAATTTGTTACGTATTGCATGATTATTGAAAAAAATGCATTTTATATTTATTATTTCTAAACATTAAATCATGGGTTACATTATGTATTATTTCAACATTTTAAATAATGCATTATTTGTAATTGAATACATAATGCATTATAATAACATAAAAAATAAATATTTTATACAAAAATGCATAAGTTTTAACTAGAGATGGGCTCACGACAGGAATTTTTGAATCAAGGACACTCACTCACTCACGAGCATATTTTTTCTACTCACTTATTATCACGTGAGTAAATTTAATACAAAACTACTTTTTCACTACTCGTAAGACCTTATATATTATGTTCTGGTAGGCTATATTTTATACCTTACTCGTATGCATTACTTTGAGTCTCATCCCCTGTTAAAATCATCAATGCTGCAATGTATAAATAAGCAATCCTATAACTTATTTTATACCTTATTTGGTAATCTAAGTTTTGCTTGGGAACGTATCAGAATGATAAATCTTTTCAAAAAGGTATTCATCAAGTTGATGAAATTTTTTTAACAAAAACTTTTTTGTTATTAATGAAAATATTTTGTCATATTAATGAAAAGAAAAAAATTTTCAATTTGTGTTCAGGTAATATTTTTCATCATTTTATTGAAATTTTTATTACTTTCATGATATTTTTCATCTTTCGATGAAATTTCTCATCAGTTTGATGATTTTTTTATTAATTTACATAAATACGAACGTTCCAGAATGATAAATCTTTTTAAAAAGCTATTCATCAAGTTGGTGAAATTTTTTGACAAAAACTCGTTTGTAATTATTTAAAAATCTTCATCTTATTAATGATAAGTTCCATGAGCCAAAAGTGAGTACCATTTAATACGATTTTTTAATACATTTAATACATTTTTCCTACTAAAATAATTATGTGTTTTTTTATTAGGTTCTTTGAGAACCTCTTTTTTTGCCTTTGTACTTAGCAAGCAAAATAAATCTTAGTATAATCATTTTTTTTTTAATTAAAAAATAAAAAATCGATTTAGTAGATTAGCAAACAAAAAATAATAATATATAAATAATACTTGACTAATCTACCTAAATTCACCTTAATCGATCAAGTGGATTAACAAAACAAAAAATATATCGCTAATCTACCATAACTAATCATTTTTTAAAAACAAAAAAAAAAAAAATTGGTAATAAAAAACTTTAGTATTGCACTCGTAAAACAAATCATAATTTTAGAATACTTAGAAATACCTATACCATTTTTTTTATTTTTATAATTTTTTTATGAAATCAGCTCTTACCGCTCCCATGGTGCCCCATAGGGACGGAAAATACACCCTGCCCTATTAATTTTTGCAACCGAAGATTTTTTCCAAACATACGTACGCCGTATTTCCACTCTGTAAGGGTGATCCCCTTAGGAAAACCAAATTCGTATTGTATGTGGAGTAAAGGTGGACCCGATAGGTCCAGACCCCGATGGGATATAGCCATTTTAAGTTTATGAAAAAAAAGGTTCCCACTTAAGGTTAAATTTTTAAAAAATATTTGCTCCTAGCTGTCCTAGAAGTAAGCCTACACAGAAAAAAAAATTGAGTAAATTTTTAATACTATTGAGTAAATTAATAATTATTTCCATAAACTCCTTACTTCGACTATAATGATCATTAAAAAAAAATTACCAAATCAGGTCAGTCGTTCTCCGATTTTAGATGTATTGAAAAAGGTGGGAGTGGACAATTTTTCTTTACGTAAAAACCTTAGTTGTACTATCACGAAGGTCAGGAAATAGTACATATAGCCAAATCGGCGCTGACGTTCCTCTATTTTAAATATTTCGAAATAAAAGTGGACGTGAAAAATTTGTATTGCCGTTTCTTCCCTTAAAAATCTTTTGCGGACTATAACCAAATCGGTGTAGCCGTTATTGTTATTTCGATACATAAAAAAGTGGGCGTGGGAAATTTTACTAACCTCAAAAACCTTAGTTGAATTATGGCGAACATTTTTAACAAAATTTAGCCGAAGGAGGCGTGGTCAATTTATTTTTTCGTAAAAACCAATGTTGGAATATGATGAAAATTCATTTAAAAAAAAAATTGTTAAATCAGTCCAGCCATTCTCAGATTTTAAATAAATTAAAAAAGTAGGCGTAAAAGTGGGCGTGGTCGATGTTTTTTTCAGAAAAAACTTTAATTGGATTGCTACGAAAATTTAAATAACAAATTACCCATATCGATGCAGCCGTTTTCCGATCTTAGATAAATCGAAAAAAAGTGGGCGTAAAAGTGGGTGTGGTAAATTTTTCATTACGTTAAAACCTAAGTTGGACTATGAAGAACTTTAAAAAAAAAATTGTCTAAGTAGGTCTAGCCGTTCTTAACTGATGCGATTACCAACGAACGACAATTGATTTTTATTTATATAGATTCGAATAAAAAAAATAATAACTTTAACATGAACTTTTCCAATATTAAAAGATTTGCCGGTCTTAAGAGCTTGGCCCACGAAAAACGAAAATAGTTTTTTGATGACAGACTCGCGATAAGGAGACCAAAATACTTAAGACAATGTAACCAGAAGTCTGTGCAAAAAAAAAAAAAAAATCCAGAGTAGTGTAGTCTAAGAATCTAAGATATTTTCTATAAGAAAAAGGTTGAATCTGAGGGTAATTCTACCGAAAATACGATCTGGGATTTAAAGAACTTTTTAGAATGAGAAGAGCTTTATATTCTGAAAATTTTTCTAAAGGCAAATATATCAGATATGAAAAATATTTTAGAATTTAAAAGTTTTTCTGTAGTAAAAATATTTCAACATGGGTTAAATTATGTGAAGAGAAGATGTATAAAAATTTAAGAGTTTATTGAAATTTTTTTTGGAATATTGGATTTTTGGTATACCTAAGTATAAAAAAAAATAAAAGGTCTTGTAATTAGGAGTTTTTTTTTTAAATGTAGTATCCGCGCCTGTAAGGCTGTTTTGAACTCTAAAGCTATTCAAAAAAAAAATCCAAAATCAGCTACTACATTCCGGGCAAAAACAAAATTGGATCTTATTGAAACTGAACCATAAACTACAAAGTGGAACATGGAAACTACAAAGTGGGCTGTAGGGTGCAAAAAATATTAAGCATGTGTATTAAGCCGTTGAAGAATACAATAATACATATTAAAAAAAATCGTTCATTGACGTTTTGACTTGTTTTTTTTTTTTTCTGCTGTCATTTGCGCAAAGTCAATGAATGAAAGACAAACCTTGAAGTTCATACTTAAAAATGTGTTAATCTTAACAATAATTTTTACAGATATAAATGAATGCATGTATGTGTGTGTGTGTGAATGTCTGCCTATATGATTATCTTTAAATTTATATCATCAATAATTTTTTTGTATTCTTTAAAAGAAAAACATACCGCTTTCTATAATATTCGAATGATCATCATCATTATGATGTTTATTTTTTTTTTTTGTTTAAACACATTTTGATGTGTCACGCGTGCAATTATCTGTTGTCACTGTGTCACTTATATGTTAGAGTATGTGTGTGCTTATGATTGTATTAGTATTTATCTATGTGTGTGTGTGTGTGTGAGTTTCAGTTTGTAAAACCTTGCCTTTCCTTTCAAATAACAAACAATATTTGTTGATGAATTTTTTTTTTTGTCAATTCTTTTTTTTTTTTTTTTTTGTATTCTTGATTCTAACACTTTTTGTTTCTTTTCATATACCGACTGCTGTACTGATAAAACTTGGAGGAACAAAAAAAATATTGTCTTGTCTTTAGATTTTCTTACCACAAAAACGTTTTAAGTTAATTAATAATAGAGTTGGTAATAAGTTATGTTGTTCTTGTTAGGAATTTGTATGTTGTATTCTATGCTTTTATCTATATTCAGTTCAAAATTATTGATTTAAATCAATATTTTTTCGTGTTATATTTTTTATTTTTTTTTTTTTTTTGTAATAGAAACATTTTTTTGTAACAAATTTACCGCTGTAAATAGATTATGGGTTTGTAGCAGACATAGATAGATGTGTTTTTATTTTGGTTTTTGAAAATGTGATAAATTTTGTTTCGGAAAACTTGTAAATCATATTTAAAGGTGTATTAACAAAATGAGGTAATAACAAGTTTAAATGCTATAATCGGCTGTGACGAATCAAATATAATCTTTTACTTTAAATTTTTATAATTTTTTCTGGCTTTTATTCATTTTACTCAACACCTCACTGTGGGGTAGGGTTACCATCCGTCCAATTTTCCCCGGACACCGTCCTCTTTTTTAGAGCGTGTCCGAGGTTGTCCTACCTTTTAAAGGTTTCTACATATTTTTTTTTATTGCTTCTAAACTTTGGAATTGCACAGTGAGGCAAATGGTAGGGGTCAGTGATCGGTTAAACTTAACGCCAACTACAACTTTTCTGAACATCACTTTGCAGGTAAGTAAGCTCTATATGTAGCGCGAAAATCATTACGTAGTCATCACTTCTTATCAGCTTTTGTGTGTCTTAAGGTTTGCCTTCTTAAAAAAGATTTGTATTTCAAAAATTTCTATTTGCTTTTCAAAATTTTCTCAAAGATTTTAAGAAAATTTCTTTTGAATTCCTAAAAAATTTAAAAGAGAAAAATTATTTTCTTGGAAATTATTCTATGAGAATATCATAGCTTTAATTAGTAAAGGAAATAATGATCTCGAGCTAGAATAAACCTGCTCAAAATATGATATTTTAAAGGTCGAAAACAAATTACAAATTTTTGAATTATGTATAGACATTTTTGGAATATAATTGGAAATAATAAATAATTGAGAATAATCTTTTTCAAAATATAATTGAAAATTTTTTTAATTATAAGTAGAAATAAAAATTGTTTTCCTTATAAAAATGCATTTTATTTATCGCGTTGTTGACTTTCTTTAAATTAATTTATAAAAAAAATTCCTCTTTTTTAGGTCAAATGTCCCCCTTTTGAGGTTGACGTCCTCTTTTTCTCAAAATGGAAATGGCAACCCTAATATAGGGTATAATGAGTTTGTGCTGATGTTTGCAACTACCTGAAATATTGGTCCTAGACCCACTTTTAAGTATACCGATCGATTTAGAATCACTTTTTTAGTCGATTTAGCGATGTCTGTCTCTCTGTCCATATAAACGGTGTAAACTCGATACAGGTCTCAATTAATCAGTTGACTCAAAATTTTAACCTTGGGACTCTCTTGGCCCAAGGACGAAGCCTATTGAAATTGAAAAAAAAAATCGGTCCTAATTTAGACCTAGCCCCAATACAAAGGTCCTCTTTAGTTTTGGTTCAAATGACTCTAATAACTGTATTATAATTGGTATCTTTTCGAAACTTGGAAGGTAAACGTGTTTTGTCTTCACAAATTACCATTCCGAATTTAAAAGGAATCGGACCAGTTCTTCTTGTAGCCGCCAAACAAACCACACAGAAAAAAATATGGAGGAAACAAATTTGAGTAATCTCTTGTTTAAATTTAAAAACAAAAATTGAGTAATTTTTTAATTGACGCAATTAAAAATTTACTTAAAAATTTTAAAAACAATTTAAGTAAATAATTTAAAAAAATTTAATAGTTTTTTTATTTTTTTTTTAACTGTCATAGTTTTTTGAATTATCGTTTAGTTTATAGTTTTTTGTATATGTATATGAAAGTTTGTAATCGTCTTTATAAAATTTTCCTATGTTTTTGAGACATAAATATGTTTGGTAAAGTTTGAAAAAACAAGTTTTTTGTTTTTTTTTTGTAAAAAAATTTAAAACTTTTTTAAACTTTAAAAAAAATAAATATAGATACATTTTGAGTAAATTTTTAATTGTGTCAATTAAAAATTTACTAAAATTTTTTTTTCAAACATTTAATAAATTTTTATTAAAAATTTACTCAATACTAATTTTTTACTCAATAGTATTAAAAATTTACTCAAATATTTTTTTTATTTTTTTCTGTGCACCTTTCCGATTTTCATATAAATCTCTTAAATTTCATGAAAATAGAAAATATTTAATTAAAATGTTGTTTTTGTACGTTAAACGCGTACATTAATTACCTTATCAAATCTGACTATCATCGGACCATTTTTGGACTTAGGCCCCATGAATGAAAATTTCGCCCGATATTCAGCTAAAGCGGTTTATTGTCAACAAATTTGCTTTGTGAGTGTTTTTTATACATATAAAAGATTTAACAAAATATATATCGGTTCATGTTTGAACTTGGGACCCATTTTCCGGAAAAGTCTGGTGTAGGGTATTATGTGGACTATAGTTTTCTTAATTGTTTTTAATTGCTTTTTTTTACTTGGGACCCATTTGCCGGGAAACTCTGGTGTAGGGTATTACATGGTCGGTCTTGACCGACTATTGTGTTCTAACTTGTTTTTATTTGTTTTTTTTTTAATTTTTCTCTGGTTTTATAGTGTTCAGAACTGAGATCACGTAAAGCGATTGTTGAATATCGTAAATTTTTAGAGTCTTATTTTGTAGTGTTTCTGGATAAGGAAACACTCTTTAATAACACTGTGCTCGAATTTGACACTTTTTTTAACAAGCTGGGCACTAGGATGGCACTCATAATGACTTTTTTTCGAATTAATTCGATCGCCGGGCTACTTATGATTCGTTTTGGTCTAAAAACTCTATGTTTAAGTTTTTAGCCAAATTGGACAAAATCAGTGGTGGCTACCGTTACCCTTTCAATACCGTTACCGATTAAAAACCCTTTAATATTGACTACCGTTACCGTTACCAATACCGAAATAAAAATTTGAAAATACCGTTACCGATAAAAAATCGTTACCTTTATTTGGATTTTTACCGGTATTATATCGGTTGTATTAATATTATTTATTTTAATTTTTTTGTGGATTAGAAACATAGTAAAATATTTTCAATAAACGTAAAATAAAAAAAAAAAATTGATCATTGCCAATCCAACGTCCGTCTGTAGAAGACACGGTACAGTCCAAAATAAACGGGCTACCCTGCAGGAACGAACTGGAGTGTTTGAAACCGGTATACCAGAAATGTCTATAGGTTAGGTTAGGTTAGGTTAGGGGTGGCGGAGCTCAAAATTTTGAACTCCTCGCATAGACCGGCTGGTCCATAGCAATACCACATGTTCCTTCAGCGACGAGGATAAAACGCGTTAGTCCATGTTGCAAACAATTTAATGCGCATGAGGTCCATGACTGCGATTTCTTCCAGATTCTCGAGTTCTGCTTTGCCCAAAATTTGTTTGCGATGCCTGGCCAATGCGGGGCATTTGCACAGGATATGTTCAACAGTTTCATCCGTATTCGGTTCATCACATCTTCTACAATTGGAATCAGAGATAAGTCCAATTGTTCTTGCGTGGAAAGCAATAAGGCAGTGTCCCGTGACCACTCCCGTGAGTAAACGACATTCTCTTCTGTTAAGAGAAAGTAGGTAACGAGTTCTTTTAAGATCGTAACGCGGCCAGATTATTCTGGTAGTTCTGCTTGTACTTAACTCTCGCCATTTCCTGTTCGCCATGGAAATACACTGACAATCACTTCTCGATCTGTAGTACTGCATTGGGGGATCGATATGAACAAAATCCCCTACCCCATCTGCGCCCAGTTTTGCAAGCTCATCAGCCTTCTCGTTCCCGTCTACTCCCTTATGTCCTGGAACCCATATTAGAGAGACGAGGTTGTTGCTGGATAGTTTCTGAAGATTCTCGTAGCAAGAAATGTCTATAATTTTTTGAAATTCAATTTTTCTTCTCACACAACTCAGCATGCCTCCCCATCCTAATAAACGGCTCTGCAAAAATATTTTTAAATTTTTTTACATATTGGAGGGTATAAAAGATTCGGCATGGCCGAATTTATCACTCTCACTTGTTTTCATTAAAAAATAATTAGGGAATTCACATGGGTATCGTATTTGTTGTATATGTTATATGTCCTATTTAAAAACAGGGTTGGTAAAAATTATTTATCGCTCATTTGATAATTTTCTCTTAGATTCTCTTCTTGTTAGCATACTTGAAAATAGCACACAAAACAGAGATATAAATGTTGTATCGTCATATCGTGTAAGTGTCGTATTATCAATTTAAAGTTTAACCAACCCTGTTTTTAGATAGGACATACATAACCTGACCAACTGTTTTTGTCTGAAAAGCGGGATGGAAAGGCTGAAAAAGCGGGATTTTGGTCTAAAAAGCGGTACTTTTTTATATCCTCCACTTAGTTATAGTAAGTTTGTATCAGTTCGAAAAAATGTAAAAATTCATGATATTAATTCGACGTAGTGATGTCCGCCCATCTCTCTGGCTGTCTATTGAAAACACACTTACTTTCGAAAGAAAATAGTTTGTAATTTTTCCGGTCAGGTTTGTATTGAATTTTGGATTGGTTTCGCCTCCAATTCACGTGTTAAATAAAACGTTGAAAACGCTTCGAAAGTCATTGGTAAGCTACAAAATAAGTTTACGAAATATTTTTGTCACTTCAAACAAATTTTACACTCAAACAAATTTACAATTAAAAAAAAAATTACATAAAAAATCATTTACCCAAAAAAATATATTCCGAGTGAAAATTTTCAAATAGAGTGGATTTTTTTTTTAAATTTTGTGGAAAATTAAAAAAAAAATTATTTTGCAGATTTAAAAAATGCGTCAAATTCACAAATTATATTTTGTACCAAATTAATATGGGCTACCGATATCTCGAAAATGATATATTTCTTATCTAAGTACGTTTTGGCAACGTTAAACAAAAATTATCTTGTTTTGAGCATATTCATAAAATTTTTAATCAAACTTTTTTACTTAAATTTAGAGAATTTTTGCCCAAAACTAGAAATTTTGTCTGATTTTCGCGGGGTCAAAGAGTTAACCGATTCGGCTCAAAATTTTACTAGGTACTTATTTCAGGTCATTTAAAAATAAGGACCACTCAATTGAACATGTCTCCAAAAAAATAAAGATTTTTTTTTAAATTTCAAAAATTAATTGAAATAAAAATAAACTTAAAAATTTGTTTTTAATTTAAAATAAAATCAATTTATTTTAAAAAATAAACGTTTAAAAAGTTATTGGAAATTTTTTCGAGTTCCAACATAATTTTAGGAGTAATTTTCATTTTTTAAACGCGGAAAAAAATTTTACCATATTTATATGCACAAAAATCTAAATAAATCGATTAAAATTACTTCAGAACATTTATACTCAAAAATGCTATTCTAAAAGTCAAAAGCGGGATAAAGCGGGATGAAGCGGGACTTTTGTTTAAAAAGCGGGATAGAAATTCAAGGCGGGATGAGACATCAAAAAGCGGGATAATCCCGCCAAAAGCGGGATGGTTGGTCAGGTTAGACATACAACATACAACACCAAATACGATACCCATGTGAATTCCCTAAATATTATTTCTTTAAAAAAATTAAAATTGTCTTGAAAATCCAACGTTTCGACAAGACCGGCAAACAACCTCTTTTTACTTAAATTAAATTTTGCAAAATAGTTTTTGTTATCGCCCTGTAAAAAAAGTAATACTAATAAAAGATAATATTGCAGCACTTTTGTTTTTCTGTCAGTCTGTTTTTTAGTTAAACGATATAATCTTTTTTGTTAATGATTGTATTTAGTTTAGCTTAAGATATACATAATCTTTATCAGTTGATAAGAACAACTAAGTAAATAAATAAACAATCAAACAAACAGTACAAAACTTAAAATGCGGTAAAATACACAAAAGATACTCGTAATCTTAACCTACAGACAGACAGATATACATATTTTCATATATAGCTATAGTATGTGTCTGTATGTAAAGGTAATTATTATTAAGCTTTTTTTTAAACAAATAGAAAATTTTGTTAAATTAACTATAATTAACTAAATCAGGGTATATATTTATGTCTTGAGTCATAAAATTTTTAGTTTTTTTTTAGCGAAATTTGATTACAAATATATATATTTATTTAATGCGTCAGTTTGAATACTCAAATACTTACATACACATGAATATTTTTCCACATTTTCAAAAATTAATTTTTAATAACTTAATGCGTTTTGTGTTGTCTGTAGGTCTGTCAGACTATCTGCTTTGCTTTTTTTTTTGTTGGCTTAGCTGTAGTCCCCCCTTTTTTGCTGTATTTATGAAAAATATAAAAAAAAAATACAAATAAAGATAAGATAATCCCGGAGACCTACTAAATACTTTTAGGTATTGCATATTTATGTTAGGGATGGGAGCGTGAGTGAATTTTGGCATACGCACTCTCACGAAAAAATTGTTTTATTCCCGCACGGTCACTAGCGAAATATTTCTTCCCGCGGCGTACGGACATAGCGCCCAAGGTCTTATCGCCCAAAACCGTAAATGTCATATCGCCCAAGCTGCGACATATAGCCCAAAATGAAAGGTTTAAAAATGTTATTTCTCCCAAAACAAAATTGTCAAAAAATCCAAAATATTTTTTTTGGGCGAAATGTCGAAATTACGACTTCTATGATTTGTTTTTTTTTTTTTTTTTTGTAATAAAGGTTTTCTGCGTAGGCGGCCTTCGGCCGGGCTTAGGGATTACTACCCTCTCTGCAAACCAAAGCTATTTTGGTTATCAGGCCTTTTTGATGCATAACAAATTTGATAGTGTTAAGGCCTGCTACCCTAGAAACTTTACTTTGCGTAGAGGGTGGGTTTAATGCATGGATTTTGTAATCTCTAAGCCCGGCCGAAGGCCGGCTACGCATAAAACCTTTCAAACATTGTCTTAAAAAAAAGCAATATTGGTGAGTTTTATGATTATTTTTTTGGGCGCTATGACATTTTATAAATTCAACATTTTGATATTTGGGTAATATGACATTTTTGATAATTTATATTAATTTAAAGAAAATTGTTAAAATACCCAAAAATAATGGCCATATCGTCCAAAAAATTTTGCAACAACAACTATCACACATTTTTTTTGGGTGGAATGACTTTTTTAAATTGGGCGATATGCCCTTGGGCGTTATGTCCGTACGCCCTTCCCGCTCATGCTTACTCACTGTCGCGTGACTAATTTTAATTTTACTCACGCTTACAAAATAGTAAAAATAATGAAATTTAAAAAAATTGTTTTTTGATTTTTAAAAAAAATATTTTAAATTACCATTTTAACTTATCAACAATCGGCTTAGCGGCTTAGCCGCGATTGTTGTTCTTCACTGGTAATCAGATAAAAAAGTGTATTGTTGGCTCATTTTCAAATAGAGTGTTGTTGTGTTTTTTGTTAAATTAATTTATTTTTAGTCAATAACACAAGTTGTCAATACAATTAAATTTCTTGTTAATACAACAACGATTTAGTTGAAAATAAACCAACAATATATTTTGAGGTTGTTTATTCTGGCTCGAGGTCATTATTTTCTCTACTAATTAAAACCATGATATTCTCATAGCATAATTTTCAAGAAAATTATTTTTTTGTTTTAAATTCATTTATGTTGGTCATTTTTGCAAGACTTAATCGACACTTGTTTCGGAATTTGTCAAGATTCCATTGTCAAGATTATTTAGCAAAAATAGAAACGATTTACTACAAAGTAGCAAACGAGTCTAATGACAAATCGTTTGTGCACAAACTAGCATATTAATACATATTCGCCTCTATTCACAATGAGAATTAGAAAGACGAAGAAATTGTACCATACTAATAAGGAAACGATTGTCAATAACCAACAAAAATATTTAAAACAATTTCTTCGTCTTTCTAATTCTCATTGTGAATAGAGGCGAATATGTATTGATATGCTAGTTTGTGCACAAACGATTTGTCATTAGACTCGTTTGCTACGTTATAGTAAATCGTTTCTATTTTTGCTAAATAATCTTGACAATGGAATCTTGACAAATTCCGAAACACGTGTCGATTAAGTCTTGCAAAAATGACCAACATAAATGAATTTAAAACAAAAAAATAATTTTCTTGAAAATTATGCTATGAGAATATCATGGTTTTAATTAGTAAAGAAAATAATGACCTCGAGCCAGAATAAACATCCTCAAAACATAATATTTTAAAGGTCGAATAAAACAATTTTTATTTTTTAATAAAAATTAATCAGAATTTAAACCAACAATATAAACAGTTTTTTTCTGTGTTTAGCGAGATTTGAATTAAATCTTTTTAGAAATTTTCCTTATAACATTTAAATGAGAGTGAGTTTTCGACAAATTTCTATTTGTTTAACATTTTTAGTTGCGCAAAATAATAGACGTAAACTTACGCAACAAATTTAACTCCCACACTCAAAGAAAAATGATTCTTCATATTGATGAATCAGTTTCATCACGTGCTGTCATAAAGTTTTTATGTAAAATATCATCACATTTTAAAAAGCATTTTTCAATATGATGAAACATGACATTAAAATTGATGTAACAAGTGCAAACACTTTTCAACATTTCATAAAAATATGAATTGAGCTTTCCTAGCAATGTTTTTTACGTTATCGCAAAGAGTTAGAAATGGCAAATCAAAAATACATGATTTTATTTATAATTTACTAGCTAACTCGCCCGGTACTTCGTTACCGGTTAGCTGTAAAAAAAAAAACTTTATTACTTCAAATTCTTACTATTTTTTAATTAAACATAAAAATTGTTAGTTTCGACCTTTAAAATATTATATTTTGAGTAGATTTAAAGTTGCAAAAAATTTTATTTTGGCGAAACGATCCCATAGTTCAAACTTTAAGTTTAAAGGAACATTAGTGCATAAGGAACAATATGTACCAAATTGAAGCGAAAATTCAAAAAATTATTTTCCCAGAATGTAATTTCCGCAAGTGGATCGTAAAGTACCAATTTTAAGTATCTCTACTTTCTCCCTTTTTCCCCATTAGAAGCAGAATTTTCATAAAAGTACTTATTTTAGAATGTTATTTCCGCGAAAGGATCGTACAGTCCAAATTTCAAGTATTTAGGACCATTAATTCAGCAGATACAAAATTGCCCTACTTTCCCCATTTCCCCCTTAGAAGCAGAATTTACTAAAAAAGTGCTTCTTCCAGAATGTTATTTCCGCTAGAGTATCGTACAGTCCAAACTTCAAGTATCTAGAACCATTAGTTCAGCAGATACAAAACAGTTCAAAATTCAAGTATCTAGGACCATTAGTTCAGCAGATACAAAATTGCCCTACTTTTCCCCTTTTCCACCTATAAAACAAAATTTTCAAAAAAGTACTTCTTTCAGAATGTTTTTTCCGCGAGAGGATTGTACACTCCAAATTTCAAGTATCTAGGACCGTTAGTTCAGCAGATACAAAATTGCCCTAATTTCCCCCTTTTTTCCCGTAGAAACGAAATTTCAAAAAAGTACCTCCATTAGAATGTTGTTTCCGCAAGAAGATTCAAATTTCAAATTTGCCCTACTTTCCCTCTTTTCCCCCATAGAAGTAGATTTTTCCAAAAAAGTACTTCTTCCATAATGTTATTTCCGCGAGAGGATCGTACAGTCCAAACTTCAATATCTAGGACCATTAGTTCAGCAGATAAAAAATTGCCCTTCTTTCCCCCTTTAAAAAGTAATTTTCAAAAAAGTACTTCTTTCAATATGTTATTTCCGCGAGATGATCCTATATTGCAAATGTCATGTTTTTAAGACCATTAGTTTAAAATTTACCAAATTGCCCTATTTTCCCCCTCTTGGCCCTCCTTAAAACCAAAATTTTCAAAAAGTGTATTTTTCAAAAAATTATTTCCGCGAGAGGATCAAAACTTAAAGTTTTAGTTCAGAAGATACAAAATTGCCCTAGTTTCCCCCTTCTACTTTTTTCAAGATGTTTTTTTTTGCGAGATGATCCTAGAGTTCAAATTTCAAGTTTCTGGAGCCATTTGTTTAAAAGATAAATAATGTACCGATTTTCCTTATTTCCCCCCCTTTCCCACCGTGGAGGAGGAATTTTTCAAACAATATTTTTTCTGAATGCTGTTTCCGCGAGAGGATCCTAAAGACCAAACTTCACGTTTCCGATTTTCCTTATTTCCCCCCCTTTCCCACCGTGGAGGAGGAATTTTTCAAACAATATTTTTTCTGAATGCTGTTTCCGCGAGAGGATCCTAAAGACCAAACTTCACGTTTCTGGGACCATTTGTTCAGAAGATAAAAAATTTACCGATTTTCCCTATTTTCCCCTTTTCCCACCCTTGGAGGCGGAATTTTCAAAAAATTTTGTTTTCCGCATGTTAATTCCGCGAGAGGATCCTAGAGTTCAAATTTTAAGTTTCTGGGACCATTTGTCCAGAAGATAAAAAATGTACCAATTTGCTCTATTTTCCCGACCTTGGAGGCGGAATTTTCAAAAAAATATTTTTTTAGTTTTTTTTTCGCGAGAGGATCATAGAGTCCAAATTTCAAGTTTCTAAAACTATTAGTTCAAAAGATACAAAATCCCCCAAAGTGCCCAACTTTCCCCTTTTTTTCCCATAGAAGTGGAAGTTCTTTAAGTATGTTATTTTCGCGAAAGGATCGTTCAGTTCAAATTTCAAGAATCTAGGACCATTAGTTCAGCAGATTCAAAATTGCCCTTCTTTCCCCCTTTTTCCCACAGAATTTTGAAAAGTACTTTCTTAAGAATGTTATTTCCGCGAGAGGATCGTTCAGCCAAATTTCAAGTATCTAGAACCATTAGTTCAGCAATTTTATAAAAGTACTTCTTTCAGAATGTTATTTCCAAGAGAGAGGATCGTGCAGTCTAAGTTTCAAGTATCTAGGACCATAAGTTGAGCAGATACAAAATTGCCCTACTTTCCGCCTTTTCCCCCTTAGAAGCGGAACTTTCTACAAAAAGGACTTATTTTAAAATGTTATTTCCGCAAGAGGATCATACAGTTAAAATTTCAAGTATCTAGGATCATTAGTTCAGCAGATACAGAATTGCCCTACTTTCCACCTTTTCCCCCTTTAGAAGGAGAACTTTCAAAAAAGTACTTCTTCTAGAAAGTTCTTTCCGCGAGAGGATCGTAAAGTCCAAACTTCAAGTATGTAGGACTATTAGTTCAGCAGATTCAAAATTGCCCTACTTTCTCCTTTTTCCCCCCGTAGAATCAGAATTTAAAAAAAAGTTATTCTTTTAGAATGTTATATAACCCCCCCCCCCCCCCTTAAAAGTAGAGTTTTCAAAAAAGTACTTCCTTGAGAATGTTATTTCCGCGAGAGGATCGTACAGTCCAAATTTCAAGTATATAGGACCATTATTTCAGCAGATACAAAATTGCCCTACTTTTCCCCTTTTCCCACTCAAAATCGGAATATTTAAAAAAGTACTTCTTTCAGAATGTTATTCTCGCGAAAAGATCGTTCAGTCCAAATTTCAAGTCTCCCGGACCATTAGTTCTACTTTCCCCCTTTTCCCTCTTAGAGGCGGAATTTTCCAAAAAGTCCCCCATTCGAATTTTATTTCCGCGAGAGGATCGTGCAGTCCAATTTTCAAGTATCTAGGACTATTTGTTCAGCAGATACAAAATTGGCCTACTTTCCCCTTTTTCCCCCTTAAAAGAAGAATTTTTAAAAAAGTATTTCTTTCCGAATGTTATTTCCGCGGGAGGATCGTACAGTCCAATTTTCAAGTATCTAGGACCATTAGTTCAGCAGATTTAAAATTGCTCTATTTTCCCCTCTTTTTCCCCTTAAAGCTTAGTACTCTGTTTTTTACGGTGAAAATTTCACTTAAACTTTCAACGCCTTAAATCGTAATAAGACATTTAAAAATCAACAAATTTTTACAATTATAAGAAAGAAACGATCATAACAAAACTGAAATGTCACTTTTTCACGGCAATTTAAATTGTCTTGCATAATAAAAATGGGTGAAAACTTTTTTTAACAATTTCCCTATAATTCCTCGCGCTGCCAAAATTTATTTTTTTTATATGGAGTTTGACAGATTTTTTCCTGTGAACTCGAACAGAGTACTTTGCTTAAAAGAGGAATTTTCAAAAAAGTATTCCTTTCCGAATGTTATTTCCGCGGAAGGATCGTAGAGTCCAATTTTCAAGTATCTAGGACCATTACTTTAGCATATACAAAATTGCACTACTTTCGCCCTTTCTACCCCTTAAAAGCGAAATTTTCAAAAAAGTACTTCTTTTGGAATGTTATTGCCGCGATATGATCCCATATTCCAAATGTCATGTTTCTAAGACCATTAGTTTAAAGTTTAGCAAATTGCCCTATTTTCCCCCTTTTGGGCTTCTTCAAAACCAAAATTCTCAAAAAAGTATATTTTTCAAAAAATAATTTCCGCAAGAGCATCCAGATTCAAAATTTCAAGTTTGTTCAGAAGATACAAAATTGCCCTATTAAACCCCTTCTACTCCCACCCCCACCCTTATAAAAGGATTTTTCAAAATATTACTTTTTACAAACTGTTTTTTCCGCGAGAGGATCATAGAGTTAAAATTTCAAGTTTCTGGGACCATTCGTTTAGTAGATACGAAACTGCCCTTCTTTCCCCATTTTCCCCCTTTAAAAACGAATTTTTCAAAAAAAGTACTTCTTTTAGAGTGTTATTTTCGGGATAGGATTGTACAGTTCAACCATTAGTTCAGCAGATACAAAATTGCCCTGCTTTCCCCCTTTTTTGCCGTAGAAGCGGAATTTTTAAAAAAGTTTTTCTTTAACAATGTTATTTCCGCGAGAGGATCGTTCAGTTGAAATTTCAAGTATCTAGGACCATGAGTTCAGCAGATTCAAAATTACCCCACTCACCCCCTTTTTCCACGGAATTTTCAAAAAGTACTTTCTTAAGAATATTATTTCCGCGAGAGGATTGTACTGTTCAAATTTCAAGTATCTAGGACCATTAGTTCAGCAGATACAAAATTGCCCTACTTCCCCCTTTTTCCTTGTTGGAGCGGAATTTTTGAAAAAGGTCTTCTTTAAGACTGTTATTTTCGCGAAAGGATCGTACAGTTAAAATTTCAAGTATTAAGGACCATTAGTTCAGCAGATTCAAAATTGTCCTACTTTACCCCATTTTCCCCCAGAATTTTGAAAAAGTACTTCCTTTAGAATGTTATTTCCGCGAGAGGATCGTTCACTCCAAATTTCAAGTATCTAGGACCATATTTTCAGCAGATACAAAATTGCCCTACCTTCCCCTTTTTCACCCTTTAAAGCGGAATTTTCAAAAAATTACTTTTTTCAGAATGTTATTTCCGCGAGAGGATCGTGCAGTCCACGCGAGAGGATCGAGCAGTCCAATTTGTTCAGCAGATACAAACCGGAATTTTCAAAAAAGTACTTCTTTCAGAAAGTTATTTCCGCGAGAGGATCGTACAGTCCAAATTTCAAGGATCTACGACCATTAGTTCAGCAGACACAAAATTACCCTACTTTCCATCTTTTTCGCCCTTAGAACCCAAATTTTCAAAATAGAATTTTCTTTACAATGTTATTTCCGCGAAGGATCCCATAGTCAAAATTTTTAAGTTTTTGTGAAAATTAGTTCAGAACATACAAAGTGTACCAAATTGTCCTATTATCCCCCTTTTCCACCCTAGAAGCGGAATTGAAAAAAAAAAACTTTGTTTCGGAATGTTTTTCCGCGAAATGATCTTATAGTCCAATCTTTAAGTATCTAGAACCATTAGGTCAGAAAAAAGAATATGTACCAAAGAAGTGCCTTTTTAAAAAAGCACTTTCTTCAGAATATTATTTCCGCGAGAGGTTCCTATAGTCCAAATTTCAGGTTTCTGTGACCATTAGTTCACAATATGGAAAATGTTCAAAATCGTCCTATTTCCCCACCCCCCAAATTTGAATGAAAAATTTTCAAAAAATACTTTCTTCAGAACATAAATTCCGTGAGAGGATCACATAGTCCAAATTTTTAAGTTTTTAGGACCATTAGTTCAGAAGATACAAAATGTACCTATCCTACTTTCCCCCTTTCAACCCCCTAGAATCAGAATTAAAAAAAAAACTTTGTTTCAGAATGTTTTTTCCGTTAGAGGATCTTATAGTCCAAACTTTAAGTTTCTAGGACCATTAGGTCAAAAGATAGAACATGTACCAAATTGCCATTTTTCCCCCATTTCCCCTTCTTATTGAAAAAAAAAAATACTTTCTTTAGAGTATTATTTCCGCGAGAGGATCCTATAGTCTAAATGTTAGGTTACTGGGGCCATTAGTTCAGAAGATGTTCAAAATTGTCCTATTTCCCCCTAAATTAAAGTGATTAAATCAATAAATTCCCAAAAATAAAAAAATAAATGAGAAAAAAAATTGAGTAAAAAATTTGAGTCAAAAAATTAAGCGAAAAAAATTTGGAGTAAAAAAAAATTGAGTAAAAAAAATTTGGGTGAAAACACCTTCTAAGTAAAAAATTTAAGTAAAAAAATTGAGTAATAAAACTGAAGAATAAAATACAATTGAGTCAAAAAAATTTTTAGTAAAAAAAATTGAGTGAAAAAAAATTTTGAGTAAAAAAAAGTTTTGAGTAAAAAAAAAATTTTGAGTGAAAAAAAATTTTGAGTGAAAAAAAATTGAGTGAAAAAAAATTTTGAGTGAAAAAAAATTTTGAGTGAAAAAAAATTTTGAGTGAAAAAATTTTGAGTGAAAAAAAATTGAGTGAAAAAAAATTTTTGAGTGAAAAAAAATTTTGAGTGAAAAAAAATTATGAGTGAAAAAAAAATTTGAGTGAAAAAAAATTTTGAGTAAAAAAAATTTTTGAGTGGAAAAAAAATTGTAAAAAAAAATTTTGAGTGAAAAAAAATTTTGAGCAAAAAAGTTTTGAGTAAAAAAAAATTTTGAGTGAAAAAAAATTTTGAGTGAAAAAAAAATTTTGAGTGAAAAAAAATTTTGAGTGAAAAAATTTTAGTAAAAAAATGTTTTTTCCCCGAGAGGATACTATAGTTCAAATATCTAGTTTCTAGGACCATTAGTTCAAAATTCACCAAATTGCCCTATTTTCCCCCTTTTTGTCCCCTTAAAACCGGAAATTTCAAAAAAGTACTTTTTTCAAAATGTTATTTCCGCGAGAGTATCCTATATTCAAAATTTCAAGATTGTAGGACCATTAGTTCAGAAGATACAAAATGTACCAACTTGCCCTATTTTCCCCCTCCCCCCCCCCCCCCCCCACCTTAGAAACGGAATTTTCAAAATATTACTTTTTCCAAAATGTTATTTCCGCGAGTACTGCAAATTACAGTTGGAATGACATATGCCGTGAAGCTAATGATAGAGATAGATACAGAGAAGTTGTTGAGGCCCTATGCTCCAACGGGAGAGAAGGATGACAGAAGAAGAATTTCCGCGAGAGGGTCCTAGACTTCAAATTTCAAGTTTCTGAGAGCATTTGTTTAGAATATAAAAAATGTAACAATTTGCCCTATTTCCCCCTTTTTCCCCCCTTGGAGGCGGAATTTTCCAAAAAAAAATTTTCCGAAATTTTATTTCCGCGAGAGGATCCTAGAGTTCAAATTTGAAGTTTCTAGGACTATTAGTTCAAAAGATACAAAATCCCCCAAAGGGCCCTATTTTCCCCCTTTTGCCCCCCTTAGAATCGGAATTTCCAAAAATCCCTTCTTAGTGGGTGGTTTTGTCGGGAGCCGAACCTACATTCCAAATTTCAAGTCTCTAGCTTCAGCGGTTTGGGCTGGGCGATGATTATTGCCAATCAGTCAGTCAGTCAGTCAGTCAGTCAGTCAGTCAGTCAGTCAGTCAGTCAGTCAGTCACCACACTCTTTTATATATATAGATTATTTTATATAACGCAGTTTAAACTTACACTGCGCGAAAATTGGTGTGGGTCGATCCGAAATGATCAATTTTAATACTGGTGAAAACTGGACTTATCATTAACTGTCTCAAAACTACTTATCTTATCATAACATATCAACATTTTCAAAGTCCGGAAAGAAATTTAAAAATTTTCTAAGCCACTGACACATTTTTTTCTTTTTAGTTTTTCTGCAAAGAACTTCATAAAAATGATTTTGGAAAAAAAAATTTTTTAACAATTTTAAAAAATTCCAATTTTCTAAATTTTTAAAATTTTTTTTTAATTTTTGCGCTTTGGTATCAAAAAATTAATTTAAATTGTTTTTAGAAAAAAAAAAATTAAAAATTTTCTAAATTCCAAAAAAAAATTTTAAAAATCTTCTGCAAATCTTTTTTGTAATGTAGTTGTAATAAAGTAATATATTTATGAATAAACTTCATCTTATTGATGATAAGTTACTTCAATATTATGAAATGTTGGAATATTTTTCGTCCAATGTAACGCATCATCAATATGATAAAGAATTGTCATCATTATTATAACACTGTTTCACCAATTTTAATGATACATTTCCTTCATAATGATGAAACATTTCAATATATTAAGGAAAAAAATGTCAAAAAAATTAATGGAAAAGTGACACCATATTGATAATGCGCGTCATCATATACTACAATAGGGTTGCCATCTCCATTTTGCGAAAAGGAGGACGTCAACCTCAAAAAAGGAGGACATTTATCCCAAATAAGAGGACAATTTTTAATAAATTAATTTAAAAACAGTCAACAATGCAATACAATATAAAAAATGCATTTTTATTAAGAAAACAATTTTTTTCCAATAAAAAAGAAATCTATATTTCCACTTATATATCAGAAATGTTTAATTAACCTTTAAAAATATTCATTTATAATTCAAAAATTTCCAGTTATATGTTTAAAATTTCTAAATATAATTCAAAAATTTTCAACTGTATATGAACCATTTATTATGATAGTGGGGTAAGTCACATTTTCAAAAAAACTTAGTTAACGATAGATTTGGATACAGTTTAATGGTATCTTTCGATTAAAAAAAAAAGTTCAAAGAAAACTTTAAAAACGTCTGAGAATTTTATGAGAGAAGTTTTGCTAGTTAACGATTTCTCAAAAACGTTAATTTTGAAAGTGAGGTTAGTCCACAATTTTTTTGTAGCGTTAAAAATAACCAAATAATTGCTGATTGAATAAAACATTGGTGTTTTTTACTATTAAATTTCTCTATAGTTAAAACCTTAACTACTTTTCTTCAGAATTCTGAGATGAGCTGAACAAAATTTTACTAGTTAACGATTTATCAAAAAGATTAATTTTGAAAGTGGTGTTAGTCCACATTTTTTTTTGTAATGCATAAAATAACCTTTATATCTCTGATAAAGAATATCCGTAGCGTTTTTAACTCTAAAATAGCCCTATTGCTTAGTCCTAAACTAATTTTGTTACAGAATTGTAAGATGAGCTAAAAAAAATTTTACTAGAAAACGATTTATCAAAAATGTTAATTTTGAAAGTGAGGCTAGTCCACACAAAATATTTTTGTAGGGTTAAAAATAACCTAATAATCGCTGAAAGAGTAAAACATTGATGATTTTTATTCTTTTATAACTCCATAATTTAATCCTTAACTAACTTTAATACAAAATTCTGAGATGTTCTGAACAAAATTTTACTAGTAAACGATTTATGAAAAATGTTAATTTTGAAAGTGGTGTTAGTCCACATTTTTTTGTAGTGTTAAAAATAACCTTATAATCGCTGATAGAGTAAAACATTGATGATTTTTATTCTTAAATAACTCCATAATTTAATCCTAAACTAACTTTGTTACAGAATTCAGAGATGAGCTAAACAAAATTTTACTAGTTAACGATTTATCAAAAACATTAATTTTGAAAGTGGTGTTAGTCCACATTTTTTTGTAATGCATAAAATAACCTTTATATCTCTGATAAAGAATATCCGTAGCGTTTTTAACTCTAAAATAGCCCTATTGCCTTGTCCTCTACTAATTTTGTTAAAGAATTGTAAGATGAGCTAAAAAAATTTTACTAGTAAACGATTTATCAAAAATGTTAATTTTGAAAGTGAGGCTAGTCCACACAAATTTTTTTTGTAGCGTTAAAAATAACCTAATAATCGCTGAAAGGGTAAAACATTGATGATTTTTATTCTTTAATAACTCCATAATTTAATCCTTAACTAACTTTAATACAAAATTCTGAGATGTTCTGAACAAAATTTTACTAGTAAACGATTTATGAAAAATGTTAATTTTGAAAGTGGTGTTAGTCCACATTTTTTTGTAGTGTTAAAAATAACCTTAAAATCGCTGATAGAGTAAAACATTGATGATTTTTATTCTTAAATAACTCCATAATTTAATCCTAAACTAACTTTGTTACAGAATTCAGAGATGAGCTAAACAAAATTTTACTAGTTAACGATTTATCAAAAACATTAATTTTGAAAGTGGTGTTAGTCCAAATTTTTTTTGTAGTGTTAAAAATAACATTATAATCGCTGATAGAGTAAAACATTGATGATTTTTATTCTTAAATAACTCCATAATTTAATCCTAAACTAACTTTGGTACAGAATTCTGAGATGAGCTAAACAAAATTTTACTAGTTAACGATTTATCAAAAACATTAATTTTGAAAGTGGTGTTAGTCCACATTTTTTTTTGTAATGCATAAAATAACCTTTATATCTCTGATAAAGAATATCCGTAGCGTTTTTAACTCTAAAATAGCCCTATTGCCTTGTCCTCTACTAATTTAGTTAAAGAATTGTAAGATGAGCTAAAAAAATTTTACTAGTAAACGATTTATCAAAAATGTTAATTTTGAAAGTGAGGCTAGTCCTCCTTTTTTGTAGTTTTAAAAATAACCTAATAATCGCTGATAGAGTAAAACATTGATGATTTTTATTCTTTAATAACTCCATAATTTAATCCTTAACTAACTTTAATACAAAATTCTGAGATGTTCTGAACAACATTTTTGATAAATCGTTTACTAGTAAGATTTTGTTCAGAACATCTCAGAATTCTGAAACAAAGTAAGTTTAGGATTAAATTATGGAGTTATTTAAGAATAAAAATCAACAATGTTTTACTCTTTCAGCGATTATTAGGTTATTTTTAGCACTACAAAAATTTTGTGTGGACTAGCCTCACTTTCAAAATTAACATTTTTGATAAATCGTTTACCAGTAAAACTTTGTTTAGCTCATCTCACAATTCCGTAGCAAGGATAGTTAAAGTTTAAATTATAGGACTATTTAAGAATTAAATCACTACGTATATACTATATCAGCGATAAAAATATTATTTTATGCACTACAAGAAAATTGTGGACTAACCCCACTTTCAAAATTAATGTTTTTGATAAATCGTTAACTAGTAAAATTTTGTTTAGCTCATCTCAGAATTCTGTACCAAAGTTAGTTAAGGATTAAATTATGGAGTTATTTAAGAATAAAAATCATCAATGTTTTACTCTATCAGCGATAATTAGGTTATTTTTAATACTACAAAAAAATTTTGTATGGACTAGCCTCACTTTCAAAATTAACATTTTTGATAAATCGTTTACTAGTAAAATTTTTTTTAGCTCATCTTACAATTCTTTAACAAAATTAGTAGAGCACAAGGCAATAGGGCTATTTTAGAGTTAAAAACGCTACGGATATTCTTTATCAGAGATATAAAGGTTATTTTATGCATTACAAAAAAAATGTGGACTAACACCACTTTCAAAATTAATGTTTTTGATAAATCGTTAACTAGTAAAATTTTGTTTAGCTCATCTCAGAATTCTGTACCAAAGTTAGTTTAGGATTAAATTATGGAGTTATTTAAGAATAAAAATCATCAATGTTTTACTCTATCAGCGATTATAAGGTTATTTTTAACACTACAAAAAAAATGTGGACTAACACCACTTTCAAAATTAACATTTTTCATAAATCGTTTACCAGTAAAACTTTGTTTTGCTCATCTCACAATTCCGTAGCAAGGATAGTTAAAGTTTAAATTATAGGACTATTTAAGAATTAAATCACTACGTATATACTATATCAGCGATAAAAATATTATTTTATGCACTACAAGAAAATTGTGGACTAACCCCACTTTCAAAATTAATGATTTTGATAAATCGTTAACTAGTAAAATTTTGTTTAGCTCATCTCAGAATTCTGTACCAAAGTTAGTTTAGGATTAAATTATGGAGTTATTTAAGAATAAAAATCATCAATGTTTTACTCTATCAGCGATTATAAGGTTATTTTTAACACTACAAAAAAATGTGGACTAACACCACTTTCAAAATTAACATTTTTCATAAATCGTTTACTAGTATAAATTTTTTTATCTCATCTTACAATTCTTTAACAAAATTAGTAGAGGACAAGGCAATAGGGCTATTTTAGAGTTAAAAACGCTACGGATATTCTTTATCAGAGATATAAAGGTTATTTTATGCATTACAAAAAAAAATGTGGACTAACACCACTTTCAAAATTAATGTTTTTGATAAATCGTTAACTAGTAAAATTTTGTTTAGCTCATCTCAGAATTCTGTACCAAAGTTAGTTTAGGATTAAATTATGGAGTTATTTAAGAATAAAAATCATCAATGTTTTACTCTATCAGCGATTATAAGGTTATTTTTAACACTACAAAAAAAAATGTGGACTAACACCACTTTCAAAATTAACATTTTTCATAAATCGTTTACTAGTAAAATTTTGTTCAGAACATCTCAGAATTTTGTATTAAAGTTAGTTATGGATTAAATTATGGAGTTATTAAAGAATAAAAATCATCAATGTTTTACTCTATCAGCGATTATTAGGTTATTTTTAACACTACAAAAAAAATTTTGTGTGGACTAGCCTCACTTTCAAAATTAACATTTTTGATAAATCGTTTACTAGTAAAATTTTTTTAGCTCATCTCAAAGTTCTGTAGCAAATTTAGTTTATGATCAAACTATAGGGCGATTTAAGTGTTAAAACACCACCGATATACCTTATCAGCTATAAAAATTTAATTTTTAAAAGCTATAAAAAGTTAATTAAAAAAATAAGTCCCTTTTATATAGTGAGAAATGGCGGGTTTAATTAAATCTTAACAAAGTAATACTCAATAAGTAAATTTAGGTACCTGAGATAACACCTAGATAAAAATTTAATCAATATAAAGTACCCAGATTTTTAAAGACTTAAAAACGCAAACCCTTCAATATCTCGTTTTGAAACCATGTGGACTTACCTCACTTTCATAATAATCGGTTCATATCAGAATTTTTTATTTATATTTCAAAATTTTCTAAATGCTTTTTAGAAAATTCTAAACGTTTTTCAAAAATTTCCATTTTTATTTCAAAATTTTCTAAATGATTTTAATAAAATTACTTTTGAATTTAATTAAATTCAGATTTTTTAATTGTATTTCAGAAATTTTCATTTTTATTTAAAAATTATCTTAATGGTTTTCCAAAAATTTCATTTGTTTATCAAAATTTTCTGAAAAATTTTGAAATTTACTGAATTGAAATTTTCTGAAAAGCATTTAGAAACTTTAAGAATATAAATTGAAATTTTTAAAATACAATTGAAAATTTCTGAAATGCAATTTTCTGAAAATCATTTAGCAAATTTAAAATACAAATGGAAAATTTTGAAATACAATTGGAAATTTCTGAAATACTTTCTGAATTTTTGGAAATTTAAAAGAAATTTTCTTAATGATCAATTAGAAAATTTTTAAATGGATATTTTTGATACAAATCTTTTTTGATGAGCAAACCTTAGGACACACAACAGCTGATAAGAAGTGATGCCAACGTAGTTGTTTTTTCACATAAAGTGTTTTTTCTCAAAAAGTTGACATTTCTGCTGACAAGCGAAAATACAGCGATGCCAATAATTCAAAAGTTTAGAAGCAAGAAAAAAATGTTAGGGGGAGAAGTCCAAAAAGTAGGACAACCCCGGACACTTCCTAAAAAAGAAGTTGGACTGCCCGGATGCCCTAAAAAAGAGGACGGTGTCCGGGGAAAGAGGACGGATGGCAACCCTATACTACAATCTCATATTGATGATAAATTATATTGGACAAAAAATGATGTAAAAATTCTTCATATTGGAAAAACAATTCATCAATATATAGAAGCTTTTTCATTGAGGGCATATCAGGCTTTCTTTTCAAACCACATTCACCCACGCTCAGGTGAGTTAATTTAAATTGCTTTCAAGATCACATCCCTGCAAACAAAATGATACGATATCAATTCACCGGTTATATTGCCAATACGACAAATTTTATTGTGGCAATTATCGAATTCGTATTGCCGGCGATACACCTTTCGGGATAAAACTGTTACCCGAAGGCGATACATCCCGGCGATACGAAAACGATTCGTTTTCGCGATAAAAGGGCAATATCGCCAGATAATCGTATAAACGAAAAATAATAGATGTGTATTAGAGTGTCCCTTATTTTGGAAATGTTGGAAATGTTGAGACGGTACCCCCTCATTTCTTTCCTTTGACTAAAAAATAACTCAGGAAAAATTTTACGCCCCTACGACC
This sequence comes from Pegoplata infirma, assembly GCA_963921195.1. Lineage (NCBI taxonomy): Eukaryota > Metazoa > Arthropoda > Insecta > Diptera > Anthomyiidae > Pegoplata > Pegoplata infirma. Next base: position 76,445,107 of record OY992538.1, on the reverse strand, counting down.
ACGCCTTCCCTACGCGACGGGGCCTTAAAGAACGGGGCCTTAAAAATAATTTTTCCATACAAACCAAAAAATTTTTTTTTGATTTTTAATTTTTTTGTTATTAATTATAATATTACTTGGTTAGCTTATTCATGACAAAAAATTTGATTTTGGTGGGATGAGGCTTTCAGTTCTAAAAAATTTTTCGAAAAAAGCTTTTGGGGTCCTACAGTAAAAATTTTTAAAAAATTTTTTTTTTTTAGTTTTGACAAGCAACGGTTTTAGTTGTAATGTTGCTTTTAATGGTATATATTCATAAAAAAATATTATTCATATTTGTGACATCTTGATCGTGTATCGAAAAACATCAAAAATGCATTTTTTACCCTTTTTTAGATCACGATAAAGATGTCACAGATAGGAATAATATTTTTTTATGAAAATATATCATTAAAAGCAACAATTCAACTAAAACGGTTGCTTGCCAAAACTAAAAAAAATATTTTTAAAAAAATTTTTACTGTAGGACCCCAAACGCTCTAATTTTTTTTTTTTCGAAAAATCAAAAAAAAATTTTTTTGCTTTGTATGGAAAAATGATTTTTAAGGCCCCGCTCTTTACGGCCCCGTCGCGTAGGGAAGGCGTGGTCGTAGGGGCGTAAAATTTTTATTTTTTAGTCAAGCGTAAAATGAGTTATTTTTTAGTCAAAAGGAAAAAAATGAGGGGGTACCGTCTCAACATTTCTAACATTTCCAAAATAAGGGACACTCTAATGTGTATGTATCGCCGGAATATCACTAAAATGATAATACGGCTATATCGACTCCCTGAAGCTGAAAATAGACATTATTTTTTTCAAGTTAACAGGACTACAAACATTTGCATTCACCTAAAAAATATTTCCGCAACATTCGCTGAATATTTTATTTCATCTTTAAACGCAAATTTCTTGTTATGCTTGATAAATTATTTTATTTTAAATTGATAAAGAAATAAAATTTTTCAATATTTATTTGTTTTTCGCCAAAATATCGTTCGTATGAGAAAACGGCGATATAATAAAAATACTACTTTGATTTTTTATTGAAATAAATAAATGTTCATATTGCCGCAATATCTTTTCGGCGATATTTCGCCCGATTGTTTTTAGGGCTGTGATTCACCCATTAATCACGTGAATCACAAGGTCCTGTCACGCTAGCACCTCCAATTTATTTATATTAGGGTGGAACGATATTTTTTTATTTTTAATTAATAGAGGGTGAACAGTTTTTAGTTGGAAATCAAAACGACAGACGGAGAGAGAGAAACCCAAAATCAAAATTGAAACACTATTTTTTTTTAACGCTGCAGAGGTGATATGGGTTAACCTTTCCCAACGCGATAAATGTTTACAAATCCATTTTTTGTAATTTTTTACATTATTTTTTACTGCAACGCCCACACAAAGGGGCCGTACCAAAAAAAAGGCATTTCCGATTTCCTTTTTCCAAGTACAGGTATATATTCTTTTTTTTGGCATAAAAATGTTTTAAATGTTCAATAAAAGGGCAAAAAACTTTGAGAAATGTGTTTTTTCAAAGGTTGCCTTAGTGCTTTAAGAGGAAACATTTTTTCCTGATCCGATTTGGTCCATTTAAGACCTCAGCCTACCTTTGACCATAAATATCAATATGTCAAACTGCCATCGCTATGGTCCTGTCCGATATTTCGATGTGTTACACACAGAATGTCAACGCTAATACTCCCCAATTTTTTATGGAGGATATTAAGCTTATTTAAATTACATTCAGAAAGTTCAATTCAAATCTGTTTTTAAAAAATTAAAATGCCTAATGAATGGAGTGGAATAATAAAATATAGTTTTTGTTTCTGAACTTAAGTCATTACCTAAAGCTGTTATGGGGATTTTTATTGACTCTCGATCATTTGGTTCAAATTTTTACCTCGCGAAAACTTAACACAAGTATTAGAACGAGTTTTTCCAACCACTCTAATGGAGATTTGTTTAAATGTACTTTTAATTTTGTGAAAGTACAAAAATGCCATTACGCTAAAAGTGATTTTTATTTTTTAAGTATTAAAAGTATTAATTTGCGTTTTACGAAAGATAATGTAGGTATGACAATGATGACGTTATAAGAACTTTTAGAATTATATTAAATAAAAATATCTTTAGATTAGTGTAAAACAATATTTGACTCTAACAAGGAAGGTATCAAAAGCTTATACTCCGATTGTTCTGCAATTTATATATGTTATTATTCAGTGCTAAAATATAAAAGCATTCCGTTTATTTTTAGGTGCTGTCTCGAAGTTTTGAAAAAGGGTTGCCACCTTTTGAAAAATTAAGGTCTTTCGAGGAAATCCGAATAATAGACGAACTAGCACAAATATTGCCAGAATCAAAAATACGTGTCGGTTTAATCTTAATAGAGTTTGTTTTATATGAATTTGACGGTCGTACGAATATACACACAAAAAATTATTGGCTAAAAATTATCAATTAAATCTATTGATCAACAAAATTTAAATGAGTCAGTCAATGTTTTGATAAAAAAATTTTATATTTTCTTTAAATGTCGAATTACAAATTTTCGACATACCAGATTTTTTTCGCTTTAATTTATTTGAATAGATTAATTCAAAAATATACCAAATAATCGGGTTTTAAATTTTTTTTATTGTTGGCAACATATTGGAAAGCAAAAAAGATCAATTTTTTGATCATTTTGTCATAAGCTTACAATTCATTTGTTAAATCAATCATTATTTTGATTGACTATAAAGAAATAATTGATCAAATTTTTGATAAAAGTCGAAAAAATGTTTGATTGAAAACATTTTCAATCAATCACCAACAATTTGATGATTGGTATAACAATTTTTTTAATTGGAGGAATTTCAATCAAAAAATTTATTGAATCCGTTTTCGTTGATTGAAATTCGTTTCAAATTTTTTCTGTATACTTCTCCATACATACGTTAAAATTGATAAAAATTGTCGAAATATCGATAAAAAGCTTTTAAGGCGATAATTGAATTGAAAAATATTGCAGTGAGAGTGGATAAAACATTTAATTACCTTTAATTTAAAACCAAAAAAGATGAAATCCACTGATTAAGTCCAGAGGTATTTTCTATTAAGTAAAACCATTTTTTTTAATAGTTACACAGAAAAAACCGAATTGTTATATTGACCCCCATATTTGTGAAAACAATTAATTTTTTCACAGAAAGTGCTCCTATACGAAAACTTGTAATATAAACAAACGTTTGTAAATTTTGATTTTTGAAAAAATAATTGATAAATGAGATTGTAATAGTTCTCTAAAACTTTTATTTGTATTGACAAACCTACAAAATCTTAAATTTTTTTTAACAAAGAAATTCAACAAACACTAACACAATTTGTTGATCTGACAAACGTAAAAAATTGTATTTTTGTTTTCAACAAAGAAATTCAACAAATACAAGAACTTTTTGTTCACATGATTAAATAATTTTGAAATAAAATTACTTGACTGAGTTTGTTGAAAACAAAATCGAAGTTTTGTATTATAGACTAACAGACGGCCGTTTTTACTAAATACTTGGTTGATATCACGTTTGGTTGATTTACAATTGCTGTTTGTTGATTTAAATTTGATGATTTTATTTTCTGTGTACAATTTTTAAAATTATCAATATCTCGAAAACTGTTCTATTTTTGTACTTAAGACTCCTTTTTCGAATTTACAGCGAGATATTTCATGAATAAAACATACAAAATACGTGGATGGATTTTTTTTATTTATAAAATTTGTAAACTAGTGTTATTAAACACAAAATATTTTTATCTAAAGCTTAACATGGCGAAGTAAAGAACTTATAATTCGTGTATGAGTATAAAGTACAATTAAGTATCTATGCATATATCGCAACCTAAAATGCAAATGGAAGTATAAGAGTGGAATTGCTTCATTAACTTTTGATTTTCCTAGTGTCTGGGCAAATTTTCATTGTACTAGGCCTAAAACTTATGGCGGGTTTTACCATATACAGTTTTTATATTTGTTAAATAATCTTTTCAATGAAATCTGACATATTCCGAAACACGTGTCGATTAAGTATTTCAAAAATTACCGACATAAATAAATTTTAAGATAATTTTCTTAAAAATTATTCTATGAGAATATCACAGTACTAATTAGTAAAAGAAATAATGACCCCGAGCTAGAATAGACTTACTGAAAATATTATATTTTAAAGGTTGAATAAAACAATTTTTATTTTTAATAAAAATTAATCAGAATTAAAAATACAAATTTTTAATCAAAGGACGCCACTGGTTAAAATGGTCGGATTGTACTCAATTTTATGTTCAATGAAAGTTTGTCTCAATCTTCATGAAAGTATTAAGAAAAATAAATTTAGATTTTTTTAAAAAAATCTTTAATTTCTTTTCCTTGGCACTTTAATAGAGCTTGAGAAAAACTTTTCTTTAAACATAATTTGAGACAAATTGGATAATTTGAACCCATGCACAGTAGGGTGGTTTTTTATTTTATTTTTTTTGGAATTTCAAGGAGCGCGCAGCGGATTTTTGTGACATTTGATGTTAAAATAATTGTGTAAAAATTTGAGCTAAATCGGATAAAATTAACCCTAGGCGCAAGAAGGTAAAAGTTTCGAGAAAAAGCCAAAATGGCCAAATTTTGAAAAAACTTAAAAAAATGTAAATTTTGTTGAAATAAAAAAAACTAAATATTTTTTATTTAACTTTCTTGCAATAATACTCAAAAAAAATTATCTTTACTTTTTATGACGGCAGTAACACTTTCAAACATGCCCAGCAAAAACTTGGTAATTGGTACCCCTTCCTGTCTCGCTTACGAGGTAATGGCTTTGAAAACTACTAATTACCATTAGCATTACATTGCGCCAAAAAAGGCAGAATGTGGTTACCTCCAATGACATCACCGTGTTAAAGTAATTAACATTGAAATTGGGAGGTAACTAATTACTCATATTTTTGCTAACCCCTTTAGTTAATTACTTGGTAAGCGAAGTTTTTGCTGGGTGAAATACAAAAATTACAATGCATTTTGGGGGGTACCTGAAATGAGTGTTTTCGATTTTTTGAAAATTTTATTAAACAAAAAAATTAAATCTTACTATTCTATAGCAATGGATTATTAAATACATCCTAAGGCTTAAATATTTAAAAAATTTGGGATATCCATCGACTCAATTTTTTTTTGGAGTCATTTGAGTTTTGCGGATTTCAAGGAGTCAAATGACTCCAAAAAAAAATTGAGTCGATGGATATCCCCAATTTTTTAAATATTTAAGCCTTAGGATGTATTTAACAATCCATTGCTATAGAATACTAAGATTTAATTTTTTTGTTTAATAAAATTTTCAAAAAATCGAACACACTCATATCAGGTACCCCCCAAAATGCATGGTAATTTTTGTATTTCATGTTTGGAAGTGTTACTGCCGTCATAAAAAGTTAAGATAATTTTTTCTGAGTATTATTGCAAGAAAGTTAAATAAAAAATATTTTATTTTTTTATTTCTACAAAATTTACATTTTTTTAAGTTTTTTCAAAATTTGGCCATTTTGGCTTTTTCTCGAAACTTTGACCTCCTTGCGCCTCGGGTTAATTTTATCCGATTTAGCTTAAATTTTTACACAATTATTTTAACATCAAATGGCACAAAAATCCGCTGCGCGCTCCTCGAAATTCCAAAAAAAATAAAATAAAAAACCACCCTAATGCACAGTGCCACATGTGGCCAATCTAGGACGACAAAAATCCAATTTTAATTATATTGACTTTAAATTCGGTATAAATGTTAATTTTGACTTCGAAAATAATGTGGGAGGCCGGTTAAGGGCCACGCCCACTTTTTTTAAAATTTGTAATTTTGGTTATAATTTCTTTAAATTTGGTATATATACTCTCAATGACTGTAGAAATAATATCACAAAAAAAGGGGGCGGTCAGACAACTGCCACGCCCACTTTTTTTTTTAAATATGTTTAAAAAATATGTAAAAACAAGGTTTACATATTGCCCCACTGTAGTCGGCGTCGCAGACGGTCGCAAAAGTTAGCCGTTGAAATAAGTACTATGGATATTGGTCAATATATCTGAAAAAGTCCGGCGACCAATACGGACCAAACACAAAAGTTCTATTCCATCAAAAAAAAAGTGTATAATTGTCTTTTCAAAAATTTGTATTTTGTTAAAAATTTAATAAAAAATAGAAAAATTTGTTAAAAAAAAAAGAAAAGATATGACTTAAAGCATTTAAATATCCTTTAAAATTACCAAAAAAGAGTGGATAAATATCTCTTTTTGTTCAAAAGTTATAACAGTTTAAACTCGACTTTATTTATGCGAAATAATGTACACTAGTTACAGGATTTTACAAGATGCAACTTTATGCACCCACCTGTTAGTAACGTACAGAATTATCGATCTTATATGATTATTTCCGTGCTATTAGGAATGTTCTATAATACATACAAACATATCATGAAAATCGGGAACTTTTTTTTTTGATTTTTGTCGTGCTAGATTGGCCAAATGTGGCACTGTGCCATGGCGCCCTTTAATGAAAATCAAACAAAATCGACAAATCCCGAATTTTAATCGAAGGCGCCACGGGTTAAAATTATCGGATTTGGCTTAAATGAAGTTTAAATGAAGATCGTGTTTTTAACCAGCAAAAATCGATATCGATAATCGATAATATTGGCATTGTCTGGTCTGGGAGTAAAGCGTGAAATCGTTTTAATGGTGGAAAACCTACTTGCCAATAGACGTATAACGTCTGAATTGGGAGCGTCCGTCATATCTCGATTTGTCAATAGGGGCACACCACAAGGAGGTGTTCTTTCGCCGCTTCTTTGGAACCTGGCACTGAATTCAATGCTACTATCTCTAGAAGCACGTGGTTGTCATGTTATCGCATATGCTGACGATGTCGCGATAGCGGTAAAGGGGAAGCATCTGCCAACATTGCGGGACATTCTTCAGGGTTCTCTGAAAGATCTGTCTAAATGGGCAAGAGACTGTGGTCTAGGAGTTAATCCCAGTAAAACAGAGCTTGTTTTGTTTACAAGGAAAAATAAGATTCCTGCTTTTGATCCTATTTCTCTGGACGGTACTGAAATCACCTTCTCAGATGGAGCCAAGTATCTTGGAGTATTTCTAGATAGGAAGCTGAATTTCAGGCGTAATATTGAGGAACGGGTGAGAAAAGCAACGATTGCTTTGTATTCCTGTAAAAGGGCCATTGGAAAACGATGGGGTTTTAGCCCTCAAGTCGTTCATTGGATCTATACAGCAGTGGTGCGTCCAATTTTGCTGTATGGAATCATTGTCTGGTGGCCTGCTTTGGAAACAAAAGCGAACTTTGTCTTTATCACGAAGGTACAGAGAATGGCGTCAATGTGCATCACTGGTGCTCTTCGTACTACACCTACGGCTGCATTAGAAATCCTCCTTCACCTGATACCCTTGGACATATTGGGTAGGCAGTATGCGGCTGCGTCGGCAATTCGACTTAATAGCACGCTGCAATGGAGGAGCAGTGATTGTGGCCATAGCGCGATCTTGAAGAAGATAACAATACCACAAAATGTGGACTGTGCTCCCTCTTTGAGCCTCTTTGAGCGCCACTTTACCACTATGATACCATCCAGGGAGTCTTGGATGGGGGATACTCCGGGTAGTGGAGCTACCATAAATTTTTACACAGATGGATCGAGGCTGCACGAACAAGTGGGCTTTGGGGTCTATTCGGAAGAGCTTGGATTGAGCCTGGCTCGTAGATTGCCAGATCATTGCAGTGTTTACCAGGCAGAGATGCTGGCAATAAAGGAAGTGGCTGACTGGTTGAGCTGCAATGTCTTGTCTACAACCGCAGTCAACATCTATACTGACAGTCAAGCCGCGGTCAAGTCCCTGGATTCAATGTTTCTGAAAACAAGATCTGCCCTTAACTGCCGCACGTCTTTAAATGAGATGGCCAAGCAGTTTAACATACGACTCATATGGGTCCCAGGGCACAGAGACATTCCAGGGAATTGCAAAGCCGATGAGCTTGCAAGACTAGGAACTACCTTACAGGTTCCAACAGAATTGGAATGTGTTGGTATGCCTCTAGAAACTTGCAAGCAAAACCTACGGCTTTGTTCTGCGACGGAGACTAATCAAAGATGGGCAAATGGATGGACGTGTGAGACAACACGACTGATTTGGCCTTCTCTTAATCAGGGGCGCACAAGTGAGCTGATATCGCTTCCAAGAGGAGAGATTTCGACGGTGGTTTCTATAATTACCGGACACTGTCTTATAGGGAAGCACGCAGAGCGGTTAAATGTGCCGTCGAATGACTTTTGCCGAAGTTGCATGGATGAAGAGGAGTTGGAAACTATCGAACACTTTATTTGCCATTGCCCGGCACTTTCTGGTCAGCGACTTGCTTCACTGGGATCTAGGGAGCTGTACGATCTTTCTGATTTGTCGGATGTCAAAATACAACATCTAAGGAGTTTCATAAGAAGCTCAAACTGGTTTAACGACAGGGACTAGTAGGGAAACCTATTACGATCCCGTGGTATCACAATGGACCTCAGAGTCTACGTGTGTTGACGTAAAACGTCAGCAGCCACTTACAACCTAACCTAACCTAACCAGCAAAAACTTGCATTATCAAGTAATGAAATAAGTAATGGGAAATTCAAAAGTTATAACTACTTCTGATTCAAATTACCTTTCCCATTAAATTTACAAGCAAATGTGCCAATTGTAATTATTACCAACACAGTATTAATAACTATTTACATATGAATGGCTTGCTGCAAGAACTTGATAAGCAACATTTTATTTTTCGTGTTTTTAGCCTTCTGCTGATGTTCCATTGGCAGATTTTTGGCAGAAGTCTTGTTTTAACCCTTCGTACAAGTATATTGAGCATAAAAGTTCTACAAAAGTTATATTTTCTACATTATTTTAAAAGTTTTAAGGCAAAACCCACCATAAAATGAAATGTTGCTTATCGAGTTTTTACAATAAGCCCTTCATATATACTTAGGTTAGGTTAGGGGTGGCGGAGCTCAAAATTTTGAACTCCTCGCATAGACCGGCTGGTCCATAGCAATACCACATGTTCCTTCAGCGACGAGGATAAAACGCGTTAGTCCATGTTGCAAACAATTTAATGCGCATGAGGTCCATGACTGCGATTTCTTCCAGATTCTCGAGTTCTGCTTTGCCCATATACACTTAAAGGTAATGAAAAAATTATTTAAAAAAATATTTAATTTTGTTTTATTATTTTAACTTTAATACCCAAGTTTTTGCTGGGTATATATTTTTAATTTTCTTCACATAACAAATTTAACTTTTTTTCCATAAACAACGCAAAATTTCCAAGGTATTCTAGCGATATCCGTCTGTTGAAATGGTGATCACGGCAAAAGTATTAAACAGATATGAAATCAGTTTAGTGGTTCAAAGGAAATGAAGAAAAGCAGGACACCTCGGAAACTTTAGTAAATTCAACATAACCTAAAAATACAAAATGCTTTAATTCGGTTGCTGGTTGACAAATGTGAACAGAATTGATCACCGAAGTGTATTTAAACAAGTACAAACATATTTTTTACCAAAAAAAAAAAATTCGTGGAACTTTTTTTTCACCAAAATTTTTTTTCCGCAGATATTTTTTTTAAATTTGTTTACTTTTTTATTGCAAATATTTTTTTAATGTGGGCGTGGAATAAAAAAAATTATTAAATAATGATAAACTTGTATTTCTTTAGTGCAAAAAGCAACAGAATGAATTTTTAAACACATACTCGAGAGTAAATTTCCCCTCCCCCACCCCAATTACCACAACCCCCCAAAAAAAGAAAACTACCCTTTTTTTTATTTTTTTGCATGTTGGAAGGTATAAAAGAATCAGCACAGCCGAATTTAACACTCAAACTTGTTTTACCAAACCTAATCTCCCACAAAACTTGGCTTCGATTTTGAAAAATGGAAAAAATCACAATAAGGTCCACCCTAATTACTCTTATTCTGTTTGTAGGATCCCGAGTAAAAATTTTCTGGTCTAATCATATATAATTTGATACAATCTTATATGAGTTAATATGCTTCCGTATAAATTTATATAAAATTGTATCTATCACTTTGATACGGTTGATCCACTGTATATGGTTAGATATTGCTCCATATATGATTAGATTCGTATTTTGGTTTTGCTCATCAAATTATATAAAAATTGATATTATAAGATCAATTTGATCTAATTAGATTTGACCAAATTCAGGATCAAATTGTATCAATTTTTATATTTTTTGATCTAAAGTAATACAATTAGATATTATTTGATACAACCATTTTACGGATCAAATTAGATCTATTCAGTCAAATTAGCATAATATTTTTACTAGGGATATGAAAAGATAAAAAAATTATGTTTATATTCGAAAAAAAATCGTTTGAAATTCGAAAAAGTCCGTTTCAAAATTTAAAAAGATAAACTAAAATTCGAAAACCGTTTTTAAAAATTAATAAATAATAATTTCTTAAAATTCAAAAAAGATCAAAAGAAACTCATAATATTCCTATTAAAAGCATAAAAAAATCTGTTTCAAGTCTTAAAATGTTTGAGAAAATTGTCTAAACTGAGATTCGTAAAAAGTTAATTGAAAATTCGAATAAGTTCAATTAAAATTAGTAATTAATCAAAAACTCATTAATGATAATTTTTGTAATTCCCTAGTAAAAATATTATGATAATTTTACTGAATAGATCTAATTTGATCCGTAAAATGGTTGTATCAAATAATATCTAATTGTATTACTTTAGATCAAAAAATATAAAAATTGATACAATTTGATCCTGAATTTGGTCAAATCTAATTAGATCAAATTGATCTTATAATATCAATTTTTATATAATTTGATGAGCAAAACCAAAATACGAATCTAATCATATATGGAGCAACATCTAACCATATAAAGTGGATCAACCGTATCAAAGTGATAGATACAATTTTATATAAATTTATACGGAAGCATATTAACTCATATAAGATTGTATCAAATTATATATGATTAGACCAGAAAATTTTTACTCGGGTTGCTATATGTTTAGAATTCAGTTGACGATATGCATTTGTTGTTTAAATATAAGAAATTGTATGAATGTGTGTATGTGTGTATTTTTCTGTCGGCTAAGTATAGAGTTGATATCACAAAATTAATCCGTAAAAGGTGCGATAAAAATTGATTTCATTTAGTAAAGCTTAAATTATAAGCAAATAACACACTGTATAGCCGTACGATACCAAAATATACCTGGGTGGTGGTGATGTTGGTTGTGTGGTGTCAATAAAATGTTTATCTCTAAAAAAATGTGTACTCACACATGTCTTTACGAATGTATTAAAAGTTATAATTGATTATGCGGAATAATTATTTTATCTGTTTATTTAATTATTTAATATATATTTTTTTTTTTCAAAACCAAAATTAATAAATTAAGGTTGCGATAAAAATATGTATGTGTATAAAAAAAGTTTTACAGAAAACGGTGGACAAAATTACACAATTTTAAAATTTTTCTATCATAAATCGTTTAATATCAAAACATCTGTTTAAAGTTAAAAACAAAATTGTTTAAAAAATCATAAATAATAAAATTTTTTAAAAAAGACAAACATTTTTAAATTTTATCCCATGACAAGTGTAAAAGCTTAAATAGAAATCTCTTTTTTTTGTATTTTGTTTTGATACACCCAAAAAAAATTTAAAATCACATACTTTTGCCCAGACACAAAATAAAATAAAAAAAAAAAAATAAATAAATCCGTTTATTTCTAATTTCTCTTAATCATTTCATACCTCATTTTTTCTCTATATGTTTTTTATTATAAAATATTGTTTGTGTGTTTTCTGAGGGCTACTGTATAAATTTTTTTTTGTTGAAATTCTTTTATCAAAACTATATCATTAACAAAATTTTTCAAATCATTAAATCATATTCTTTTCATATGAAAAAAAAGTATGATTTTGTTAAGTGTCTGCATCAATGTGAAATTATTTATACACTTTGAAAAATTTAAATAAAAGCAGTGTTGTCTAAGGAATCTTTATAAGTAATAATAATATATAATAATTTGATCCAATGATCAGTTTTTATTTATTTTTCCAATTTTTATTTACAACTCATTTTAAATAATTTTAATCTATCCGAGAACTGGTAACAATGACCGTCGTCTCGTTGTAGCGAAATCGACCAAGGGTTTTGGTGGGAATCGAACCCACGACCCCCTGTTTCATACCAACTACCAACTAGCCTACAGGGGCCCCTCTGCTTTATAAGTATACTTACAATATAACATAATTTGGATTATTGAAATTTGCTAAATTTATAGTAGAAATTAGAGATGCGCGCGTGATACGAATTTTTCGTGATTCACCCGTGATCGTGAGTGCCATTAATTTTTACTCACGTGATCGTCAGTGCGCGTGATTATAAAAAATAATTTCGTGCGTGAGCTTGCGAGATTAATTTTTGCTTCGTGAATTTTCGTAATTGTTTTGTGCTGTCTAAAACAGTTAACAAATAAGAAAATCGTCATCATTGTGGTTTAAATAAATTTTTATGACTGTTTTTAGGAAATTAAATACTTTTTGTGCAAGAATTTGAAAAATGTAAAATAAAAATTTGTTTATTTTAGTTTCGTGAGTCTTCCTGAGCGTCAGTACATGATCAATTATTTTTATTTATTCTTTTCTATTTATTTACAACTCATTTTTAATAAATTCAACCTAACCGAGAACTGGTAACAATGACCGTCGCACATTGGGTTCAAATGGTACCAAAGTAGCGATTAATTCAAATTTATAAATGAAGTTTTTGTTATAAAATTTGGTATGGGGTAAAAGTAGATAAAATTCTGCAACACTAGTTATCAAAATCCATCAACTAAGTTGTTTACTTTTTTTTTGGTGAGCTGTCAAAGTTAGCAAATTATTGCAGTCTTTGAAAAAACTAAAAAAAGTGGAATTTTTTACAATTCAAGCGATTATTAGTAGTATTAAATCTTTTAAAAGAAAATCTTTTATAATGGAATCTTCAACACCAGGTATTAAACTAAATTGTAAAATTTTTTCTGTTTATTAAAATTGTGTCTTAACATTTTTAACAATTTTTTTAAAAAGGGTCCGAAATTGGGATATTTTCCACATTTAATGGGCCACAAATATTAAGGTAGTAATAGTTGGATTTAGTTTTGTGGATTTTAAAAAAGTATAGGATATCAGCTTTTATTTAAAAGAAAAAAAGTCCAGACAATGCCCGGCCCTTTTTTTATTCCCATTTTTGTGTAAAAAGTCTGGGTATATGTGTGTTATACCCTCTAACTACAGAATGGGCGTATACTATCTTTGTCATTCCGTATGTAACGCATCGAAATATGGGTCTAGGACCCCATAAAGTGTATATTATTGATCACTGATCGATTCTAAGACATTCTGTGACTGACCGTGTGTCCGTCCGTCTGTCTGTTGTGGAGCACACCATAAAGTACAAAAACCAAGAGCTAGAATCCTGAAGTTTGTCACAGATATGTATAATCGTCATAGGCTGGTTAAGTTCTTGAACGAGCAAAATCGGAACAGGGGGAAAAAGTTCCCCCTTGAAGTACTAAAACTATCCCAGAAAAATATTTTTTTTACATGTTTTATTTCTATATTTGTTCAATAAATAAAACATTTTAATGCCACATGAGGTTCATCGACCTGAATTTAAACCAATGGGATCAGGAAAGACAATTTTTTCGGGCCGCCCCTTTTTTGGGGCGTGTGTAAAAAAAAATAATTTGAATAATGATACATTTTTATAAATTAGGTGCAAAAACTGACATTTATTTATTTGGCAACGTTTATGACGAGGAAAAGGTGTCCCCCATAGTCTCCCGGAAAACCCTCCCCCCTACGCCAAAAAAAGTCCCTTCCATTTGTTTTTTGTAGCTTTATTATATGTTCAAGGGTTTCACTTTATTTTCAAATTCGACTTGGCCGAATCTATGAATACCCTCCACAATGCCCTTTTTAATTGATAGTAAATTTTCTAACTTGAAAGAAATTACATTTTTGATTAGAAACATTTTATTTTGTGTAAAAAAACTTTTTTTTAAGTTGATTTTGAAAAAAAAAAAATGCCTGCAAATTTTATACTTTTGTCCAAAACATTAAATCATGATAATGTTTTCCGGAAGATTTGGGTGTACTTGCCAAAGCCAAGTTATTTTTAGAAAAAATAATGTTGTATTACTTTGCTATTCCATGCAAAACGAATTGAAATATCAGTCTATGACCCCATTAAAAAACCAAAAGAGCTGTACATTTCGTAAGTGAGTGCAAAAATAAGTGCAAAAAGGTGTTTTTACATTTTGGAGAGTATAAAAGATTCGGCACCAAAGAATATCACACTCTCACTTGTTTTATGTACATTTGATAAACAAATGGAAAATTTTTATGCGAAAAGCTTAGACTTGGTGAAAAAGTAGTTTTGTTAAAAAATATTATTATACCCTACACCACACTGTGGTACAGGGTATATGAGTTTGTGCTGATGTTTGTAACTACCCGAAATATTGGTCCTAGACCCACTTTTAAGTATACCGATCGACTTAGAATCACTTTTTGAGTCGATTTAGCGATGTCCGTCCGTCCGTCCGTCCGTCTGTCCGTCCGTCCGTCCGTCTGTCTGTCCATGTAAACGGTGTAAACACGATACAGCTCGCAATTCTCGATCAATTGACTTGAAATTTAAAACTTAAGCCTCTTTTGGCCCAAGGACGAAGCCTATTGAAATTGGAAAAAATCGGTCCATATTTAGACCTAACCCCCATACAAAGGCCCTCTTTAGTTTTGGCTCAAATGACTCTAATAGTCGCATTTTAATAGGTATCTTTTCAAAATTTGGCAGGAATTAATGTTTTATACACACAAATCACCATTCCGAATTTTAAAGAAATCGAACCAGTTCTTCTAGTAGCCCCCATACAAACCACCTTCCCGATTTTCACATAAATCTCTCAATTTTCATGAAAATAGAAAATATTTAATTAAAATTCTGTTTGTGTATGTTAAACGCGAACTTTAATAACCTTATCAAATCTAATTATCATCGGACCATTTTGGACTTAGGTCCCATGTGGAAATTTCGCCCGATATTCAGTTGAAGCGATTTATTGTCAACAAAAAGAAGCCTATTCCACTCAAATTTGATTAGTGATTGCTTTTTACACTTATTAAAGATTTGACAAAATATAGATCTAATCAGTCCATGTTTGAACTTGGGACCCATGGTCCGGGAAACTCTGGTGTAGGGTATTATATGGTCGGCCTTGACCGACTATAATTTTCTTACTTGTTTTTTTTTTACGAAAAACAAAATTATTTAAAAAAAAATTTAATGAACCCAAAATTTTTGGTGAAAAAAAATTTTGATGAAAAAAAGTTTTTGATTAATTTTTTTGATGAAAAAAAAAAATTGATGAAAAACAAAAAATTTTTTGGTGAGAAAAAAACTGATAATAAAAAATTTGATAAAAAAATTTGATGAAAAAAATTGATGAAAAAAAATATGATAAAAAAAAATTTATGAAAAAAAATTTTGATGAAAAAAAAAAATTTGATGAAAAAAAAATTGATGAAAAAAAAATTGATAAAAAAAATAAAAAAAAGAGATGAAAAAAAAGTTTGATGAAAAAAAATTTATGAAAAAAAAAATTTTATGAAAAAAAAAAAAAATTTTATGACAAAAAAAAAATTTGGTGGAAAAAAATTGATAAAAAAAAATTTGATGATAAAAAAAAATTTGATGAAAAAAATTAATGAAAAAAAAAAAAAATATTTGATAAAAAATAAAATGATGAAAAAAAAAAAATTTCTAAAAAAAAGTTTGGTGAAAAAAAAAAATAAAAATTATGAAGAAAACGTTTGATGGAAAAAAAATTGATGAAAAAAAAAATTGATAAAAAAAAATTGATAAAAAAAAATAATGAAAAAAAATTTTTTTTTTTGTTGAAAAATAATTATGTTACTTTTTATTCACCAGCTGGTAAAAAACGGTTTTATTCACCACGAGGTGAATTATTATCCAAGTTACAAACCCAAGTTATTAAAATTTTTGGTTTTAAGAAAATGAAAAGAGTAATTCTTGTTTTCTTTTTCGTTAATTGTTAGCTTATATAGTCAAACTGAGGTGGCGTCCTGCAACTTTTTTAAAATTGGACACCAGCCTAAAAACATTATCATGTTAAAAAAATAATTTACGAAATTTTTATTTGAGTGTAAAATTTTTTTAAGTGTAAAATTTTTTCCGAGTGTCTGTTTTGTTTTTTATTGTAAAAATATTTTTGAGTGACAAAAATAAGCTGCAAAATATTTTTATGACTTACCAATGTTTTTAAAACATGTTTAACGGGTTTTTAACACGTGAACTTAAGGATTTGGCTGAAATTCAACACGAAACCGGCCAGGGGAACGACAAATACATATGCCACGCTTCAGCTTCCTCAGAATTGCCTTTCAAAAGTTAGCGTGTTTTTTATCTCATAAATTCACGAAAAACCCTTGCCGAAATTCAGTCCTTTACCCATAACTTTTGAAACACTGGACCGATTTCGCTGGATTGCAATACCAACCTGACCAGGTAAATGCCCAACACATATGCCAAACGTCAGGAGCCTCCGTAAAGCCTTTCAAAAGTTAGCGTGTTTTCAACAGACAGACAGACGGACGGACATCGCTAGATCGACTTAGAATCGATCGAGGATCATGAATATATATACTCTATGGGGTCCTAGACCAATATTTCGAGGTGTTACACACGGAATGACAAATTTATATTTACCCTCTATTACTAGAGTGGAGGGTATAATAAGGTGAATGTTGAAAGAGTATTCCCGAATCGAGCACCTTATCTGATATGCTTACACACAGAAAAAAACCTTGTCAAATTAATAGGAAAAGTCTCATAATTCCATTTTACCAATATTTGACAGTTTCTTTGTTTTTTAACAAACAATTTTCGATAGAAATTTAATTTTTTTTTTTTAATTTTACAGATTTCTAAGGTTTTTTACAAAAAAAATCTTGTAAATTCACGAGATTTACTTGTAAGTTTTATTGCGCCAAAAAAGTTGTAAATTTACAACTTTATTGGTAAAAATCTTGTAATATTACCAAAAAGCTCGTAATTTTTACTAGAAATTCTCGTAAAATAGGAAGTAGCAAAAATCTAGTAAAAACATGAAACCTCCTTGTAAGTTTTATCGCGTCAAAAAATTTGTAAATTTACAATTTTATTGGTAAAAATCTTGTAAAATTACAAGATTATTGGTAAAAAGCTTGTAAAATTACATGGCATCGTTGTCAAATAGGAGGTAGCAAAAGAAAAAACGTTACAAACTTTTCTTGTCGTTTTACAAGTTTTTTTTTTTTTAGTGTGGGAGCCGCTTTAGGGAGTGAAGATAAGGAGTAGGTTTGTTTAGAAAAAAAGTTGGGATGTAAAAATTAATGGGGACCGGTCTTACACCGCACTCCGAAGTAATTTTTAACACTTTACCGTTACTTTTAAAAAGCCATTAACCACAAAAATGCCTAAGAGTTGGGTTTCCTCTTAGAAACTTAAAATTTTTAGTTTTTTCTTAAATTTCAAAAGAATATATTTTTTTTTTTAATTTGCATTAAAGAAATAAAAAAAAATAATTTTCTAAACAAAAATATGAGAACCTCGTACTAAAATCAGAATATTTTTGATCCCATGGAGATCCTGCTCTTAATTTTATATATGTTATACCAAATATAATGGTTTATCAAAAGAATTTAGAAAAAAATCGAAGAGAGAAAGTTCGAGCACGTTATACATGATTTGTTTTTTTCACTTTTGCTAAAAAAGCGAACTTTGACCAGTGATAATTCGAAAACTATACCGAATTTTGAAAAAACCCAAATATGCAGCATACATGTGTATGTCATAAGTAAAAACGTGGAATTAATGTGTCAAATTTTCAGTGAAGTAAGTGGGCAAAGTTTTTTGCCCCACAAAATTTTTGAATTTTAATTGAAATTTAAAATCTTTGACTTTCAGTTGATATTTTAATAAATTATGTTTGTAAATGGTGTATAAATGTTTTTTTTTATATATTGTACTGCCTTTAATTAAATATCATACACTGTTAAATGTTCATCTTATATTTAATCTTTCACACAGTTAATAAGCTCAATGAATTCGTTGCTTTTCGACTAGATTTACTCACACACACGCATTTATGATGTTTTTGGTAACCGTGTGAAGACTATAAATGTTTGCATGTGAGAGTATGCGTTTTGTTTTTTGTTGGTTAAGGAGGTTGGTTGGTATGTTGTTGTTTTAGCTATCGTCTGTACATGTTTCTGTTGTTGTCTTTTGATGTTTATATGTTTTTTGTTGTCCCGTAGGTGATTATGAAATGATTAGGCGTGTTAATTTATTTTTTCAACACTTTTTGTTGTATGAAATAGATTCCAAAAATGATTTTTGGGAAAATTATTTGTTTGTTAGTTTTTTTTTTATGAATTAATTTCTTTGAATGATTTATAGTGCAGCTATAAAAAGAAATTTTTAATAATTCGGAAAAGATTTATGGCAACAAGTGGATGATAATGGGGAGTGAAAGAATGCACAGGTTCTTTTGAAAATTAAATCTGTATCAGTAGAATTTTATTACAATTGGAGCGATTCACAACAACAGCGAAAGTTGTGATTTTGAAAAATTTAATAATGTAAGTTTTAAAAGAATACGTTTTATAAAATATTTATTTAATATTCATACTTGTCTTAAAATCTCACCACTGATCGTAAATGAAAGAGAAGAAACTTTACCAATTTTTCCATTTTTGCATTTTTGTAATTTCAAAACTTTATCAACAATTTTTGATAAAAATTTTAAATGATATTAAAGGATAAAGTTTTTAAAGAACATTAGTTATCTCCGTTTTTTTTTTGATATGACAAAATAACAAAATGGGAATATTAGCTGAGATCATCCTCTTTCATTTGCCATCCAGTTGCATCCAAAGGCAAGTACAAATATTTAAAAAATATTGTATTTTCAACAGATTTTTTTCAGCTGAAGGTCATTATTTCATTTACTAATTAAAACTTTAATATTTTCATAGTTAAATTTTCAAATTATTCTATATATTCTCATAGTTTTAATCAGTAAAGGAAATAATGACCTCGAGCTCGAATAAACCTACTCAAAATATAATATTTTAAAGGTCGAATAAAACAATTACACTGCGGAACACTAAAAAATAAACAAGAGTTACGACCATCATTTCTATATATTTCGGACATGCTAATTCGAATGGCGTACTCCATTTTTCGATGTATGGTACAGTTTTCTTGCAAAATGTCGTTAAAGATTTGCTGATTTCGAGCCAGTTTTTCAACAAAAAAATTTGCAAAGTTAAATATTTTTGAATTGTATGTCATGGAAAACAAAGATGTGACTTGTAGCAATATTTCTTATACAAATTTTGTTTAAGGCTTTTCATCTTAAGCCTTAAATTCGCAAATTTCTTAATTTTTTGAGGTTTTCGCGAAATTAACCGCCAAGTAGGTCTTTGATAAAAAACTTGCTTTTAGTGAATCAAAAAGGCATCCCTAACAATGCGAATAGTGGACAAAAAACAGCTATGTTATATGGACCATCATGATGAAAATCGCGAAAAACCGTTTTTTGGAACATGGCAGCATCACTTTACGAGATGATAAAAGGTTCCATCTTTTAGTATATAATGTGGGAACCTTAAACAATTAACTGACCAAAAATTTGGCCAAAAAAGTTTTCATTTGCAAAAGTTATCTTAACAAAAACTATTATTTTAGTGTTAACCCCACAATAATTATAGTTTTTGTTAAGATAACTTTTGCAAATGAAAACTTTTTAGCCAAATTTTTGGTCAGTTAATTGTTTAAGGTTCCCACATTATATACTAAAAGATGGAACCTTAAATCATCTCGTAAAGTGATGCTGCCATATTCCAAAAAACGGTTTTTCGCGATTTTCATCATGATGTCCATATAACATAGCTGTTTTTTGTCCACTATTTGTATTGTTAGGGATACCTTTTTGATTCACTAAAAGCAAGTTTTTAATCAAAGACCAACTTGGCGGTTAATTTCGCGAAAACCTCAAAAAATGAAGAAATTCACGAATTTAAGGGCTTAAGATGAAAATCTTTAAACCAAATTTGCATTAGAAATATTGCTACAAGTCATATCTTTGTTTTCCATGCCATACAATTTAAAAATAATTAACTTTGCAAATTTTTTTGTTGAAAAACTTGCTTGAAATTAGCAAATCTTTAACGACATTTTGCAAGAAAACTGTACCATACATCGAAAAACGGAGTACGCCATTCGAATTAGCATGTCTCAAATATATAGAAACGTTGGTCACACCTCTTGTTTTCTAAAATAGTGATCAGTTTTGTCACGCTGTGTTATTATTTAATAAAAAATAATCAGAATTTGAACAATATGCTTAGCAGGACATTATGAATACCCCATATATGGTATTACACTTGCAAATACAAACATTTGCAACAACAACAATCACATCTAATGGGTAATCATATGTAGATCTGTTTTCAATATTTTTGTTGGTTATTTGACGATCGTGATATTACTACGATGGTATAATTTTCGTCTTCTAATTATCAATGGGAATAAAGTCGAATATGTATAAATATTTAAGTTTGAACATTCGCGATTTGCCATTTAAATTCCCTTTGCTACTTGTAGTATAGGGTTCTTATAATTGCTAACTAATCATGACAATGTAATCTAACAAATGTTACACGTGTCGATTAAGTCTTGCAAAAATTACCAACATAAATAAATTTAAAGGAAATTATGACCTCGAGCTTGAATAAACCTACTAAAAATATAACATTTTAAAGGTCGTATAACACAATTTGTTATTTTTTTAATAAAAATTAATCAGAATTTAAAAAAAATTTTACAAAAATTTAAGCCACTAAAACTTTAAAGTATTCAAAAAAGGAAACAGGATCACGAAATTAGAAACTGTAATTGCAGTTGTACTACATTTTCTCTCTAGTTTCAAACGAATACTATCCATTCGCGTTGAATGACTTTTTAATTCAATTTTACTTCAGAAAAGATCTATGAAAAAAATTCTTGTCAAAAATTCTTCAAGTGTTTGCTGTAATTTAAATAACTTTATTTTTCGTTAAAGAGCAATTTATTTAAAAGCACTTAATTTTTTTGAAAATATATTATTAATACATATTTTATGATCTATAAATTATATTTAATCTGTAACTTTGTACGGTAAATATTTCTTTTTAATATATTTACTCCTATAATAAATTTTACCTCCTAAATTAAAAAAAAAAAAATTGTTTTGGGGATTTACAAGTTTTAATATTGGGAAAATTGTTTGTTTATCTTTAATTTTTTGAATTTTTTTTTTTTTCAATTCTATAAATACATCAGCAGTATTAACTTTGTAAGCTTTTGACACACCGCCATTTTAGTGTTATCAAATAAACTCTATAACTTTAAGAGTTATCAGTTTTGTCTTTAAACGTAAACACTATGCTATGACAAAGCGACAAAAAACCCACAAACCAACTAAATACTGATATTTATTAAAAGATACATAAACGATAAAGCTCTGTGTTTTTCGTCATTTTAAACATAAGTAATTAGTGGCAAAAAAAACACACAAATAAAAATATAGAAAAAAGTCAAATGAAACTACAAATATAATTGTAATTACACAGGAAAACAAAAACTGTGGTCATTTCGAGATTACAGCAGCATTTTCTAGCAAGAATGCAGATAAGGATCCTGCAAAAAAGTATCCTGCAGTAAACCGGCAGAGTCTATGTGTGCTGACGTAAAACTGTATTTTTATATCCTCCACTCTAGTGATAGAGGGTTTATATAAGTTTGTCATTCCGTTTGTATCACTTAAGCTGTGTTTACATCATAGGATTTTCGGTTTACATCATAGGATTTTCGGTATGATTTTCTATCGGTACACATGCAAAACATCGACGATAGTTCGTGAAATCATACCGAAAATCCTATGATGTAAACACAGCTTTAGAAATATTGGTCTAGGACCCCAAAAAATATAAATATTCATGATCCTTGATCGATTTTAAGACGATCTAGCGGTGTCTGTCCGTCTGTCTGTCTGTTGAAAACACAATAAATTTCGAAAGACTTAACGGAAGCTCCTGAAGTTTGGCATATGAGGCATTCCACACCAAATGTCCCGCTACAGAAAAACATGTGTCCCGTAAATTTCTGAATAGGTTATTTGGATAGCCCTATATGGAACTAAGAAAATTGCGTTTTTGGTTTTTAAAATTTTCAAAAACTGGGCTGAGGAGGCGTGGTCAAATATTGGAAAAATGGTAAAATTTGTGTCGAGTTGCCTTGATTAAATATTTATCACATTAAAACGGAATGCACCACAATCTCAAAAATTTACATTCTTATATAGTTTTGTATGGGCTATCGATTAAAATTTTTTTTTGGAAAATTTTCAGAACCCGTTCTGAAATTTTCCATTTTTTAAAAAAGTCAATTTATCAAAAATCCGGCCACTTTTTTTTTTTTTTTTAAATTTTTTTTTTTAAAGTTTAGATGTTTGTCCATCCACACAAAAAAATTCAGAAACACGTTCGGCGTTTTTTTCGAGAAAATCGCATTTGAATGTTGAATTTTACGACAATTTTGGAATTTCCTTGTATTTTCTTGTTAAAACATGGCGTATGAGTAACAAATTTTTGCGAAACCAACGAGTTGATCCCATTTTAATTATTTGTTCATGTGTGGTGCAATATAGAGATGGGCGTGAATGCGATTTGACCCACGCAAGATTTGACCCACGCAATTAAAGTCACTGACGACTCGTTATTATTTTTAGTTTACTTGTGCAATCACGTGAGTCAATTTACTGTTACTCACGCTCACGCAATTTTTGATTACGCTCATGGTTGTTCACTCACGTTGATGATGATTTTACAAAAATAATAAAAACAACAAATTTTCTATGAAAACAAAGCACTGAAAACGGAAACTCAAAAAAAAAAACAGTAAGAATAAAAAAAAAAGTTAAAAATCACATCGCAAAAATTGGACTTCCAAATCACTCACGAAATGTTTTTCTACTCACGCTACCTTTTTAATATCGTGAGTGATTTAGTTTTTACTCACGTGTGATTCGCAAGTGAGTCAACCATCTCTAATATAGTATAAATAGAAAAGGTCTCTGGTAACGTTTTTGCGTGATTCAGGCAAGAATGACACTAACGCATAACTCAAGTTTGTTAAGTGAAAACTAAGTGAGGGTTTAATTAAAAATAGCTTAGTACGTGACCCGCGAGTCAATTTTTTCAAATGTTGAACGTTAAAGGATATGTACCTACAATGTAGTCTCCGATTTATTGCTCCCGCTTTAATGCGCTTATCCAAAATATAAGATAAATCAAAAGAATATTGATGCATATAAACGTTAATCTAGTGATCTTAAGTTTTTGAATTTGTTTATTGTTATTTATGCTTCCGCAAGTGAATCAATAAAGCGGGGAACTCATTTTAGTGGTGATATTTCAGTTCATTTTAGTTTTGATATTTCAGTGAACTTTGTATGAAACTCTTTTACCAGTCTTACGCATTTAAGTGGGGTTTTGTTTATCAGACATACAAGCAGACATACATACAGCCAGACAGATAGACATACATACAGACAGACAGACCACTTGATGTGCGTTTATAAGATTTTTTTTATGTAAATGCATCAATATCCTTCTGATTTATTTAATATTTTGGATAAGCGCATTTAAGCGGGAGCAATAAATCGGACACTACATTATAGGTACATATCCTTTAACGTTCAACATTTGAAAAAAATGACTCGCGAGTCACGTACTAAGCAATTCACGACATTAAAGAGGTAGCGTTAGTAGAACATTTCGTGAGTGATTATGAAGTCCAATTTTTGCGAGATGAGTGAATGCTTAAAATTTTTCTTAAGTAAGTTTTTGTGATTTTTAACCATTTTTTTTGGAATTTTACTGTTTTTTTGAGTTTTCGTTTTCAGGGATTTTTTCATAGAAAATTTGTTGTTTTTATTATTTTTGTAAAATCATCATCAGCGTGAGTGAACAACCGTGAGCGTAATCAAAAACTGCGTGAGTAACAGTAAATTGACTCACGTGATTGCACAAGTAAACTAAAAATAATAACGAGTCGTCAGTGACTTTAATTGCGTGGGTCAAATCTTGCGTGGGTCAAATCGCACTCACGCCCATCTCTATATTGCACCACACATGAACAAATAATTAAAATGGGATCAACTCGTTGGTTTCGCAAAAATTTGTTACTCATACGCCATGTTTTAACAAGAAAATACAAGGAAATTCCAAAATTGTCGTGAAATTCAATATTCAAATGCGATTTTCTCGAAAAAAACGCCGAACGTGTTTCTGATTTTTTTTGTGTGGATGGACAAACATCTAAACTTTAAAAAAAAAATTTAAAAAAAAAAAAAAAAGTGGCCGGATTTTTTATAAATTGACTTTTTTAAAAAATGGAAAATTTCAGAACGGGTTCTGAAAATTTTCCAAAAAAAAAAAATTTTAATCGATAGCCCATACAAAACTATATAAGAATGTAAATTTTTGAGATTGTGGTGCATTCCGTTTTAATGTCATAAATATTTAATCAAGGCAACTCGACACAAATTTGACCATTTTTCCAATATTTGACCACGCCTCCTCAGCCCAGTTTTTGAAAAATTGAAAAACCAAAAACGCAATTTTCTTAGTTCCATATAGAGCTATCCATACAACCTATTCAGAAATTCGTGAGACACGTGTTTTTTTTCGCTGGACATTTGGTGTGGAATGCCTCATATATGTTAAGCATTTACCTGGTCAGGTTCAAAAGTTATAAGCAAATGAGTGAATTTCGGCAAGGGTTTTTCAGAAATTTTCGAGATAAAACACGGGGTAACTTTTGAACGGCAATTCTGAGGGTGCTGAATATATTTACCGTTTCTTTGGTCCGGCTCGTTTTAAACTTTAGCCAAATCGGTCCAGTGGTTAAAAAGTTATTAGCAAAACCGTGAATTTCAGATTTGTTTCACCTTAAATCACGTGTTGAAAACCCGTTAAACATGTTTTAAAAACATTGGTAAGTCACAAAAATATTTTAGGCACGTCTCCGAAACAGAAAATGCAAATTCCTTCATTTGTGTCTGCAATTCCAGATCATGTTGGTAACCCTTGCGAAATTATGTAAGAGACAAAAAAGTTGAAAGAAAGTATGAAGTGAGGTTGAGATTGCTAGAAATAGAATTGTAGTGTTGGAAACTGTCAAAATTTATTCTGTAGAAACTATAAATCAAAATCAAATATTTTACAAGGTATTTTTGTCACTCAAAAATATTTTCACACTAAAACCAAAAAAAATACACTCAAAAAAAATTTTACACTCAAAATAATTTTACACTCAAAAAAAAATTTTGTAAATTATTTTATTTTTTTTCAAAAATTACTAAAAAAAAGTTTTTTACATAAAAATTTTGTTTTTTCACGTTAGAAATTTTACTATCACTTAAAAAGGGCATTGTATTCATGTTCATAGATTCGGCCAAGTCGAATGTAACTTTTCTACTTGTTTTTATAAAAAAAAGTTTTTCTTACGATTTTGAATGTACGGGAAAATTTTTATTCTCATACTCCTAAAATTAGGTGGTACAAATTTAAGGTCAATCGGATTAAATTAGCACTTGGCGTTCGGCAATCAAATTTTTGAAAAGCTAAACAAAAATTAAACAAATACATCATTCACGATACATCTTATTTATGGATTTAGACGCGCTAAACGCGATTATCAAAAACATGTAAAACGGTGGAACGGTTTTCAAGATATTGCAGTTTGAAATTTACAAAAAAATTTTATAAAAAACCGAAAAATTTCATTCCATTGACCTTTTAATAGAGATACCAGGACACAACGGAATACAGGGAAATGAGAGGGCAGACGAACCCGCGAAACTTGGAGCTGATGGTGTAGGTACCACGGTGCTAGTTTTATCACCGCTCCAACACTTCAAAAAAAAGACGGGATTCCATAAATGTTGCAGTAACGAACAGGAAGTGGGGACAACTAACAACATGCAAAATCAGCAGAACTTTATGGCCAACTTATGACCAAGGGAAAACCGAATACCTTTTATCACTATCGAGAAGGGAATGTCGAGCTCTGACGGGAATAATAACTGGTCACTGTCTTATCGGCATTCATGCTAAGAATATTAGACTCATCCCGGACGCCAGTTGTAAAAGATGCGGCTCACCAGGAGTGGATAAAACGATAGAACACATACTTTGTCACTGTCCAGCGGTGGCAAGAAGTCGCCGATCGATTACTGGTCAGATAAGCTTTAATACTTTGGAGGATATAACGCGAATGGATCTTAGAATATAAAAAAAGTTTTGTGGTATCGCTATGGACCAAAAGGTCTATGCGAGGTGTAAATCGTACACCCTAACCTAACCTTAATAGAGATTGATACAATCTTTCATTTCTTCTTTATTTGTTCCAAATCCCAGCATTTAAAGCCGTGGCGCACTTTTATCAAAACATTGGATATTTGGATTTCCACCAACATTTTCAATTTTTTTAAAAAATCTTTGTGTTAACCAGTGTTAATTTATATATTTTTTTTTTAAATACACGTTAAGCGTATTACTACAAATTTTGACAGTTTGATTTTAAGCTCACATTTTATAAATGTTTTAAGACAAGATTAAGATAAGCAAAATTATAAAATTTTTATGATATCTTTTTTATTTTTAATTATAAATTTAAAAAATTCGTCTATGAATATGACGATATGAGTAAATTTTTTAATTTTATTGAGTAAAAAATTACTCAATTTTGTACTAGTAAACGATTTAGTAGTATATTTTAATTAAAAATTATTAAGTGCTTACTAAAAAATTTTAGTAAATTTTTAATGAACAGATTTAACAATTTAATTAAACATTTTTAGATTTTTTAAGTATCTTTTTGATTGTGTCATGTAAAAGTTTACTTAATTAAAATTCATCAATTATTTTTTTTTTTTTTAATTCAAAAAAGTTTCACATTTAAAAAAAAAAAAAAATTATTTTTTCAAACTTTAACAAATATATTTATGTCTTAAAGACATATGCAAAATTTCATAAAGATGATTTCAAACTTTCATATACATATACAAAAAACTATAAACTAAATGAGAATTCAAAACACGAAGAGAATAAAAAAAAATTAAAAAATTATTAAATTTTTTATTAAATTATTACCTTATTACGTAAATTTTTAATTGCGTCAATTAAAAAATTACACAAATCTTATTTAAAAATTTAAACAAGTTATTACTTAAATTGTTTTTCTCAATATTTTTTTCTGTGTGTATTTAATTATTAGCCGTTTAATTTTATTATTATGATATCTAAATAACTAGTATGTGTATTAGGGTGGCTCGAATAATTACTTTTTTAGAATTTTGTCGATTGCCGGACAAATTATGGTTCGTATTGGTCTAAAAAGTCTATGTTTTAATTTTTAGCTAAATCGGACCAAATAAACCCGTGCCTTTGGGGTGATTAAAGTAATTCCCTAAAAAAATTTCCCATGAAAAACAAAATTTTTTTGTCGATTTTTTATTTTATTTTTTTAAGTTATTTTTTAACTTGATTAGCTAATTAACGACCAAAAATTTGATTTTGGTGAAATAAAGCCTTCCGCTTTTAAATTGTGTTTTTGTATTTTTTTTTTTAATTTTAACATTGAAGTTTTTTAAATATTTTTAAAAATTTAGTTTATAGTTTTAATAGTATTTATTTAAAGGTCACAAAACAGTTAACATCAAAATCCTATCTTCTTTAGTTCGCGAGAAATCGCGAAATTAATTTTTTGCTGGTTTTGGTTTTGTTTTTTATCTTTCGATAGGTTCTTTAAAATTTCGTAAAAACATGGTAAAACATGGTAAAACATGGTAAAAACATGTGCTTGATCAAAGGTCACAAAGCTGTTGACATCAAAATTGTAGGTGTTAATTTTCGCGAGATATCGCGTGATTATATAATTTTTTTTTATTGTTTATTTATATTTTAAAACCGGTGCTTTAGAAATAACAAAAAAAAAATGGTATGCAGTTTGATTTGAGCATTTTGGAAAAAATTTAAACTGCCCACAAAAAAATTATAGCTGCTCACTTTCACAAGAAATAGCAAAAAACAGCTTTTCGGGGGTATTTTTTGTTTTGATAAATAAAAGAAGATTCTTTATCATTGTTGAAAAACACGAAATGCAGTTTGTTTTGCTATTGATAAAAGGTGATAAGGCTGTTAACATTTAAATTCTAGCTGCTGAATTATTCGAGATATCGCTAAAAAAAACTCTCTTAACAAACCACAATTTGCCAGGGGATCGACGAAATTCGAAAAAAAGTCATTATTCGTGCCGCCCTAATAAGTTAGTATGTTAAAATAACAACGAACCGAAATTTTGCTGTAACTTCAACACACATACACCCTAAATTGAATCTTATAGATAAGAAGGTTAACAAAAAAAAAATTAAAAGATATATTCCATATAATTAAATATATACATTCATATTTTAACGTTTAGATATTCTTTTGTTAACACTAAACTCTACATACAATGACTAATAAATTAATGATTTAATCTATTGTGATAAAGTGATTAAGCTTTTCTATTTTGTTTTTTTATCTTTAAAAACAAAATAAATTTTTTATTATTGTGGTTTTTTAAATAGAATTTTTTCGGTTGTAAATATGAATGTGAATATTAAGTAAAATGAAATAAAAAACAGCTAAGAAAATTTTATATACCGTCGGCAAACATTTAACACAAGATTAACAATGCAGAACAGTTGTGAAAGCAGCAGATTAAAAATATTTTAATACAATCGTATCTAGACATAATTTTGAAATATTTATGTATTAACATAAAAATGTCAGTTGACATAATAAGATTTATTGAGATTAAATGGAACATTTAAAATTTTTAAATATTAATTAGTACGTTTACACATATTGATTTGTATTGATCACTATAATTTTAATCGTGCAGTGGGTTTTACGAAAACTTATGTGAAATAACAATAAAAAAATTTACTAAAAATTTGGTAGATCTTAGCAAGTTTTAATATGAGTGTACTCTAAGTCTACACACACTGAATGGATATCGGTCAAAACAACGATACAAAACCACAAATATGCATTTTAGGTATAATATAATCGCGATTTTCTTATCTTACAAATTACAAAAATATCGGATTTTTATAGTCAAAATTGATATTCAAACCTAAAGTCCTTTACTTTAAACGTTAAAGTAAAAAAAAAATGTGTTTTTAAAAAAATGCATTTAAAATGCAAATTCATTATATTATTAAATTATGTCATTTAAAAAAAAACAAGTGAGTGTTAAATTCGACTGTGCCGAATCTTTTATACCCAGCAAAACTTAGATTACCAAATAAGGTATAAAATAAGGTATATGATCTCTTATTTTATACATTGCAGCATTGATGATTTTAACAGGCGATGAGACTCAAAGTAATGCATCCACATTATCACATAGAATACCAGTAAGGTATAAAATAAGTCATAAATTTATAACGAAGAATACCAGTAAGGTGTAAAATATATGATATTTTATAGGTTACGAGTAAGGTATATAATATAGCATACCAGAACGTAATATATAAGGTGTTACGAGTAGTGAAAAAGTAATTTTGTATTAAATTTACTCACGTGATTGTAAGTGAGTGTAAGTAGATATAATATGCTATTGCGTGTGTGTCGTTAGAAATTTCTTGTCGTGAGCCCATCTCTAGTTTAAACTTATGCATTTTTGTATAATATAATTATTTTTTATGTTATTGTAATGCATTATGCATTTAATTATAAATAATGCATTATTTCAAACTTTCAAATAATACATAATGTAACCAAATATAAATCATCCATGATATAATGTTTAGAAATAATAAATATGAAATACATTTTTCCAATAATCATGCATTACTTAGCAAATTATTAGTAATGCATTATTTTTCACTTTAAAATAATACGTTGTGGAACAAATGTTTGGTAAGACATCCTAAAATAATGCTACAAATAAGGTATATACATTACCAGGTAATGTGTTATATAATCACTACCCATTACCAAAGTTTTGCTGGGTATTATCCAAAATGTAAAAAAAACGGGGACGTTTTTTGGTACTGGGGGGCTTCAGTGGGGGCTCTGGGGGACACCCCATTTTGAAAAATGTTTATTAATTTATTTATTATGCTTTTGGCATTAAAGTTATACACTCAAAATAACACATTTGTAGATTTACTAATTTTTTTTGCTAATGCTAGTAAGCTAACCTTTAGCAAATTTTTAGTTGAGATTTGAATGTTAGCAAAAATATCTTGTTAACTTCATCTATCGCATTAGCAATTTTAAACAATATATGAACTAATATAGTATCGCCGGTCCTCTTCACATGTGTGGACCCTAATGGGTCCAAACTTTGGATCCAAAAAAGTTAGCATTCCAGAAAATTTTAAAATTTAACAAGTTAAACAACACCACAAAATAACCAAAAGCTCTCCGAGTAATATTTTTGAAGTTATCGAGATTTTTAATTCTCAAAACCCCAGTGGTCCCCTAAAATTACGTATCTTAAAACCTAAGCAGGATAGAGCGGAACGGACAAAAATTTTGGATCAAAAACTTTGACGATTTTAAGGGAACCCAAGTAGGTCTAGGCCCATCGGAGTCTGGACCTATCGGGACCGAACCCAATGGGGTGTATGAACTAAGTCGAAATAAAAATATTTCAGTTAACTAATTTTTGGCAAAACATTTTTGCTAACTTTAGCAAAAATATTGTGGGTTCAAAATCAGCAAATTTTCTTGTAGGTTTACAGGCTTTTTTTGCTATCATTGCAGTTTTTTTTTTTTTTGAGTGTACAATTGTTTCACTATTTAAACTATTTTTTTTATCCTCGCCCTCAAAAGGGGCCGGAGGAAAAAATGTTTAGTCCCCCGGTTCTAGTGTACTCTGAACTTCTTGCATAAACTTTTTTCATTTGTTCAACAAAAATATAAAAAAAACATGTAAAAAATATCGTTTTTTTCGGAGGTTAGTTTAGTTCCTCAAGAGGGGACCTTTTCCCCCTTGTCCGATTTTGCCCATTTACGAACTTAAGTTGCCTAGGACCATAAGACATACTTGTGCCAAATTTCAGGAGGCTAGCTGTTTTATTTTGGACTGCATCGTACCATCTACAGACTGATGGTCGGACGGACGGAATATCTTAGAATCGATAATGAATCAATAATATATATACTTTATGGTTTCCTGACCGATATTTCGATGTGTTACAAACGAAATGACAAAGTGAATATACCCCCATACTGTGGTTGAAGGGTATAAAAATAAATTATCATAAAAAATCTTAAAAACAGCTAAAAATAACTAAAAAACTAAAATTTATGCAAAAATTTGACCGAAAAATATGCATTTATACACCCAAAAAAAAACGTTAGTATTCAATACTAAAAATTTAATTAATTTTAGTCCAAAAGGACCTAGTGCAGAAATTGGTAGCCAATACTAAAATTTTTAACTAATATTAGTCAAAACCAGTAAAAATTACTAATGTTAGTACTTTGAAGATACTAAAATTAGTAACCAATTAGTAGATTTTGGTACAATATCACTTACTAAACCTTTTACTGTAGAATTATTTTGAGTGTAGCGCACTCAAAAAAAAAGTGAACTAAAATCTGGGAAAATTAACTAAATTTTGAGAAAAAGAGGGAATGATTTGGCTCCAAAGATTTTTTTTCTTGGTTTAAGTTCATAATTTTCCCAAATAATAAGGAAAACAAAGTTACTTAATTTTAAGCCAATTTTAACTAGAAAATGAGAAAAATTATACTTCACATTTTAGAAATAGATGGGATCTAGACCCTGGACCCATGGGCTCGGACCCCATTTACCTCGAGACCCCGTTGGGTCCTTTAAGGGTCCCTATAGATTTTGAACCAAAACTTGTGTCCGTTTCGCTCTAACTTGCTTAGTTTTTGAGATACGGTAATAAGGGTTCTGAAAGGGTCTTGAGAATCTTAAAAACTGGATATCTCAAAAACTATTAATCGGAGGGCTTCCGGGTATTTTGCGGAAGTGTTCTATGACTCAAGAGCTACAAAAACGCCGTTGGACCTTTTCTCGTGTTGGCAGTATTTACCGAGATATGTGCATATATAAAATCTCGGGAATTTCAAATTTTAGATCTAAATTAAGGGTCTTGAGAGCCCGACAGATATGCAGAGCTAGGCTATTCCATATTTTTCTTTGTTGTCTTTCTTTTGAAAATTTCGTCCGTTTCGCTCTATCTAGCTTAGTTTTCAAGATATCGCCATTTTGAATTTTTAACTAAATTTTAAGAAGTTATTTACTAAATTTTCAGAAGTTATTAACTAAATTCTAAGAAATACACTTCCTCAATTCAAAGAAGAAAAATACGATGATGTTTCTTTTAGTAAATTTTAACTAAACTTGAACTAAATTGTTTTTTAAGAAATATGTCTTAAAAATAAAGATACGTTTCTTAGATTTGTGAAAAATTTCTTTGGCGGTAAGAATTTTTTTCCTAATATTTAAAAATTCCATTTAAAGAAAAGTTTGAACTACTTATAAGTAAATGAACTAAATTTTTTTCCTAATAGTTAGGAAAATTTCTCATTGTTTAGTTAAATTTTACTAAATTTAAGGAAAATTCATGATAAATTTGCAAAGACATTTTTTCCTTAATTTTAGTTATGTCTTTTTTTTCAGTGCGAAAAATTAGCAAAATATGCAAAAATATGCATTTTAAGCAAAATATGCAAAAATATGCACTAACGAGTCGATTCCATTTTAAAGCAAATTCTGTGATTCGCAAAGATATTTGGTTTATGCTGTCCTATGACCAAAGGGAAATCAAATATTTTAGAAAAGTGTATTTTAGTACCATCGTCTTAAAGAAAAAAAACCAGTGTTATTTTTGTATTCGTTAGACTCCGCTTAAAGGTTGTACTGATCTTAGTGTTACTCAATACTAGTTTCTAAAATATCATGATTTTAAATATTGCGTCTCCAATCTGATATAATCTGACTTATTACAGGTAGTATGCACATCAGATTTGGAGTTGAAAAAACCATACTTTGACATAAATATACATACAATTTAAACCTCAACAAATCACACAAATTTAAATTATAAGTTGTATCCCAATACTTTTTCAATCAAATCGAAAACACTCATTGGAGCATGGAAGGTCCGTTCTTCCACAGGTCCAAGCAAACTAAAGAAGTCAAAAGAGAAATGAAAAAACCTTTAAGTTATTGGTCACTCAAAATTTTGGTGGAATAGGTTTGGCGATGTTAACTTAGAAAATGGAAACCGATTTTTGTTTTCCAGTAGAAACACCAAAGATCATAACCGCAACGAAGTCAGATTTTTACTAAGCAGAAAGGCCGCACAATCGCTAATCGATTAAAAACCTTTTAACAAAAGATTCTTTGGAACATATTCAATTTACGAGCAAGGAACATAACCTTAATTTAAACATATCTGTGGCAAAAAGGAATAAGTGCATAAGTGTTTTTATACTACTTTTCAGGAGAGCATTTTTAAGTTTTAATTTCAAATACCAAATCTGGGTTTACAAATTTGGACATTTTGGGCATGTAAATATCTCAAGCATTATTATCGACACAATCTTCGCTACTTTAAAAGTTGATATATAGAAAGACTATGGAGATATCGGGTGAAAACCATTGATGTTGTTATTGCGTTTTTCAAAATTACATTTTAATCTAAGCATATGTCGAGATATGCAGTTATGTATCCCTGTAAAATACATTTTAGCATCTTCAACGATTGCTGATTTTAAAATAAGGAATAAAAACATAACTCAGATATGCTGTTACGATTTTAATTTTTCCTTTAAGAAAAAATGAGTTGTGGAGTTCTGAAATCAATATCTCAGAAAGTTTTAGTCCGATTTTCATAAAAATTTGATACAATACGAAAATGTATAAGGAGATTCCGAAAATGCAAAAACACGTTTTGGACATAACTCGACTTATGTTGTTATGGGTTTTTGCCACAGATATGCACCCACCGAATAAGTGGGGGAAGAGACCAAAAACGAGTACTTTATTTATTTTTTTTTCGTTATGGGATACCTAAACGCTAAAAACGGTTAAGAAAACTAAATCTAGAACGCGTAATGCGAAAGCGTGGATTGGGTGAAATAAACTCCAAACTTCTTGCAAGCTTTTGAAATCAAACTGACCTCGTTATTGGAGGGTCGATATTTTTACAAAGCAAATCAGATAGACTACTTCTGCAATAGTAGACTCTGGAAGTGGCGCCTACTGGAGTTAAATGGAGTGATGATATTGAATCCATTGACCACCTTTTCGTGGCATATTTGAGCCTTAAAATTAAATCTATAACAAGACTTTAAATACTTACTTGTGGTCAAATTGCAAAATCCACGTTCATAAATGCCACCGAGAAGACTCAGGAAATAATACATTGAGGATAATAATAGAACATTCCGTAGAGTTCAGAACCGGTCGCCAACTTGTATTCGTTGATTATAGCCAAGCATTCGTTAGCATTAACAGTGACCAGAGGTGTATTTTATCGAAGCTAATTAGACTTTTAAGGCACAATACGATGGCTTCAAGTACAGAGTTCTGTACAAAGGACTCTTGTCTGCGGTGTTCTACACCATTTCCGGGGTTAGACAGGGCTGCCTTATGTCACTTGGAACCTCCAAAACCAATTGGAGGATTTGCCATATCAGATGATATATGCCTGATGAAATCAAGGCATGCCGATATGCAGGATAAAATCGACAAGTTTATAACCGAGTACAACGTTGCTGACTTAGTAATTAACTCCGCAAAGACCAAAGCGTTGAAAATAAATGTGGACAATTCTGACACAAACCTCTAAGCTGGTGAGAATGCTATCGACAATTTCAACTCCTTCACCTACCTCGGGAGTGTGATTTTCTCAGACGGTGGAGCTGCAAACGATATCCAAAGAAGAATATCCAAATTGCAAGGTGCTTTCTCCCAACTTTGGAAAATCTGAAAATCTGCCAGATGGGACAACTAGTCAAAATTTATTTAATTTATATAACATCAAAGTACTCCGAAATGCAGGACAAAAACGACGACCTTATCACGAATTATTGCAGTGTTGGCTTAAAGTTTAACTCCGCAAGAACCAAAGCATTGAAAATGGATGCGACCAACTCTGACGAAAACTTTAAGGCTGGTGAGAATGATATTGATAATGTGAACCCATTTACATACTTCGGCAGTGTTATTTTCTTAAATATTGAAGCTGCAGACGACATACATAGAAATATGTCCAAAGTGTAAGGTGCTTTCTCACAGCTTTGGAAAATCTGAATGTCATTATCTACAGTAAACAGTGACACTGACTCTGCCAGATGGGACACCAATTCGAAATTTACTTAATTAAGATAACAGCTAATATCTTTTGTGATGGAATTTATTTTTTTAAAGCTTTAAAACTGGTGAGAAAGCTTTAGATAATGTGAACACCCACTCCTCGGGAATGTCATTTCCTAAGATGCTACAGCTGCATCAAAATATCCAAAGCGTAAGGTGCTTTTCCAATGCCTTGAAGAATCTGATATCACAGTGGCTGATGTCATCAAGACATGTGGATATGCAGGATGAAATCGGCTATCTTATCAACAAATATAACTGTTTTTACCAATGTTGGCAATCGATATCTTTTCAATACCGTTATCCGTTTCAAAACCCTTTAAATTGAATACCGGTACCAATACCATTACCGAAACTCAGTTTTGGTATCGGATACCGGTATCCAAAAACCTTTTCCTTCGGTAACGGTACGTACCGATACTGAAACGGTTTTTCTTAAAAACCATGTTTTTTTACAAAAAAAAAAAAAAATAATAAAAAGTTTGTAAATTTTTTGCTTTTTGTAAAAAATTTTGTAAAAATAAAAATCTTTAGGCACCCACATCGTGAATTAAGTAAAAATTTCAAAACAACCATACTTCAACCCCGATGCGAGAGCAAAAGAAAATTATTGATTTTCACGAAATTTTATGGGTTCATTTTGACTCCCAATAGAAACTTTCTGGACCCCGTTCGTATAGTATAGTTTTTTGGGGATTTTTATTTAAACCGTGATGTGGGTGTCCAAGGATTTTTTTGATATTTACAGGACTTCGGGGAAGGCATTTGGAGTACTAGCAGGAGGTTTTCGACCATAGTATAGTTTTTTGAAGTGGCTTATCTCGTAGAAATCGTCCATAAAAGTCCCATAATTCGTGAAAAAAAAAATTATTTACAATATTTTTGAATGTGATCTTGTTTCGACAGGGAAGACCTATTTTTACAAATAGATACCAACAAAAAAAAACTTGGTTGCCTAGAAATAAGATGAAATATGTAATTTATTGCGGTCTTTACTTTAACCGCGATGCGGGAGTCATATTGACACCCAATAGAAACTTATTGGACCCCTTTCAGCTCAAACAAAAAAGAAAGGCAAAAATCAATACGGCCTTATACTTACATATGAACTTAAGACATAGGAAAATTTCCAGCAAAATTGGTCCAGTGCTTCAAAACGTATGAGCAAAATACTGAATTTCGGCAAGGGTTTTCGTGAATTTTCAAGATATAAAAACGCTACCTTTCGAAACGCAATCCGGACGATACTGAAGCTTGACATATACATTTGCCCCTGACCTGGTTCGTATTGAATTTCAGCCAAATCGGTCCAGTGGCTCAAAAGTTTTTAAGAAAACCGTGAATTTCAGATTGGTTTCACCTTAAATTCACTTGTTGAAAAAACCGTTAAACCAGCTTTAAAAAAATTGATGAGACAGGAAAATATTTTACAAAGTATTCTTGTCACTCACAAAAATTTTTATACTAAAACAAAAAAACTTACACCCGAAAAAAAATTTTTACTAAAAAAAAAAAATTTGTCGATTTTTTTTTTTTCAAAAATGACTAAAAAAAAATTGTTTACTCAAAATTGTTTACTCAAAATTGTTTTTAAAAATTTTTTGATATTTTTTATACGTTATTTTTAGCATTTTTTCGACAATACCGGCACGTACCGGTATTGACGTTTCGGTAATACCGTAACCGATTCAACTCAAATACCGTAACCGATACCTAAATAAATAAAAAACGATACCGATATCGATACCGTTATTCGTTTCGATTGCCAACCTTGATATTTACTTTGGGATTAGGCCAGTTGGTAGCTTGCTAGCCTTATAACGAGGGGGTCGTGGGTTCGATTCAGTGACACTGACCTTGCCTAGCGGGACACAAATTCTTAATGTACACAATTTAAGTATTATGATGGAATTTATTTTTTTTCTATAAGCTTTAAAGCACCAAATTATTTTATACGGATATTTGACTTTACTAATGACTAGGGATGATATTTCCATGCAAATGCATGTTTTTTGTAGATAGCCTAAAAACGGAATCGACCAATTATCTTTCCGAATCAAGAAATTTCCGTTAAAATGGCATCGATTTGGTTTTGCATATTTTTGCATATTTTGGTAAAAGTGCATATTTTTGCATATTTTGATTTTAAATGCATATTATGTGCATATTTGTAACTTTTAAGTGCATATTTTTGCATATTTTAACATAAATTAGCAAAAACACAAATTTAAAATTATTTTTTTTCAAAAACTATTTAAAATTTAAAAATTTATTTTGAAAATAAAAAAAAAATATTTTTTTTTATAGATTTTCTTTACTAACTGAAGTTTTTATTTATTTCGGTTTGAGTCCATATTAATTATTTCTGAGAAATAATTATTTTTGTTGTACAATGAGAAAATCTTAAAAAATTAATTGACAACACAGGCTAAGTGGAGATGTCGACAGCTTTCGGAAGAAGCCACCCTTCCTTCGTCAGCACTCTTCGATTGTCACTGTAGGTGTGTAAGATTAAGATCAGCTATTTAAACGTACATTAAGGTGAAAAAGCGGACGGGAATTATATCACATTTCATTACCCATATGTTACGTTTAGCACGAACTTAATGAATCTATTTTTAACTTTTTCCAACACAGTTGTAATTTCTTACACTGTAGTAGCTTTTCTCAGAGTTGCAACCCTTAGAAGGACTTTTCAAGTCTTGAAAAATGTCCGTTAAGTTTGAATATATATTTCGTATTTCTAATTCTTAGAAATATTACTAAATTGCATTGTACCTTATGAGTTGAGTTTTAATTCTGTTTTATATATTGTTGGACTTTATATTTTATAACTGAAGTTTTTATTTATTTCGGTTTGAGTCCATATTAATTATTTCTGAGAAATAATTATTTTTGTTGTACAATGAGAAAATCTGAAAAAATTGATTGACAACACAGGCTAAGTGGAGATGTCGACAGCTTTCGGAAGAAGCCACCCTTCCTTCGTCAGCACTCTTCGATTGTCACTGTAGGTGTGTAAGATTAAGATCAGCTATTTACACGTACATTAAGGTGAAAAAGCGGACGGGAATTATATCACATTTCATTACCCATATGTTACGTTTAGCACGAACTTAATGAATCTATTTTTAACTTTTTCCAACACAGTTGTAATTTCTTACACTGTAGTAGATTTTCTCAGAGTTGCAACCCTTAGTAGGACTTTTCCAGTCTTGAAAAATGTCCGTTAGGTTTGAATTTATATTTCGTATTTCTAATTCTTAGAAATATTACTAAATTGCATTGTACCTTATGAGTTGTTCGTGCTAAACGTAACATATGGGTAATGAAATGTGATATAATTCCCGTCCGCTTTTTCACCTTAATGTACGTTTAAATAGCTGATCTTAATCTTACACACCTACAGTGACAATCGAAGAGTGCTGACGAAGGAAGGGTGGCTTCTTCCGAAAGCTGTCGACATCTCCACTTAGCCTGTGTTGTCAATTAATTTTTTCAGATTTTCTCATTGTACAACAAAAATAATTATTTCTCAGAAATAATTAATATGGACTCAAACCGAAATAATTAAAAACTTCAGTTATAAAATATAAAGTCCAACAATATATAAAACAGAATTAAAATTTTCTTTACTTTCTAAAAAAATCTTGTGATTTTAAATGTTACTATGTAAAGCCGGCGTTAGTTTTTGCTTTTTAAAAAGTTTTTCTTATGAAAACAAGATTTTTTTGTGCACATTTTATTTTTAGTGAATATTTTAAGGTTTTATAGTGCATATTTTGAATATTTTAGCGCATATTTTAAGCGCATATTTTCGATTTTTTAGTGCATGAAAATCTCATCCCTACTAACGACCAAAGCATTTGAAAAGAAACTTCAAACTTTTCTAAGGAAAATGTTGATGATCTGGTGGCAAAATACCATATTTTTTCTGCGTGAAACATTCAAAATATCCCAAAAATCTTGGGATACCGAAATCGGGATTTCTATAATTTGTCTTCAATTCCTACTCTTTGGATTCAGAAAAACCAATCCCGATTACGACACGGAGACTAACTATTGATGATTTCGTGAACAAAGTTATTGTATGATTATTTTTATAGGAGTTATTTCCGTCAACTAACACAAAATGTCTTTTAAACTAAATTTTTAATTGCACTTAAAATATTCGAAAAATTTTGTATGTATAAATTAAAAGAAATTTGCACATGTCGATTGTCCTTGTAAATTTCATATCAAAAAATGCAAAAGAATTGATAGCCAATAATTAACACCTCAAGAAAAAATTAACTAAATATGAAAAAGAAACACTTACCTGTTGTCCGGCATTGGCGGCAACCCAAGCTTCAGCAAATGTTTCCATAGCACTTTGAAAATCCATGACGTTGACACACAAACACTTGATATTATTTTTCTTTTTTTTTTCAATAAAAAAATTGACAATTTAAATTTTATAGCAATTAATTATAGTTTCAGGAATGAAAAACAAATTTAGCACAATTTAAAGGAAGGCAAAAAAATATTTAAAATTTTTCATATTTTTTGTAAAAGAATTTATAATTTTTTTTGTTATGATTTTTTTTAGATTTATTTTTGAATTTTGCTATAATTTTTTTTATAGATTTTGAAATTATGGTAACAAATTAGTAACACTCGCGGTTATGGTAATGGGTTTAAAGGTTTTATTTTATAACTTTGACGCCAGTTCATTAGTTTAAAGACTTGATTTTGAAAACAATGGAAAAGTATTGGTTCTTAAGGTTTAAGGTATAATATTTTTGTTATGGTTTTGAGTTTTTGCAAAATTTTATGGATGTGTGACTAAATTGTTGTAATAATATTTTGAAAATCCATATTTGTCGTAAAAAGTTCTAAAACAGTCATAAAATTTATATTTAGGTAATAAGGTGTAACCAATTAGTTAAGATAATAATTAGAAAGATGTTGTTTAGATGCTTTTTTTCAAAACAATTGTAGAAAAAATATAAAAGATCCCTTATTTTAGGTAAAACAACACAATACAGGTAGTTTATAAAGGATGTTTTTTTAATTGTTGTTGTTTTTGTCTCTGTCCCTTTTTAATGTTTAGTTAAATGATCATTGCTTATGGCTAATTGTCAAAAAATTTTGACAGCTGCTAGTTTATTGTCACTAGGTCTGACAGATATACAGGTGACACTATAAATTTTTTTTTTGTAAACATACACTAACATTTAATAAACATGCCGTTAGGGTAAAAACATAAAAATGTTGTCATTAGCACCGAACACTACATTAAAATTTAAAACAAAATTGTTAAACAACGAAAAAATTAAATAGTTTACGCGCCAAAACAAAATTTTTTAAATATTTTGTATCATTTAATTATAATGACAAATTATTTTTGTAATTAATTGTAATTCTCTCCATTAATTTTCATAAAATTTTCAAATTTAAAAAAAAACTCACTTTTTTATATTACACACGTTTAAATTTTTTGAGTTTTAAATTATGTTTTTTTTAGTTAATTGATTTTTTTTTTGATTTATAGAGTGTTGAAAGTGTGTTGAGAGAGTTTTGTTTTTTAGAAAATTATAATATTGTATATCGCGCACTTGATTGAATGGGCGCCATACAATGACTGTCAACACGCAATGTCATCGACGTTATGATAAGCTGTCAAATTGTTATATTGATACAGTTTATATTTATTCTTCTTCTTTTGCAGGGGGGCTCAATAATATTCAATTCAATACATTCTTAAATATTGGGTATCACTTTTTTTATATTATTTCAAACCAACAACAAGTAATATATCGGTTGTCAATTTTTTCTTCTTATCAATTACAATTGTCAATTTGTTTTAATTCATTTGTATTGAATTTATCTAAAAAAAAACATCATTAAAGCAAAATTTTTATTTGTCTTTTCATAAAAAAATAGTTCTGGTTTTAATTTATTTAATTTTTCTTTATAGTTTTTAGTTTTTTTTTTGTGCAAAACGCGCGTCACAACATGCTTACCTAACGCAAGTTGTCGCACAACTAATATTTTACTACTCTCGCATACTGCCATATGTTTTTGTATTGTTTGTGTAGGTATGTGTGCGTTTTGTAGTGGTATTAGTAGTTTGTTTGTTACTCTTTTTCTCTTTTTTGGTTATTATTCTCTCTTAAAATACTACTACTAGTATAACGTGTAGTGCTTGGTATTATGCTAGCGCCTTGCTTGTAGCCCACCGGATTAAGGATTAAATATTTTTTTGTTGTGGAATGCTGGAGGATGTAATTGGGGGTATTGGTAGGGTATTAAATACCACTTTATACACTCAACCAAAAATCATTGTATTCCCAAAGAAAATCGTTGTAAATTCAACAGAAATCATTGTTGAATTTTCACTATTGAATTTTGTAATGGGTTTACTAATTTTTCTACTAAGATATTTCTATGAGTGTACGTCGTTACTTAAAATGCTAACTGACGTAGATTAGTTTGCAGTGATTCAACGGGACGTTCATGGGCCACCATATAACTCTAACTATTAAACTCCAGAAATGTTTTATTTCAACAGTCTTGGGATCAGATAAATCATTAAATTATCTAGATCTCAAGGAAAAACGTAATTGTCTAGAAACGCCGGCCAAATCAGATTAAGGGCATCCTACATGGAGGTATTGTTTCTCTCCTAAATTCAGTATTTTCTAATTCCAATTGTATTTCAGAAAATATCACTTGTATTTCAGAAAGTATCAATTGTTTTTTAGAAGTTATCAAATGTACTTCA
The DNA here is from genome assembly GCA_963921195.1 of Pegoplata infirma. NCBI lineage: Eukaryota > Metazoa > Arthropoda > Insecta > Diptera > Anthomyiidae > Pegoplata > Pegoplata infirma. The sequence continues at coordinate 76,402,617 of OY992538.1, read as the reverse complement.
GAACTTATCAAGTGTATTTCAGAAATTATCAATTGTTTTACGAAGGTTAGTTTCTGAAATACAATTAATAATTTCTAAAATGCAATTGATAACTTCTGAAATACAATTGATATTTCCTGAAATACAAATTAAAAATTTCTAAAATACAATTGATAATTTCTGAAATACAAATGATTAATTCTGAAAACAATTAAAAATTTCCGAAATACAATTTATAATAAATTCTGATTAATTTTTATTAAAAATAAAAATTGTTTTATTCGACCTTTAAAATATTATATTTTGAGGATGTTTATTCTGGCTCAAGGTCACTATTTTCTTTACTAATTATAACCATGATATTCTCACAGCATAATTTTCAAGAAAATTATTTTTTGTTTTAAATTTATTTATGTTGGTCATTTTTGCAAGACTTAATCGACACGTGTTTCGGAATTTGTCAAGATTCCATTGTCAAGATTATTTAGCAAAAATAGAAACGATTTACTACAAAGTAGCAAACGAGTCTAATGACAAATCGTTTGTGCACAAGCTAGAATATTAATACATATTCGTCTCTATTCACAATGAGAATTAGAAAGACGAAGAAATTGTACCATACTAATAAGGCAACGATTGTCAATAACCAACAAAAATATTTAAAATATTTTCTTTACAATTTTATTAGTAAAGAAAATAATGACCTTGAGCCAGGATAAACATCCTCAAAATACAATTGATAATATCTAAAATACCATTGATTACTTCAGAAAAAGTTTCAGATTCTGAAACATTGATCGTGTAGAAATAGTCTCAGATTCTGAGACATTTTTAATACAGAAAAAGTGTCAGATTCTGAGAAAATTTTCGTATAGAAAAAGTCGCAGATTCTAAGACATTAAAAATCTCAGATCTGTTGATTCATGTACTATTCTTTCTTACCTTTTTAGACAATTTTCAAATTCTATATACTCTTTTGCAGATGACAGAAACATTTGTTATTTATTTTCCCTTGACCATAGGTCAAGCCTTGATATTGTCAGAATTATTAATCAAGACATGTTCAAATTCTCCGAGTGGGGTCTTGCGATTAGGGCAAGGTTCAATGCACGCGCGTCCTAATGTTGTAAGTTGACCCACAACACTGTGTAGCCTACATCGTCATCTGTTAGGTTATTTTGTAAGTGGCTGCTGACGCTTTACGTCAGCATATTGACTGTGAGCGCCATCTGTATATGGGTGATATAAATATTGAGGAAAAGGACACTCTTGATGTTCTGGGCATTAAAATTCAGTGTAGCCGTTGGAATAATCAGGGTTTATCAGGTGTCAAACGAAGCATGGAAGTGTCTCGGTTTTTTTCAAATGGTATCAAAAGTTTTTCACCACATCCAACCGATGATGGAATACAAAACCTATGTATGAGCATAGGCTTTTAAATTTATTATGGAGCCCTATAACACTGTCCGAAGTATGGTGTTGGTGTTTATGAATGACAATTGGGTATCAAACTCTATTGCTACATTGGAGCATCATTGGAATGTGGGTTGAGTGACTCTGTTCTGTCGATATTACCAGAATAATGTTTTGATGGGATCAGTAAACTTCGCGTCACTTTGTTGCCTAGCAGATTACATACGTTGGTTTCGATTGTCCAGTTGATCGCATTACAGAGAAGGCTCGTTTACTAGTTTAACTAGACGTAAGTGGAGAAACTTTCCGCAGAAGTATTCCCAGTTAATTAATAATATATATGGGGGTTTTCGTGTCAACTGACACAACATTTGAAACCGATCATTCCGATCGGGATGAAATTTGCACCAAGGTTAGTCCTATTGGATAGTAGTTCAGACACAATTTTTCAACGACATCGGTCAAGGACTTTCTGAGTTAGAGGGGGTCGAAATTTTACATTTTGGCCAAAGAGGTGTTTATTCTCATCCATGTAACTTCTTACCTATTGTTTTTAGCAAAATGTGTCCCAAATAAGTAGTATAGATAGCTATTTCTTCAGTCTTTTGGAAAAAAATTATAAAAAATTAAAAAAAAAATTTTTTGATTTTTTTTTTTTTTAAATCCAAAACTTTTTTGACCTTTTCCTCAAATTGGGCCCTTGTTTTTTTTTTTTTTTGATTCTAAAAAAAGCTTATTTTATTTCCTTTAAGACCTATGGGGTTGCTTAGTGGGATGCGAGTGGGATATATATGAAAATTTTTTTTTTTTAACTTTGGACCACAAAAAACGGTTCTTAAATTTGCACTATTAGGCGTGGGAATGCTAACCAGTTTTCGATTTTCATTCGCGATACCCTCTAATTTTTATAGGTTCGAAAAAGAAAGCATGAGCCAAAAAATGAGGGCGTTAGGGTGGGGTCAAATGGCCCCACATCGGGGTCAAAGTTGGGCGTTAAGTGGTAAAATACCACAAAAAGCCCCACAACTGCCCTACACACGCCCCTGGAGGGGTGCAATGTGAGACGAACCCCCAATAATTTTCAGCACCCAACATTTTTCTTGAACATACCTAACCCCTATTTCCAATTCCTAAGGGGGCTCCCATACAAAATAACATTTTTTTAAATTTGCTCCTACCGCTCTAACTGTCCATAGGGTGCCCCTAGAGAAGTAAAATGTATGACCGACCCCCAATATTTCTTCAACTCCATCATTTTCTCAGAATATACCTACCCTTTATTTTCAACTCTTAAGGGGATCCCCATACATTTTTTTTATTATTAAAATTAGTTTTTAAAGATACATGTTTTATTAGTTTATTAGTTTTTAAAGATACATGTTTTTATAATGTATGGTAGCCCCCTTAGGGAGTGGAGATAGGGTGCTATTATGTTCGGACAAAATGTTGGTAACTAAAAATTAATGGGGGTTGGTCGTAATTTTTACCACTCTAGGAGGCACGGTAGGGGCGGTAGGAGCTGGTTAAATAAAACAAATTTATAAAAAAATAAAAATATGTATGGGGACCACCTTAAGGGTTAAAGATACATTGTAGGTATGTTCGGAAAAAATGTTGGAATTAATAAAATACTGGAGGTCCGTCATACATTTGGCTCCACTAGGGTCATTTTAGGGTAAGTTAGAATGGTAGGAACAATTTTTTTTTAAATGTTTTGTATGGGAGCCCCCTTAGGAATTGGAAATAGGGGTTAGGTATGTTCAAGAAAAATGTTGGGGGCTGAAAATAATTGGGGGTTTGTCTCACATTGCACCCCTCCAGGGGTGTTTCTAGGGCAGTTGTGGCGCTTTTTAAGGATTTTACCACTTAACGCCCAACTTTGACCCCGATGCACAGTGCCACATTTGGCCAATCTAGCACGACAAAATTCAAAAAAAAAAAGTTACCCGATTTTTATGATTTGTTTGTATGTATTAAAAAACATTCCTAATAACACGGAAATACTCATATAAGAACTATAATTCTATTCGTTATTAAGATGTGGGTGCATAAAGTTGCATCTTGTAAAATCCTGAAAGTAGTGTTCATTATTTCGCATTAATTAAGTCGATTTTAAACGGTTGTAACTTTTTAACAAAAAAAGATATTTATATAGTCTTTTTTGGTAATTTTAAAGGATATTTAAGGGATTTAAGTCATATCTTTTCCTCTTTTTTTAAATTTTTTTTTCTATTTTTTATTAAATTTTTAACAAAATAAAAATTTTTGAAAAGAAAATTATATATTTATTTTTTTTGATGGAATAGAACTTTTGTATTTGGTCTCTATTGGTCGCCGGACTTTTTCAGACATATTGACCAATATCCATAGTACTTATTTCAACGGCTAACTTTTGCGACCGTCTGCGACGCCGACTACAGTGGGACGATATGTAAACCTTGTTTTTACATATTTTTTAAACATATTTTTAAAATGTGGGCGTGGCAGTTGTCTGACCGCCCCCTTTTTTTGTCATATTATTTCTACAGTCCTTGAGAGTATATATACCAAGTTTAAAGAAATTACAACCAAAATTAAAAATTTTTTAAAAAGTGGGCGTGGCCTTTAACTGGCCTCCCATATTTTTCATAATGCTGTTTTTGAAGTCAAAACGAACATTTATACCGAATTTCTAGTCAATATAAATAAAATTGGATTTTTGTCGTCCTAGATTGGCCAAATGTGGCACTGTGCGATGTGGGGCCATATGGCCCCACCCCATCGCCCTCATTTTTTGGCTCATGCTTTCTTTTTCGAACTTATAAAAATTAGAGGGTATCGCGAATGAAAATCGAAAACTGGTTAGCTTTCCCACGCCTAATAGTGCAAATTTAAGAAGCGTTTTTTGTGGTCCAAAGTTAAAAAAAAAAAATTTTCATAGATATCCCACTCGCATCCCACTAAGCGACCCCATGGGTCTTAAAGGAAATAAAATAAGCTTTTTTTAATCAAAAAAAAAAAAAAAAGGGGCCCAATTTGAGGAAAAAGTCAAAAAAGTTTTTGATTTAAAAAAAAAAAATCAAAAAATTTTTTTTTTAATTTTTTATAATTTTTTTTCAAAAGACTGAAGAAATAGCTATCTATACTGTTTGGGACACATTTTGCTAAAAACAATAGGTAAGAAGTTACATGGATGATAATAAACACCTCTTTGGCCAAAATGTAAAATTTCGACCCCCTCTAACTCACAGAGTCCTTGACCGATGTCGTTGAAAATTTGTGTCTGAAATACTATCCAATAGGACTAACTTTGGTTCAAATTTCATCCCGATCGGAAGATATCGGTTTCAAAAGTTGTGTCAGTTGATACGAAAACCCCCATATTTATAATAATAATTTGGATCTTATGATCAACGGATTTTTAATAATTTCAACCAAACCGAGGACGAGTAGCTCGTCATCTCGTTGTAGCGAAACATACCAAGGGTTCTGGTGGAAATCGAACGTACGACACCCATGTTCAAAGGCTAGCACGCTACCAATTAACCTACAGAGGCTCTCTTCAAGATAAATTTAAGTCAAATTTCCGCAAGTACCTCCTCCTAATATTAACACAATGCACTGGAAATGGACCTGATGGTATAATCCCGGCTGAGATGCAGCAAGTGTCAGCTGTATAATCTATACGTGCATCAACTGGTCGTATATTCTTTTAAAATGAAAGGGATACCAGAGTCGTCTTTATCCTGAAAGCTGGGAAAAAATCCCACACAACTCTGAAGGATTTCAGACCAATTAGTTTGTCTTCTTTTTTGTTAAAAAAATGGAACGAATGATAGACTCATTTGCTTTCGAGAAAGCAACATGCATACAACAAGGGTATATCAACGGAAACATCTCTTCATGAGCTCGTTGGTACCATCGAGAGGTCGCTTTTGGTGAAGGAGTAAACTATGGTGGCCTTTCTTGATATAGAGGGGGCTTTTAATAATATCATCCTGGACTCGATAATTCTGCCGTTGTCTGGTCTGGGAGTAAAGCGTGGGATCGTTTTAATGAAAACCTACTTGTTTTGTTTTCAAGGAAAATAAGATTCCTGCTTTTGATTAAATTTCTCTGGACGGCACTGAAATCACCTTCTCAGATGTAGCCAAGTATCTTGGAGTATTTCTAAATAGGAAGTTGAATTTCAGGCGTAATATTGTGAGAAAAGCAACGATTGCTTTATATTCCTGTTAAAGGGCAATTGGAAAACGATGGGGCTTTAGCCCTAAAGTCGTTCATTGGATTTATACAGCGGTGGTGCGTCCAATTCTGCTGTATGGAATCATTGTCTGGTGGCCTGCTTTAGAGACAAAAGGGAACTGTGTCTACAGAGAATGGCGTTGATCACCTACGGCTGCATTAAAAATCCTTCTCACCTCATACCATTGAACATATTGGGTAGGCATTAAGCGGCTACGTCGACTTAATAGCACACTGCAATGGAGGAGCAGCGATTGTGCCCATAGCGCGATCTTGAAGAAGATAAAAATACCACAAAATGTTGACTGTGCTCCCTCTATCAGCCTTTTTGAGCGCCACTTTACCACAATGATACCATCCAGGGAGTCTTGGATGAGGGTAGTGGAGCCTCAATAAATTTTTACAACTATGGATCGTGGCTGCACAGATAAGTGGGTTTTGGAGACTATTCGGAGGAACTCGAAAACTGCCGGATCATTGCAGTGTTACCATTCAGAAATGCTGGCAATAAAGGAAGTGGCTGACTAGTTGAGCTGCAATATATTGTCTACAACTGCAGTCAAAATCTGTTTTGACAGTCAAGCCGCGCTCAAGTCCCTGGGTTCAAAGTTACTGAAAACAAGATCTGCCCTTAACTGCCGCACCGGAGTATACAGACGAAATTAGTATGGGATCAAAGTTTGGCAAACACAGTAAAATTCTTCTAGATATGGACAGGGAGCAACTTAGAGCTACAGTGAACCTCACTACTGGGCACAACACATTGGGGAAGCACATGGTAACAATAAGAATTAGAAATGACTATACATGCAGATGATGCAGAGAGTCCGTAGAAGATACCCACCATTACTTATGCGAATGCCCTGCACTATGATTTAGAAGATCAAAAATTTTTGGTTTTTATATCTTTCAGAATTTATCAGAATTACGAGGCACGAATCCTTGGACCCAATTATAAAGGCATCAAGATGGGACGCATAATATAAACAACTTTTAGATACACGGAAGAAGAAGAGAGAGTATTAAAGTTTCAAAGGAATCATAATGGGCTACATCGCGGCCTCTATGGACGCTGGTTTTTACCAGCGTCATCTTTTATAACCTAACTGCCGCACGTCTTTGAATGAGATGGCCAAGCAGTTGGACATACGGCTCATATGGTTCCCAGGGCATACAGACGTTCCCGGGAATGGCAAAGCAGATGAACTTGCAAGACTGGGAACTACCTTACAGGTTCCAACAGAATTGGAATGTGTTGGTATGCCTCTAGGAACTTGCAAGCAAAACCTACGACTTTGTTCCGCGACGGAGACTAATCAAAGATTGAAAAATGGATGGTTAAATGTGCCGTCGAATGACTTTTGCCGGAGTTGCATGGATGAAGAGGAGTTAGAAACTATCGATCACTTAATCCGCCATTGCCCGCCACTTTCTGGTCAGAGAGTTGCTTCACTGGAATCTAGGGAGCTGCACGATCTTTATAATTTGTCGGCTGTCAAAATTCAAAATTCAAAAGAGTTTCATAAGAAGCTTAAAATGGTTTAACGGCAGGGACTATTAGGGAGACCTACTACAGTCCCGTGGTATCACAATGTACCTCCGAATCTAAGTGTGTTGACGTAAAACGTCAGCAGCCACTTACAACCTAAGTAAAAGTAAATTAATATTATTCGATACTATCCACCTTGTTTTCGATATAATACCTGCAGAAGTCATTATCAGAAACATGTTGGCATTCCAATAGTTCAACTAATAATCAAATATTATGACTTTGAATGCGGTTTTTATCAGTATCAAAACTATGGAACCACTTCATAAAGGTTAAAAAAAATACTCCTACCGGAAACATACAAGGATTTAAATAATATTTCTCGTAACTAAAATTAAATTCAATTTCAAAATCATTACTTGGTTACTGGTATTTTTTGTTTAATTCTTACTAAATTCTCTTACTAACTACCACATGTTTTATAAGAGAACATTTTTAAGTAAAGGAATTCCATTAAAGAGTAAGTAATTGAGCTCACCGGTATTTTTTGTAAATGTATGCAACCAAAACAAAACTAACACATGTGTAATTTAGAGAGTGAGAAAAATGATAAGGGAGATTAATATTATTAATATAGGGAACTCTCTCCTTCACACTCTTTCGCTCTTTTCTCTCATTCTCTGACACTAATACTAAAACATGGATTATGCATTATGCAAATGCTTGCCAAAAAACGCAGAATTGTGCTTAATATAACAAAATACAACCCATTGTGAACCTGTTAAAACATGTCTCGCATGAACATCATCAGCAGGATGCATCAGAACTTGCCTTAAACTCTCTGAGATTTTACTTCATCTTTCCGGTATGTGTCAGAATTTTAACAATTCAAATTGACAACAGACAACAGCCAGAAGCAGAAGAAGAAATCTGGATTTGTTTTACCAAAATAAGAAACGTACATTTTTGTTTGTGGACTTATGTATTATATTAACCCATACAAGTTTAAAAGAAGCAGTTCGGTAAGTTTTATGTTGGATTTTAAATGGTTTGAGTGGGTTGTCTCATGTCAACCACAAAACAAAAAAATACACTGTAACATTCTGTTGTCGTAGCAGCCAGCAGTTCTCGAATAGTCGAAAAAAAGAGTGCGAGTGAAGCACAAAACTTTTGTTTTGTATGTATACATTCTACTTAATGCGGATGAAGAGTATGTATGAATGGAGTATTATGAATCTAAATGGTTTTTTGTTGTTGCAGCAGTTGTTGTTTATTGTGCCAAAAATTCGTTATGCCTTGTTAAGCAAGCAACTCCCACTCCATGTTTGTTTTTTTTATTATTTGGCACCTTTCATATTGTATTTGTAGTCTTTATATGTATAATTTACATGAGTGTATGTGTTAACCATGTATTCATTTTTTTTTTTGGGCTAAAAGTAACATATACAAGTACCAGATAACCGTCGGTTGCTTGGTTGGTTGTTAGCTTGCTTGCATGCCTGGCTGGCTGGCTGATTGACCATATTCTATGGCATGGTTTCATTTGTAGTACCCAGATAAGAAGAAAGATAATGCGCGCGCATTACATGCGATTAGGTGCCAGTATGAAGGATTTAGCCAACCATTATAAAGGAAATTTTTCTTTGGTTTGATGTATATAGAAATATAGAGTGTTTATTTCTATTTGGGTTGGTTTCTTGTATCTGTACATAGAGTTAATAAATATATACTTAAAAACACACATAGAAGAGCTTTGATATTATTAAGGAGAACTTGTTAAAGGATGTATTAATCTTATGTAGGAGTAAATGGTTTATTTTTTCTAAGTGTAAATGCTAAACCAATCACGTAATGCATCTGGAGTTTAAAAACTTTGCTCAAGAGTTTACTACAAATACACTGGCTATTGAACAATTGAGATAAAAATTAGTAGTATTATATAAAGATTTAATGATATTCCAACTAGAGTTCACGAACGAAACCAACGTCCATAGAGGCCATGATGTGGCCCATTATGATTCTTTTGAAACTTTGAGCCTCTCTCCTCTTTCCCGTGTAGCCTTAAGCTACTCTTCTTACGGGTCCCATTTTGATGCTTTAATAAATGCTAGTAGGGTCCAGGGATTCATGCCTCGTAATTCTGATAGGTTCTGAAAGATATTAGAGCCAAACAATTTTAATCGTCTTAAAGTTAGTGCAGGGCATTCGCATAAGAAACGATAGGTGTCTTCTACGGATTCCCTGCACCATCTGCGTGTGACATCATTTCTAATTCTAATTGTTACCAATGTGTTGTGACCAGTAATGAGGTTAGTTTTTTAACTATTAATTAACTAGTCACTTCACTGAGCGGTTTATCTAGTTCGTTCATTTCAGTTTAGTCGTTTAATGTTATTTTGTTAATTTTGTCATGGGGCGTTTGTTTTCTCTCCTCTTTTGGCACGCTTTCGCTGCATTTATCTTTTTCTTTTTTTTAATAATAATTTCTTATTTTTTTTTTAAATACATATCATCCATTTTTCATGTATCCTAATGCTTTTATTTGAACAATAGACATGCTTAAAATTATTCGTTTACGAACTGTTGAACGAAAACAGTAATTGACCGATTTGAACTTGACCAACAAACAAGAGGCATGATCAAAATGATTCGTTAATGAACTGTTGAGCAAAAACAATAAATGACCGATTGAACTAGAAGAACGAACCAGGTCTTTTTTCTGAAATGAATAAAAATGAGCGCTCACTCAATTGAACGATTAAGCACAAGTCTAATTCTAACAGATTTAAGTCCTAGTCTAATTCTAACAGATTTAAGTCCTAGGTTAAGCCATAGTCTCGAGAATCTGGAAGAAATCGCAGTAATGTCATTAAAACTGTTTGTAACATGGACTGACGCGTTTCATCCTCGTCGCTGAACAAACATTTGGTATAGATATTTTCCAGACGGTCTTTGTGGGGATCTCAAAACTTTTAGCTTCATCATCCCTAACCCAAACTTATTGTCCTGAAACATGCATACACAGAAAAAAACCAATTGTTATATTGACCTCCATATTTGTGAATACAATTAACATTTTCAATGAAAGTGCTCCTATACGGAAATTTGTGATATCAACTAATGTTTGTAAATATTGATTGTTAAAAAAAAATTAAAAAAAAAATTGATAAACGAGTTTGTAATAGTTCTCTAAAATTATTATTTGTATTGACAAACGTACAAAATCTTATTTTTTTTTTTTTTCAACAAAGAAATTCAACCAACACAAACACAATTAATTGATCTGACAAACGTAAAAAATCTTATTTTTTTTTTCAACAAAGAAATTCAACAAACACAAAAACTATTTGTTGACATGATAAAATAATTTTGAAATAAAATTACTTGACTAAGTTTATTAAAAACAAAATCGAAATTTTGTATTATGGACTAACAGGCGGCCGTTTTTACTAAATGTTTGGTTGATATCATGTTTGGTTGATTTACAATTGATGTTTGTTGATTTAAATTTGACGATTTTATTTTCTGTGTATGGGAAAGAGGAGAGGAAAATTAGAGATTTCTGTTTATCGGGTCAAAGAGAAGGGGGAAACTCTGGGTTTTTTTTTTTTTGTTTTTTGAAGATTTTTTACATTTCTGCAAATAAAACTATATGAATATTTAACACAGATCGAAAGGTTGTTTTAATGCCTATCATATGATTTATCGATAGTGTCCAAATTTGGCTTCGTTAAGTCCTCAATGTAAAATTGTTGGGGTAGCTTATATGGAGAGCATGCGCAGGTACAAGTGGGGGGGGAGAAAGGGGAGATTTGCCCCCAGACCAAATTTCAAAAAGAAAAAAGGAAGAAATGAAAAAAAGAAAAAAAAAAGAAAAAAGAAAGGAAAGAAAGAAAAGAAAGAAAAAGAAGAAAAAAAAAAAAATAAAGAAGGAAAAATTTTCCAAAAGAAAAAAATCTTAAAATCCGAAAATTTTTCATAGAAAAAAATCTGAAAATTTTTATTGGGAAAATTTGAAAATTTTTAATTTTAAAAATGCTACTTAATCTGAAAATTTTCTGTGAAAAAATATCTGTCAATCTTATAATGAATTTTGGTATAAACTAATGACTTAGAATATGTTTTTTTTGTATAGAAAAATGTTACAGGATCTTAATTTGATTTACATAAAATATGTTTGTCTACTACATAGTAATACGAAAATAACTTAAAATCTTAAAAATGTTGATAGTCTAACGTATGTTAAACTATTTTGATTTTTTTTTTTCAGAATGTCTTAGAATCGGTCACAGAGTCTGAGACTTTTTCTAAGGAAAAAAGTACAAAAAACTCTAAAATTTTTCATATCCTCAAACATTTTCTTTTTCGGATTTTTGTAGAAGAATTCCCGAATTCTAAAAGTCTCAGAATCTGAGACTTTTTTTAAGGAAAAAGATCTCAGAATCTGAGACTTTTTCTACGGGAAAAATGTCTCAATATTTGAGACTTATTTATAGGAAAAAAGATCGCAGAATCTGATAATTTTTCGATAGTAATATTTCGATAGTGATATATATATATATATAATCCTTTAAATTCCTAGGAGGAACATAGGGCCACAAGAAGATTCTTCCACTCATCTCTGTTTTGGGCTATTCGTTTGATTTGACTCCAGCTGTATCCTGCGTCTTGAATTTCTTTGATAGTGTTACGTCTCCAGGTGTTACATGGACGACCCCTTCTTCGACTACCTTGGGGATTAAATTCAAGCGCTTTTCTTGTGATATTATCAGGAGGTTTGCGAAGAGTGTGCCCAAGCCATCTGTATTTGCGGATTTTTATTGATTCCGTAATTTGCGGTTGTTGTGTTCGGAACCAAAGCTCATCGTTACTGATAGTGTTTGGCCAAAATATTTTTAGAATGCGTCTTAGACACCTGTTTGTAAACGCTTGAAGTTTTTTAGCATTGTATGTGGAAATGTTCCAGGTTTCACAGCCGTATAGAAGTGTTGATTTCACGTTGGAGTTAAATATTTTTATTTTTGTGCGACGGGATATGTTTGGAGATTTCCATACTTTGTTTAGCATTCCAAACGTTTGACCTGCTTTGTTGATACGGTGTTGGATGTCAGCTGCACTACCTCCTAGCTTGTCTACGATGGATCCAAGATAAAGATATTCACCAACGTCTTCGAGGTCTTGATTACGTAGTTTAAATGGATGGGGAATATCAGTGTTGATGCGCATCGATTTTGTTTTAGACAAATTTAGCTGAAGTCCCACTTTGTTTGCATTTGAGCAAATTTTGTCTTGCTTTTGTTGCATTTCGGTAAAGTTTTGAGAGATTAAACAGATGTCGTCAGCATAGTCAAGATCATTGAGTCGTGTCGAGAAACCTAGGTTAATTCCACCTTCTGATGTGATGGAATTTCTCATTACCATGTCGAGCACTACATTAAAGAGCAATGGAGATAGGACACATCCTTGTCTAACACCAGTGTTTACATCAATAAATTCGCTCTTTAAGCCTTCGTGAAGAACGATACATCGAGCGTCATCATAAAGTGCCTTAATTAGACGGATAATTTTTAGGGGTATACCCTTACATTTAAGAGCTTCCCATATAGCAGTCTGGTGGATGGAGTCAAAGGCTCTTTGAAAGTCTACGAAAATAAGGTATAATGGTGCTCTAAGTTCGCCGGATTGCTCCAATATTATACGCAGGCTGTTTATATGATCCACACAAGATCTATTAGGACGAAATCCAGCTTGTTCAGGACGTAGATTCAAATCCAGTATTTTGAAGATTCGATGATGCAGAATTTGTGCAATAATTTTGTTGATAATGTTTAGAAGAGTAATTCCTCTCCAATTCGAGCATTCCATTAGGTTACCTTTTTTGGCGATTTTAATTATCAGTCCAATTTTTACATCATCTGGAAGGTTTTCTACGTTCCAAAAATGTGTGATTATGGGCATAATAAGTGATGCAGTCATTTGGCTATTGATTTTAAAAAGTTCTGGGGGTAGGTTGTCAGAGCCGCTTGATTTACGATTTTTTAAAAAATTGATAGCTTCGGTTATTTCTACGGTATCGGGAGTAAGTGTATTTATTGGAAGAAGTTCGTGGTTAATACAACTGCATATTGATTGATTGTAGTTGTGGTTTTGGGATAATAAATTTCTATAGTAGTTTTCCCATATTACGACTTGATGTTGCTTAGCGTACTTTATATCACCATTTACGTCCTTCAGCGGTTTGTTGTTAGAATGGTTTTTTCCAGCCATAAGCCTGGTGATTTTATACATATCTCTCGAACGGTTTGTATCTCTGGCAGCTTGAGCATCATGAGCCAAATTCTCGACCCATTGTCTTTTGTCTGCTCTGGCACTTCGTTTGACTTTCTTATTTGCTAGGTTGTAAGAAATTTGAAGGTCTTGTTTTTGCGTTATTGTTGTAGCGTTGTTAATGTCGTTTTTCAAGGTTTTTCTTTCATCGATAAGCTTCCAAGTTTCGTCAGATAGCCATGGTTTGTTGATCTTTCTTTCATAGCCAATACATTTTTCTGCTGATTTTGTAAACGCATTTTGTACGTTTTTCCAGTATTCCTCAATGTTGGTTTCTTCTCTTTTCGATTGCATCATGACTTCGACTTCCTGACAAAAATTTTGTTTAACTTCATTACTGATTAGTTTAGGTAAGTCAAATCTCGTACGTTTCATCCTATTGTTGTGAAAAACACTTTTTAGTTTGAGTTTAAGGTCTCCGATTACAAGGTGGTGATCACTAGCAACATCTGCACCTCTCTTATTACGAACGTCGAGCAAAGAGTGACGCCAAAGTTTACTAATCGCTATATGGTCAATTTGATTGTGAGAACTTTGATTTGGGTGATTCCATGTAACTTTATGGATGTTTTTGTGGGGAAATAGCGTACCTCCTAATACAAGATTGTAATTTGCGCATGTCTCTAGAAGGAGTTCTCCATTTTCTGTTAATCTTCCAATTCCGTGTTTGCCCATAATAGCCTCTCTACCTGTGTTGTCGTTTCCAACTTGTGCATTAAAATCTCCCATGAGTATTTTGATGTCACCATGATTTATTTGGTTAAGCACGTTCGCAAGTTTGTTGTAAAAATTTTGTTTTTTATCATCATCTGAGTCCTCGGTGGGCGCATAGCATTTTGATCTAAATCTTGCGACTATTATACGGTCTCCATGACGTTTCCATTCAATTAGTGCTTCTTTTGCTTTCTTTGAGAGCAAAAAGCCGACTCCACTAGCGCTGGGTTGGTTAGATGGTTTTCCAGAGTAGATTAGAGTAGAGCCATTTGTTGTTTGATGTTCGCCGCAGTCGCACCATCTCGTTTCGCACAGGCCAAGAAAAAGTAGGTTGTATCTGTTTAATTCTCTTTCCGCTTGTTCAAGTTTGGATAGATCTAATAGCGTCCGAACATTCCATGAGCCAAATCGTGTCCTTTCTTTAAAGCCAATAGTCGTCAACTGATTCTGTGTTTGATTTCTTCTTCTGGTTTCATTAATACGTTAAAATTCAGACGAGTGGATGATTGGTCCAAAGCGTCCTAGACTGGTACTGGGGCTGCCAGTTTATAGCCTCCAGTCGGGCTGATTTGTTTACCAAAAGGTAAGGCATTTGTTATGTAATGGCGCCAATTTTCGCCACGACGATTAGAGCCTCATTGGCACTCAGACATTTAAAGTTACACGATGCCACACGTGTACTTCTGAGACCCTCTTCTCTAATCCGCTGACTTGTCCGCCACTGCTTATTTGATTCGCAGTTTCCCATTAAGCTGTATAATGGGTATTTCCACTATCCGCAACCTGTGGAGGCGTCCCGTAGCACCTCAGCTGTGCTTACCTATAGGATTTTGCATTTCATCTTCATGGACATAAAACCAGATTATAAAATGTATCATCCCAGGAACGGGATAGTGATATTTGGAATATATTGTTTTACTAATAAATTTTGCTTTTATTTTGTATTAAGAGGTGTACCTGTTATTTTTGGGTACGGGGAATCCATATTTGTTATTTGTTTTGCTCTAAACCGCCGCTAAAGGGCGCTAAAAAACAAAAATCTGGACTTGGGTCTTCAGATTTTTTTTATTATGAAGCCAGATACTCTAAGGAGCCATTTAGACATTCCCATTTACAGTTTAATTAAATTCCAAAAACTCCCGATTTTATTCGCAATTTTAATTTTTTAAAAATCCACAAAAAATTAAAAAGTGGTAAACCATTCTTTTATTGCCACAATTTTTTAAAACTTTTTCGTTTAAAGTATAGGATTTTAACTTTCAATTTCAATTTTGATTATCAGAATCCGATATTTACTTAAGGAGTTATAGATCTTCAAAGTACATCGATAAACGATTTGAAAATCCTAAAATCATTTATTAACAAAATTAAAAAAAAAAAAAATTCTTTTTATATGGGCATAATTTAAACAAAAATATTAAAAATAGAAGACTTTTGTGTCCTATTAAAATGATGACTGGTTTTTTTTTTTTTTTTAATGTCATACTTTCATAATATGTTAATTAAAAAAAAAAATCAAAACAGGTGAAAGTTGACAAAAATGCACTAAAAAATGCATTTGCATTTAAAATGCATTTTTTTAATAACACAATTTTTTTTAACTTTCAAGTTTAATGTAGAGGACTTAAGCTTTAAATTTAAATTTTGATTTTAAAAATCAGATATTTACTTAAGAAGTTATCGCTCATCAAACTACACTACTTTTTCATATTTTGTGATTTTTAAAAAATTAAAATCGCGAATAAAATCGCGAGATTTTGGAATTCAATAAAACTGTAAATGGGAATGTCTAAATGGCTCCATAGTGTCTCTATGTACACAATCTAAAGATCTCAGGTCAAAAAATACCCTTTTTCTCGTGCTGATTAATGGAAAAGGCGTATATCGTACAAAACTATTTTTGAAAATTGGGGGGGGGAGGGGATCAAAACTGATTTTTGAGACATGGTTTGTTTGGCATTTTTTCTTATAATTTTATGTAGAATACAAATATCCTTGACGATTTTGTCAAAAATTTTGCTCCGAACAATTCACTCCGCTCTAGTGTACATATTCAGTAGATACAATTTTCTAAAGAATATAATTTAGAATTTTCTATAAAAAAATTTTCTGTAGTAGAATTTTCTACAGAGCAATTTCTGAACTAGAATTTTCTAAAGAAAGTATTAGAAAGTATTAGAATTTTCGATAGAACATTTTCTGTATAAGTATTGTCTATAGCAAATTGTCTGTATTATTATTTTCTAGAGTTGTCAATTATTCGCCTTTCAACTTTGTTCGAATAATTCAAATAATTGTTTTTGTTCATTCGATCAAACGATTAAATCTAAAAAAATTTTCGATTAATCGAGGAGAATAAAGAATAAAAAAGTGGTTATTGAAAAATATTTTCAGTAACAAAAAACAATTCATACAAAAAACTTAAAAATAAAAAAATTAATGTTTTATTAACAAAAAATAAGTACAAAACTTAAAAATTAAATAACTGAATTTACTTTTTTATGTAAAAAAAACTAAAAATTTGAATACTTTTAAGATTATAGTAAGTCAGCAGCGACTTACAACGCCTAAAAACACTTTCATCATTAATTTGTAATGATTGGGCTGAAAAAATAGCATTTCCTAATCATCTTGGTCCAAATACAGGTCAATGAACTTCATATGTCATAAAAATATTTTATTTGTTAAACAAATATCGGTCAAAATTACGATACAAAATCACAATCTGGACGTGGGTCTTCAGATTTTTTTTTATTATGAACACAGATGCTCTATGGAGCCATTTAGACATTCCCATTTACAGTTCAATCAAATTTCAAAACCGATTTTCCTTTTTTAAAAATCACAAAAAATTTGAAAAGTTGTGAAGTTTAAAGAGCTATAACTTCTTAAGTAAATATCGAAATTTTTTTAATCAAAATTGAAGTTAAGAGAAGTTAAGTTTCCAAAAAAAAGTGTGTCATTAACGAATGCATTTTATATGCAAATGCATTTTTTGAGTTCATTTTCGTCAACTTTTACCCCTGTGGATTTTAGCTGTTAAAGCTTTTTAAGAGTTAATGCTACATTTTGATTTTGTTTAACAAGCTGTAACTCTTTTATTTCTGATAATTTGTTTATAAAATTTTTGCAGAATATAGAAGAAAGTATGTACATACAATCGAAATATTAAATAATATAAATAATAATGTCTCGGAGTGTTAAATTTTTTTATATGAAAAAAGTCTCGGAATATTAAAATTTTATTTGACTTTTTCTGTAAGTACAGATCGAGCACGGGCTCTAATTATATAAGTTATAAGGGTTAAAGTTGAAAAAATGCAGAAGAAAAACTGAATTTCCCAAAATTATAGACATTTACCATACCGGTTTCAAACACCCCAGTTAGTGTCATCATCAGTAGGATTTTAAATGTCGGTTTGTCTTGTTAATGAACACTGTTTTTTATATATGTGAATATTTATAGTTTCTACAGAATAAATTTTGACAGTTTCCAACACTAAAATTATATTTCTAGCAATCTCAACCTCACTTCATACTTTCTTTCAACTTGTTTGTCTCTTATAGTACGTTCAGATTGACCTCGAAACCCCGTTTAACGAGGTTTCGAGCCAAACCTCATTTGAAAATACGTATTTTCCCTCACAAATTTAAACCTTTTTGTAGTGAGGTTTCAACGAAAGTACGATCGAAACCTTATAAATTTCATATTTTTACCACTGTGCGACAATGAGAAATAGAGAAAATGGGAAAATGACAAAAATAAAAAAATAAATAAATCAATTTATTTACAAAATTTCTTTAAAATATTTATTAATTTGAAATAAAAATAAAATTAAAACGTGCAAAAAATAATTTCCGCATAATTAAATTGGTTAAAAAAATATATTTTTTGTGTGATATTTTCCGAAACCAAAATAAGTGTCAAAATTGTTGTGTGTGAACAGGTGAGTTTTTAAATTGAAAATACGAGCTTTCAACGGGGTTTCGAGGCCAATCTGAACATAGCATTAAAGGAATTTGCATTTTCTGTTTCGGAGACGTGCCTAATGGCGACATATTTTGTCATTAATTTTATTTGATTTTTTCTGTAGGTACAGATCGAGAACGGGCTCTAATTATATTTTTTATAAGGGTTAAAGTTGAAAAAATGAAGAAGAAAAATTGAATTCCCACAAACTATAGACATTTCTGGTAATTCCCATACCAGTTTCAAACACGCCAGTTAGTGTCATCATCAGTAGGATTTTAAATGTCGGTTTGTCTTGTTAATGAGCACTGTTTTTTTATATATGTGAATATTTATAGTTTCTAGAGAACAAATTTTGACAGTTTCCAACACTACAATTCTAATTTTAGCAATCTCAACCTCACTCAATTTTTCTTTAGAAAAAATACAAAAATTTTTCTCGACAAAAAATTTGGGAATTTTTCTGGACGAGAAGTTTGGAAATTTTTATAGACAAAAAATTTGGGAATTTTTATAGACGAATTATTTGAGAATTTTTGTATTGGAAAAATTTGAGACATTTTCTGTAGGAATAATTTGTGAATTTTTCTTAGAAATTTTTTTGGAAAAATCTGAGAATTTTTCTATATTAATAATCTATCATTTTTTATAGCAAAAAAGTCAACGATACATTCACCAAACATATAATTCACTCACGCTCACAACAGAAATTTTTCAATCACGCACACTCACTCACGAGCATATTTTTTCTACTCACACTCACTCACAATCACGTGAGTAAATTTAATACAACTCACACTCACGCAAGCTTCATTCACACTCACGTTGACTCACACTCACGAAACTCTTATTTATTCAAAAAATAAAAATCAAAAACTAAAATTTCATGTTTACCAAAATTTAAAGTTTAAATTTTACATTTTTTTTGGTTTCTTCGGGACGAAATCTTAAGTTAAGCCCAATTTTAAAATTTTTTTGTTTCGTTTTTTGATGCGAAAGGAAATATGAAGAGAAAATAAATCACGCAAACTCACGTAAAAACATCGACTCACTCACGCAAAAATCTTACTCACGCACACTCACCTACGCAATTTTTTTCTGCACTCAAACTCACTCACAATCAGGTGAGGAAAATTGAATTCAGTCACACTCACGCGTGAATCACGCTGTAATCTGCTCAAGTGCCCATCTCTAAATCGTACCATAAATACAAAAAATTAAAAATTTAAGACAACAGCTGCACCTATCAGGTACAAATTTTATCAGAAAACTTATTTTTGTTTTAAAAATATATTTTGTATATTTACAAAAAGTGAAATATTGCGACAACAGCGCCACCTATCGGGATTAAACTTAAGAGAAACCTGGCTCCAGGCTAAACTAATATATTGTCCAAGTCCAGCGGTTCTTAAGTCTTAGTAACACGTACCCCGCACAAACGTTTTTATATAATAAGATATATGTTTATTTTTACTCGGGATTTCAAATAAATATTGTAGGAGGTCAATTAGAAGCTTGACTTAAATATAAGAACACTAAATTAAATGTTCTAAAAACTTTTTCGAATAAATTGCAATTCATTGTCATAAGAATTTAAAACATTTCTTTTTATTTTTTGTCTCTATTTAGAAAAATTTCCGTAGCGTATGATTGATATGAATCATAACATGAAATTAAACATTAATCATGCGGATTTTAAATAACCTGTTTTTATTTTTTTGTTTTTAATATCAAATTCGAATGAATCTATTTTTTTGAAACAAAGGGCTTTAGTTGTTAAATATTCGCCTTATTCAAAACCCGGTTTTCGAATACTTCGAAGGTTTTTATTTCAAACGGTACGTTTGAAATAAATTTTTTCGTGGTACACGAAAAAATAAATGTTGTTGGATCAATGTCAAACTTTGGGAGCTTATTGCCCTATATGAAAGTAACAAATCGTGGAACAAAAGTTTTCATTTTTCGGAAAAATGGGCGAGATAGGCGTGGTGAAACATGGTGTATATTTAATTTTTTATACAGTAACTCAATGATTCTGAAATTTTCGAAACACATCTACTTTATAGTGTTTTGTATGGCTATCGATTGCCATTATTTTTTTTTTTTTTTTGGAAAAAATTCTGAATTTTTCAAATTAATATTTTTAAGTCTACACTTAAAAAATTTTGCAAACCTTCTTCATCATATCTTTGTCTTATGATTGTTCAAATTCTGGAACGCCGCTTAGCCATTCACTGGAATAAGTCCAGGCAACAATATTCACAGTCGTTGTTAATTTTAAAGAATACTCTGGTATTAAACACATTGCCTTACATCTATAAATTTAAAATATACCATAGAAGTATACAGGTTCCAAAAAAATATTTAAAGTCTACACTTAAAAAATTTTGCAAACCTTCTTCATCATATCAAAGATTTTAAAGTTCAAAAAAAGTGGCATACTCCTTTTCTGTGTAATAAGAAACAAGTTTTTAGTAAGTGCAAAAATAAATGTATCGTGGCGTATGAGTGATATGGAAAATAAAATTGGAAATCCAAACTTTAAAGCCAATTTTCTCGAAAACCAAAAATAACTGCTCTCTAAAAATTTGATTTGATGTAGAGAATAAAATGAACTTTTATTTAAAATTAAAAAAAAAAAAATAAATTAAAAATGGCGTTTTTTTGCTACATCGATTTTTGTTTTTCATTTGAAAAATTCAGACATAGTTCTCAATTTTTTCAAAAAAAATAATGCCAATCGATAGTCCATACAAAACACTATAAACCGGATATGTTTCGAAAATTTCAGAATCATTGAGTTACTGTAGAAAAATTAAATATAAAGCTACATCATGCAAAAATTGCTCAATTTTACCATGTTTGACCACGCCTATCTCGCCCACTTTTCCGAAAAACGAAAACTCTTGTTCAACGATTTGTTACACGTGAGTCACTAAAATTTAGTTACTCACGTGAGCGTGCGTGAACGTGATCAGAAAAAAATTATTTCGTGCGTTATCGTGCGTGAGCAATATTGTTATTTCGTGAGCGTGCGTGAGTCAAAATTCACTCACGCGCCCATCTCTAATATAAACGTACCCAACGATTTTACATTTTCGACAATAACGAACTTAACGAAGCCGAATTTGGACACGGCCGGTACACCATTGGATAGGCCAACAAAAAACATTTCGGCCTGTATAAAATGTTCATATAGCTTCTTTTGAAGAAATGGGAAAAATCCTCAAAAAAACGAAAAAAAAAAATCCCAGGGAGGGCCCTCTGACCCGCTAACTGTGAGATTGGGCAGCAAAAAAACCATGCAACTTTTGTTTTGCTTCACTCTTTAATATATGCAAGTTTCAGGACAATCGGTGGGTGCCATGTGAAAGACCTTCCTTGTTAGTTGGATTTTGAATTTCTTTCAAGGTAGAATTAAGGTGTTCTTCTAAATTTTGGTTACTAAAAAATTACAATAAATGCAAAATAACGAAAAATTTATTTACAAAAAAAAAAAAAATGGTTCTTGAATACTTCAAAAACCTACCTTGTTAAAAAGCCGGAAAAATAGAAAAAAAATCGATTTTTCGAATGCTTCGGAAATCGGTTTTGACAACTCTAGCTTTTTTCAAACTCAATAAAACGATTTTAAATCAGTTTCGAATTTATTTTATCATTTTAAATTTCATTATAAATTAAAGTGTGTTTTAATTTTTATTAAATAATAAAAATAAATTATTTATTCGACCTTTTATTTGTGCAATGAAAAAGAGTTTATTCTGATTCGAGGCCTTTTCGTGTTTTCATTATGAATTAACATCCCAAAAATTTAATAAATTTGTTTTGTCTGAAAAGTTTTTTTGCAAAGCCGGGCTTCTGCAGGGCTTAGGGATTTAAAACTCTATGCATTAAACCCACAATTGTTTTGGACTTACAAGGAAGGTCTTTCACAGGGCACCTACCGATTGTCCTGAAACTTGAATATGTGAATGAGGGGGCAAAAATAAGTGTTACCTGTTTTTTATAGCTGCCTAATTTCAAGTTTAAAAAAGGGTTGCCAACTTATGAAAAAATAAGGGCTTCGGGAAAATCCGCATAAAAACCGAACTAACAGGAATTTCGCCAAACGAAAAAATACGGGTCTGCTTTATTTTGATAGAGATTATTTTATATGATTTTCTCACTCGTACGTATATACAATGTATATACGTATAGGGTTATGACTTTTTGGATTTTTTTGCAAATATCAAAATTTACCTGCCCTAGCCAAAAAGGCAATAAAAAAATATTAAGAATTGCATGTTTACTTTTTCACTCCCGTCAAAAAAGTTCCCGCACCAAACGAGATGAAATTTGGTCTATATTTTCTTAGTTTAATTAAAACTTATAAAATATGAGACTCAAACGATGCGTAGGAAAAGCTATTTACGCTCAAAATGACGAATGCTTTTTGGAGGGACTTTTTGGATTCCTTCAAGATTAAAATTTGGCGGTTTAACCCTTAACTGCATAAAGTTAACTATTTATAACGTCAACTTTGACAGCATGTAACTCCAAATGTAAAAGTCCGGGCGGCTTTATTTTTATTCATAAGTGTTCACAAGGATTTTTTTGTATAATTCATTCCTTGGAAGGGTTAAAATTACCTCATTTTTGAAAAATAGGACTTAAAACAAAAAATATCTGTGACGGTTTAGAAATTGCGTTTGGTGCGGAAAGTTTTTTTTCCAAAATGACCCGCAAATACGGTTTTTAATATTAATTTTGTACTGCCTATCACGTGGTGATATGTAAAATTTTTTAAAAAAATGAGTCATAACTAGGGCAACCAAAAATAAGCACTTAAAACAATGTTTTAAGCTCCTAAAAAAGCCGCAAGAAACATCAAAATAAGCAGTTAAAATTAAAAAAACTCTTACCCTTAGTGTATTTTCATCAAAAACGTCTTATATTATGGGATTGCCTTTAAAATTGTAGGTTTTTCATAAAAAAAATTTAAATCATCATATTCTTTTATAAGAAAAAAGTCATTTAAATTGAATTTGCTTTCAATATTTTTTTTTATAACCCCCGTAATTTTTTGGACATTTTTTTTGGAAAAAAAAATTAATTTAATTTCTTTTTTTTTTGAAAAATAAAAATTTTAATAATAATTTTTGGTTTACCTTTATTTATTTTTTTTTAACCTAAAATAAGCTAAAAACTCAAAAATAAGCAGAAAAAAGCTTTAAAAAAGAGATAAAAAAGCAAAAATAAGCCAATAAACGAAAAATAAGCAGTTATTGCCAAAATAAGTTTTTCATGATCAGAATTTGTGTTTAATCTAAATTGATTTATCTTTTGAAATAAAAAAGAAGCATTTGCTTTTTTTTGGTTGGCCTAGTCATAACCCTAATATATATCTTCATATAAACTACACCAACGATTATTCATTTTTGACAATAGCGAACTTAAATAAGCCGAATTTGGACACGACCGATACACCATTGGATAGGCCTTCAAAAACCTTTCGACCTGTATAAAATGTTGATATAGTTTCCCAGGCAGAAAAATACGAACGGGAGAGTGCTGGAAAAGTACCTTTTATGGTCGCTTGTGTGCTGGGAAAGCATCACAGTTTAGTACTCTCCCAGCGTCCAAAATGATAACCACGGTAAACGGTATGCCGTTGCTATTTTAAAGCGCTTGGAAAGCACTTTAAAAACAAAAAATATGGTACTATTATAGCACTTTTAGAACAAAACAAGTAGAAAATTTAAATTCGACTTGGCCGAATCTATGAATACCCTCCACAATATTAACCAAGGCATACATAGAATAAAAATAATTAGGGTTTTCACAGTGACGATAAAATGTGCCTTTTTTAGTTGGGTATTTGGCAAATTTGCCATTTTACTAAACGTCGAGCATTTGCCACCAATTTTTCTTTACATATCGTGGGAGCACTTTTCGTTAATAATTTGCACAAAATAACTTTAATTAACTTTTTACATTCACAATTTTAAAATAAACACAAATAATTTGTATGCTTCTTTTTGTACAAATGTTTTTGTTGCCGCGTTCGAAATTTCAGCATAAACAATCACAACGATATAAAAGAAAAAGAAACCACGTGTAAACAAACAAACATTTGGTAACTCATTTTTAGTTATAAATTAAAAAAACAACAACCATCATCATCTTTACTGTATGACAAAAACTGCAACAACATCAACAATAAAATGGCGTTGTTTATATTGAAACTCACCTCAATATATTGACATACAAAAACAAAAAAAAAATAGCGGGTTTTTTTTTTTTGACTACACTACAATAACAACGATAATACAAATGCAATCAAATAACAAAAAAATTAAACCACGTGGAATTTATTAAAACTCATATAACTTCTTAACTCCTTGACCGATTTTGCCATATTTAATACCAAAATGATCAGAAAAACGTAGAGAACAATAAAATATATACCAATATTAAATTTTGCTCAAATATATTTACTATAACTTGAGATAAAGCATTTTAAAAATTTTGGGCAACCCTACAGGTGCCACGCCCCATTGTCCACTTCCGCCCACATTTTGTGTGTGGGTTAGAAATGACAAAATAACAACATATACCAAGTTTCGTTCATATTCATTGATTAGATGTCAAGTTATACCATTTTTGTTGTGTAAAATAACCAAAAAATTTTGAGGTACCCTTACCTTTTTACTCATAACTTTTGAACCACTGGACCGATTTGGCTGAAATGCAATACCAACCTGACCAGCCGAATGACAAACATATATGCCAAACTTCAGTAGCCTCTGTAAAGCCTTTCAAAAGTTAGCGTGTTTTCTACGGACGGACAGACAGACAGACAGACAGACAGACAGACGGACGGACGGACGGACGGACGGACGGACGGACGGACGGACGGACATCGCTAGATCGACTTAAAATCGATCGAGGATCATGAATATATATACTTTATGGGGTTCTAGACCAATATTTCGATGTGTTACAAACGGAATGACAAACTTATATATACCCTCTATCACTAGAGTGGAGGGTATAAAAATGGGACGTATCTAAATTGTATACATAAGTCCATAAGACACAACTTTTTTTGGTGTTTATTTGAATAAAGAAATTTATTAAATTAGGATAAAAAATTTATTGACTCATTTATTAGGATAAAAAAATTTTGAACAATTTTCTAAGTCCCGGAAAAAATTTGTTTGCATTTTGCGTTTTGGAATAAAAAATTTATTAAAAATGCTTTTAGGAAAAAATTTGGAAAAGTACAGAAAAAAAGTGGTGTATTGAACCGAAACGTGTATATATCCGGAGCTTAAGGGTGATGTATCCGGAGTTTAAGACACTTCCTCACGAAAGAACAGGTGTTTTTATATAAAAGGTGTCAAGTTTGTAATTTGTAGGTCATTGTGTATAAGAGGCATTCCACACCAAATGTCCAGCGAAAAAAAAACACGTGTACCATAAACTTCTGAATAGCTTGTATGGATAGCCCTATATGGAACTTAGAAAATTGCGTTTTCGGTTTTTCAATTTTCCAAAAACTGGGCTTAGGAGACGTGGTCAAATATTGGAAAAATGGTCAAATTTGTGGCGAGTTGCCTTGACTAAATATTTATCACATTAAAACGAAATGCATCACAATCTTAAAAATTTACATTCTTATATAGTTTCGTATGGGCTATCTAATAAAAATTTTTTCCAAGAAAAATTTTCAGAACCCGTTCTGAAATTTTCCATTTTTTAAAAAAGTCAATTTATCAAAAATCCGGCCACTTTTTTTTCTTTTTTTTTAAATTTTTTTTTTAAAGTTTAGATGTTTGTCCATCCACACAAAAAATATCAGAAATGTATTTTTCGTTTTTTTCGAGAAAATCGTATTTGAATTTTAAATTTCATAACAATTTTGTAATTTGCTTGTATTTTCTTGTGTCAACAGAGCGTATGACGAATATTTATGCAATTAATATTACTCATTCGCAGCTTTAAAACAAAGAATTACAAGCAAATAACAAAATTGTTATGAAATTTAAAGTTCAAATGCGATTTTCTCGAAAAAAAAGATGAACGTGTTTCTGATTTTTTCTGTGTGGATGGACAAACATCTAAACTTTTAAAAAAATAAATAAAGAAGAAAAAAAAGTGGCCGGATTTTTGATAAATTTACTTTTTTAAAAAAAATTTTAATCGATAGCCCATACAAAACTATATAAGAACGTAAGTTTTGGACATTGTGGTGCATTCCGTATTAATGTGATAAATATTTAATCAAGGCAACTCACCACAAATTTTACCATTTTTCCAATATTTGACCACGCCTCCTAAGCCCAGTTTTCGAAAATTTGAAAAACCAAAAACGCAATTTTCTTAGTTACATATAGGGCTATCCAAACAATCTATTCAGAAATTTACGGGACACATGTTTTTCTGTAGCGGGACATTTGGTGTGGAATGCCTCATAAGTGACATCATGAGAACTATCAAGGACCGGTCACTTATCCTGCAGGGAAATAAAAAATATTCCAATTGTTATGAAAATTAATAAATTTTAATAATAAATGTATACTTTGAACGGATTTAAATAGAAAAACATTGGCAAAGCGCTTGGAAAGCACTTTTTCGAATTCATGCTACCTTCTTCACAAAAAATAAAGTGCTTTGCCGAGACTTTTTCTTTGGAACGGTTGGCAGTTTCTGCCTGGGTTCGTTTGAAGAAATGGGAAAAATCCTCAAAAAACGAAAAAATCTCCCCTTTGACCCGCTAAATGTGAGATTCTTTCCTATATGCAAGTTTCAGGACAATCGGTGGGTGCCCTGAGAAAGACCTTCCTTGTTAGTCCCCATAATATGAACGAGGGTTAAAAAAAAATTCAGTCGTAATCCAAAAAGGGATTAAACATAATCCCCATTGGGGTTATGACCGTTTTGGAAATGGCCATATTCCCCACAACTAATATGAGGGATTATAACTGTGACTTATTCGGTCATAATCCCCATTTTCGTTACGCTGATAATGTCCGTGGGGGTTATATCCCGTCACCCAGGCACGTACGCAGGGGGGGGCCCTGGGGGCACGGGCCCCCCAAAATGATTTCGCTAGATAAAAATTTTAAGACATTGCACTACAAAATATACGATGTTAACAAAAAAAGGCTGAGTATTATTTTTTTATTTATCTCTAATCTAACGAAGGGTTTTTTTATGAAAATTTCAAAATTCTGAAAAAATACAAAAAAAACATTTTGATTCAAAAAAATGTAAAAAATTAGTAAACTTTTACGGTAGTGAATAGGACACCTTTAAAAGGTAATTGCGACTGACCATAATTTATGCATCATGAATATTATTCCATTAGCTTTTCTCTCGACTTTATTTGAAGCCGCTGCCACATTTGACTTGATTTGTGATATAGAAAAATTTACTATCGAAAATTTTCTATAGAAAAATTTATTATCAAAAATTTTTTAATTTTTTCCATAGAAAATTTTCGATAGTAAATTTTTCTATAGAACATTTTCGAAAGTAAATTTTTCTATAGAAAATTTTCGAAAGTAAATTTTTCTACAAAAAATTTTCTATAGAAAATTTTCGATAGTAATTTTCGATGGTAATTTTTCTATAGAAAATTTTCAATAAAAAATTTTCAATAGAAAATTTTCGATAGTAAATTTTTCTATAGAAAATTTTTGATAGTAAATTTTTCTATAGAAAAATTACCATCGAAAATTACTATCGAAAATTTTCTATAGAAAATTTTTTGTAGAAAAATTTACTTTCGAAAATTTTCTATAGAAAAATTTACTTTCGAAAATGTTCTATAGAAAAATTTACTATCGAAAATTTTCTATGGAAAAAATTGTTATCGAAAACTTTCTATAAAAAAATTTAATATCGAAAAATTTTTATCGAAAAATTTACTATCGAAAATTTTTTATCGAAAAATTTACTATCGAAAATTTTTTATCGAAAAATTTACTATCGAAAATTTTTTATCGAAAAATTTACTATCGAAAATTTTTTATAGAAAAATTTACTATCGAAAATTTTCGATAGTAAGTTTTTTCGGAAAAATTTTGATATTTAAAAATATATCTTCTAAAACATAATTCAAAATGGTACAGTTTTGGTGAAAACGGAGATTTTTTCACGAAATTTTTCAAATGGCTTTAGAATTTTTTTGGAAAATAATGTTTTAAACATATTCATTGGAAATTGTGTCGTCTACACTAATTTGAACCTTTTGTAATTCCAAGTTTATACAAATTTGACATTTTTTAAATCGAAACATCTTCTCTTAATCTGGAATTTTTTACACTGAAAATTAATCCAAAGGTCTATTCGATTACCTTACTACAATCTACAATTTCTTACTCATTTTACAACAGCTGGAAATTTTCAATACAAAAAGTAAACAAGACTTTCCAGTTGTAGTAAAAAATAGTAAGAAATTTGGGTAATCGAATAGACATAAAGTGTTAGTTTTTTTTTTTTAAATATCTAAATGACACTGGAAAATTTTTATCGGCAAAAAAATTTTGTGAATTTAAAAAAATTTCTTTACAAAAATGCCTCAGAATCTGTAAATTTTCTCATTCAATAAATGGATAAGAGATTTTTTAAGATTATTGTAATTTTTTTTAGACTCTTTTTATACGAAAAATATTTTACAATCAAAGAATTTGTCAATACAAAATACGTCTTTTAATCTGAGTTTTTTCTTTACGAAAAATTACTCAGAATCGAAAAAATCTATAGTGGTATTCAGAATCTTAACAGCTCTGGTACTGGTGGTAAAATAGCCATTTTTAAACTTACCTTTTAAAATACATGTTTTTTTGATAGAAGTACTCTTTTGCGACATTGTCAGTGCTGGCAACAAGACTCTGAATACCTCTTATACGAAAAATGTATCATCTGTAAATTTTTTCTATACCAATTTGAGATATTTTTCTTCCAAGAAATTTTTCTGTACGAAAAATGTGTTAAAATCTAAGAATTCTATGGAAAAATGTTTAAGGATCTTAGAACTTTTCTATACAAATCTATGATTTTTCGTATAAAAAAATTCACTATACGAAAAATGTCTCAGAATCTGAGAATTTTTCAATACGAAAAATGTTTCCGAATCTAAGAACTTTTCAATACGAAAAATGTCTCAGAGAGTATCAGACTTTTTCAATACGAGTCTGAAATTTTTTTAATGAAAAGTGTCTCAAAAGCTGGGAACTTTTTCTATACGATAAATGTCTTAGAATCTAAGAGTTTTTCTGTCCGAAAAATGGCTCAGAATCTAATAATTTTTCTGTAAGAAAAATGTTTAAGAAATTGAGAATTTTTCTATAAGCAAAATGTCTCAAAATCAAACAACTTTTTCTTAGAACCTGAGAGTTTTTCTATACGAAAAATGTCTCAGAATATAAGAATTTTTTTATTCGAAAAATGTCTTATAATCTGAGAATTTTTTTACACGAAAAATTTCTCAGAGTTTTAGAGTTTTTCTGTTCAAAAAATGTCTCAAAATTTGAGAATTTTCTATGCAAAAAATACTTTAAATCGTAAGTATAGTAAAAATCTTTCTTTGGTTAAAATATCTTGAAATTCAAATTTTTTTTATTAAAAAACTGTAAAACTAAAAAAAAATCCAGCAATTTAAGGAGCCTTTCGTTCAAAAAATGTCTTAAAATCTTTGATTTTATTACGATAATATGTATCTAATTGTAAGAATCGGAGAATTTTCTTTACCAAAAATGTTCTTAGAAGTTTTCTGCATAAATATAGTTAACACTCCAAAAACTTTGAAAAAATATATGAACTGTTAAAAAATGTTTCCCACAGTTTTGAGTTTTTAAGCGTATACTTAAGATTTTTTTTAAAAAAAGTGGCATAAATTTAAAATTTTTTTTTAAATAATTCGACTCCTTTTTTACCTTAAGTTTAAAATATATGTTTTGTTTTTTAAAATGAAAAAAATGTAGGCTCAACAACGTTGAGGCGAAAAAACAAAATTTAAAAAAAAATTTTGGGCCCCCCCAAAATAAATTCCTGCGTACGTGCCTGCCGTCACCTATAAAAAATTTAATGAAATTTTTAGTTGAAAATAAATGATCGGTATAAAATTTAATTTGCAATGAAATTTTAAATGATAAAATAAATTCGAAATTGATTTAGAATCGCTTTATTGAGTTTGCTGAAAAGCCGTTTGCTGCGATTAAATAAAAAAAAAAAAAAAATCAACTTATTTCAAAACTCCGTATGATTAATGTTTAATTTCATGTTATGATTCATATCAATCATACGCTACGGAAATGTTTTTGCAAAAAGACACAAAATAAAAAATAAAAAATAATACTTTAAAATCTTAAGGCATTTACCCGAACCGATTTCTTTGGAACTTTTTTAGCCTTTAATTTTGTATTTTAGTATTTCAGCCAAGCTTCAAATTACTGTAACTCAGTTAAGTATTCTGAAATTTTAAAAACTAATTTATTTTATTCAGTTTCGTATGTCCTATCGATTGACGTTATTTGTTTTTGAAAAAAAAAAATCAGAAATATTTCTGAATTATCAAAACTTAACCCAAAAATTAGTGTAGCAAAAAATACGATATTTTTATTTTTTTTTTTAATTAAAAACGAAATTTCATTAAATTCTTTAAAAAATTTTAATTTTCGTAGAGTGATTTTTTGTTTTATTTAGAAAAAAAAAAAATCAGAACTGGTTTATCTTCGCGGAAATCATTTATTTAGTAAGATAAATCGTTACCTTTTATATTAAAATTTTTTGTGAGTGCGTATGATGTTTTTCATAAATAAAAAAATTTGGTTGATTTTGTTGGTCTACTGTGCCCTCCAGCAGAGATATCACAAAATCTTTTTTAAATTTCAATTCAGTGAAACTGTAATAAATGTTTTAAAAAAACCGGCAGTTTTTGGAATTTAGAAAAACTGTAAATGCAGTTGCGTAAACAAGACCTTGAGTTATCACTGAGCAATGTTTAAGGATTACCCCACTTAATCCGTAAAAGTTACAGAGGGTTAAAGTTGAAAAATCGATAAAAATAGCTTGAAATAATCCATAGTTTTTACCTTCTTTCGCTTTTTTTATGTTCTCCTTATATTTCAATCTTTTCCGGCATAACACAAAGTCAGTACATATAAGAGATTATTTTAATGCTGGTTTGATAGATGGTTCATCGCTTGGTAAGAAGTTATAAGACGGTTAAGTTTTGAAACCAAAAAATTAAGAGTTTTTAAATTTTCGAGGCTTTTTGATCAGGGATTTCGGCCCCCTCTATAAAATGAAAAAAGTTGAAATAGAATTGGTAGCTGTTGTAGTTCTTAACATTTTGGAATTAATCTCGTTAATGTGCCACAAATAATTAAGGAGTTTCAGCAGATCAAAGTTCGAAAGAAAAAACGTAATTTTTTTAAAATACCAGTTTTTCGCGAGGCACATTCGCGGTTTCATTCGAAATTTGGTGGACTCTTGCGTAAACCAAGTTTTTTGTGAGTTTACATAAAAAAATCACTGGCGGGTTTATAAAAAATACATTGCAAAAATTTTATGGCATTTTTGAAAATTTTGCGAAATTTGCAAATCTGTTTCCTATTTTTTTTTTAGTTGCAATTAATGCATCATGTTACCAAAAGACGTGCCTTAACGAGTAGAACTGATTTGCTTTTTGACTTTTTACTTTAAGCCATTCTGAGCGGAAAGCGCGATGATTTTATCTAAACCTGTTTTGATCTGGCACATCCATGGCTGTACACGAAATCGGATGAAATTTTTTTTAAATGAAAGCCCACTTCATATGTCATCATAAAATCAGAGGCGGGTTAAAAAAATTTGATGATTATAGATTTTTTGGACCATATTAAATTTTCTTGTTATAAAAAAGCATCAAAAAAAATCTGGTCAAAGTTTTCTAATTCCCACTGAAAGATGTTTTACTGATTTTTCGACACAGTTTTTCGTCTGAGTGTACGACTTGTGTGTTCGACTTGTATTATGTGTTTAACACCAGACAACCAACTCTCCACGCTTACCTGCGTGGATGACACCGCCAGCAACACTAGCGATTTGTCACAATTCAGAATAAGAATGTTTACATTACGTGGCACTCACTTTTCTCTTCGTAATTTTTTAGGTAATTTGGGAATGTGATCATTGGTTGTACCGATTTCGACATATTCTTTGTTATTACGTGGCACTCACTTTTCTCTTCGGAACTTTTTAGGTAATTTGGGAATGTGATCATTGGTTGGACCGATTTTCTCATTGTCGTTGTCCAAATAACAATACGATTTGCAATGAACAAAAATTTTTTTGTTTTATTTTACGTACATTTAAAATATTTTAATTATATTTTTATATGCAAAAAAAAATTTAATATGTATAAGTAATATTCAGACAACCGATAAAAAACCGTTATAATATCGGTAAAAATCCGAATAAAGTTAATGGGTTTTTATAGGTAACGGTATTTAAAGTTTTTTATTTCGGTATTGGTAACGGTAGTCAATATTAAAAGGTTTTTAATCGGTAATGGTATTGAAAGGGTAACGGTAGCCAACACTGTTAAGAATACATTACAGTGGAACAACAGAAAATACAAAATTAGGGGTTTTGGAATCTTCAAAAGTGAATATCTTAAAAACGGTAAAATTTGGAACAATTTTGAAAGCAGATTGGAGTCAGAAAATCAAAATCTACATTTTTTAAAGTAAAGATTTTTTTATTTTTTGCAATTAAAACGCGAATTTTGCAAAAAGTGCTAGATCGAAGATTTTGATTTTTTTTTTGCTAAATTTTTCTTAGACATCCAAAAAACATATTCGAAAACAAAATGTGTGGTATATGCACTTTTAGGCTACAGCTGGTTCAGACTAGCTTTGATTAGCATATTGGTAGGTTGTCTAAATCAGGGGAAACACATGGGATTCGCCGGCAGTAATAACGAAGTCGTTAGCGATAGATGACAATAATTTTTTGAAAAGTAATTAGAAAATCTTTAGGAATAATGAAAAATAAACATTAAAAACTTTCAAAATTATGAATGGAAATTGCTTAGGAGGCGTGGCTAAATATTGAAAAAAATTTAAAGTTTATGTGAGTTGCCTTGATTAAATATTTATCAAATTAAACAGAATCCACCATAATCTCAAACATTTTGAGTTTTGAATATTTTTTATGGGCTATCGACTAAAATTTTTATTTGCAAAAATTTTCAGAACCTGTTCTTTTTTTTTTAAGTTCAAATGTTTGTATATCCACACAAAAAAATTCAAAAGCGCGTTTTTGTTTTTTTTTTCGAGAGAAAAACGCGTTTGAATATTAAATTTTATATAAATTTTTTAATTTGCTTGTTTTAACAAAGCGTATGTGTAACATTTTTGCAGAAATAGCTATCTAAACTATTTGGAACACATTTTGCTAAAAACAATAGGTAAGAAGTTACATGGATGAGAATAAACACCTCTTTGGCCAAAATGTCAAATTTCGACCCCCTCTAACTCAGAGAGTCCTTGACCGATCTCGCTGACAAATTGTGTCTAAACTACTATCCAATAGGACTAACCTTGGTGCAAATTTCATCCCGACCGGAAGACATCGGTTTCAAAAGTTGTATCAGTTGACACGAAAACCCCCATATATATATGGGGCATTCCAAGCCAAATCACTCACTTTTAGACCCGACCCCTTTCGATTTATTTTATTTTTGGATATGTTTTAGTACTTATTAAATGCAACTTGGACACCAATTTTCAACCATTTATTTCAAGATGGTGTTAAGTAATAAATTTTTCAAAATGGCGATTTTCTCAAAAAAATTAAAAAATTGAAATTTTTAATTAATTTTGACCATTAAAAAATATAGATATTTTAAAAAAAGTTGGACAACGTTTTGTTGGTATTTAAATGTAGTTTTAGAAAAAAAATATGAAAAAATTATTCGAAGTAACTATCATTTATTTTTTGACGTTTAAAAATTAAAATCGACTTTTTGAAAAAGTCCGAAACCTTCGATTTTTTTGTAAAAAATACAAAAAATTCTACTCTAAATTACGCAACTTTTAAGTCGTAATTCGAGATGTGATCATAATTCTTCTAAAAGTGAGGTCTAAAAGTGAGTGATTTGGCTTGGAATGCCCCATATACAAAAAACTATTAACTTAATGAGAATTCTAAATTACTCAATTTTTTTTTTTGTAAATTTAAACAACCCGAGAAAAAATAATCACATATAACAATATATAACTTGATACAAACATATCATTATATATTGCATCATATAAAAATTTTTACTGGGGAAGATATTACTCAAAATTTTTTCTCCCATATTTTTTTCTGTGCTATCAATCAATACAACCTATTAAGAAATTCATGGGACACATGTTTTTTTCGCTGGATATTTGGTGTGGAATGCCTCGTATGTTCCAATGTTCAATTATATCTGAAAACAACGGTACCATAACGACATAAATCGGATTTAAATTTGTAGTTGCACACTAGAGGTGTCCTTAAAAACGAAAATCATCTTTTTATATCTGGTAGGGTCCTATATTGTTCTTTAGTATCTAAAAATGAGTGAGCCAAAATTTGGGGACAGTCGGATAAAAATAACTCGTGCCGAAAATGGATTGAAGTTTTGGGACATTCTTATATGAACGAAAAACGCTTTTTTTCTAGTTTTTGGAAAAATATTGGTATTTGATATTTTTTGTGAAATTTCTTGTGAATTAATATGAAAATGGTATTAAATTACCTTTCCAAAAAGACTAATAAAATTAAAATCGGATAAAAAACAAGCATTTTACGCATACATGCCCCAGACCATTGTATGGTTTTTAAAGCCAGAATTTAAAAATTTTCAAAATTTTTGTGCAAAAAAATAAAAAAAAAGAAATTTTACTTTAAGATAATATTGAAAACATGTTTACGATTAAAAATAGCAGATATGGTAGTCAAGATTTTTTTTTATTTTTCGCCGGTAGTGATAAAGTTTCCGCGAATTCCAAATAAAACGCGTTTTCATCACAATAATTTAGCAAATATGGGAAAATTTGTTCTTTGTTGTACGGAACGAAGCGTAAAATGTAAATTCTGTAACTTTTGAGAAATCGGATATACCAGATATCTTGTATTATAGAGATATGTAATGTCCTAAATTTGTCATTTCACCTCGATGAAAAGGGGTTAAAGATGCCCTATTTCTCTAAAAATTTACAGAATTTATGTTTTACACTTGGTATAGTACAATACACAACATTTTTTTCCATATTAGCTAAATTATCACAGAAAAACACATTTTCTTTGAAATTCGCGGAAAATATATAACTACCCACGCCAAATTAAAAAAAAGCTAGACTACCATATTTGTTAGTTTTTATCTATAACATGTATTTAATAACATTATAAAGTAAAAATTATATTTTTTTATTTTTTTGCCTAAAAATTTTAAACATTTTTAAATTTTGGCTTTAAAAACCATGGTCTGGGGCATGTATGCGTAAACTGCTTATTTTTTATCCGATTTGAATTCATTTAAGCTTTTTGGAAAGGTAATTTGTTACCATTTTCATATTATTTAACAAAAAATTTAACAAAAAATACCATATACCAATATTTTTCAAAAAACTAGAAAAAATGGGTTTTTTCATCATATAAGAGTGTCCCAAAACTTCAATCCATTTTCGGCACGAGTTATTTTTATCCGATTGTCCCCAAATTTTGGCTAACTAATTTTTAGATACTAAACTACAATTTTGGACCCTACCAGGTATTAAAAAGTGATTTTGAAAAATTACCTTAGTCGTAAGGACACCTTTATTGCACACTCAAAAAGAAAACCTTGTCAAATTACTAGAAAAAGTCTCGTAATTCCGATTTAGCAATATTTCACAGTTTCCTTGATTTTTAACAACAAATTTTCCATTAAAATTAAAATTTCCTTTTTTTTTGTAATTTTACAATTTTTTTCGTGTAAATTCACAGAAAAACCTGGTCATTTTTGTAGGAATTCTCGAAAAATACGAGGTACACAGAAAAAAAAATGTGAGTAAATTTTTAACACTATTGAGTAAAAAATTACTCAATTTTGCACCAGTAATCGATTTAATAGTATTGAGTTAACTTTTAATAAAAATTAATTAAATTTATGCCAAAAAATTTTAGTAAATTTTAAATTGACACAATTAAAACATAACTCAAAGTTTTTGCGTTTCTTTAATTAAGTGTTTAATTGTGTCAAACCAATGATCACATTCACAATTAAAAATGGCAAATTACGAGACGGATTCTGAAAATTTTCCAAAAAAAAATTTTTTGATCGATAGCCCATACAAAACTATACAATAATGTAAATTTTTAAGATTGTGGTGCATTCCGTTTCAATTTGATAAATATTTAATCAGGGCAACTCAACACAAATTTTTCCATTTTTTCCAATATTTGACCACGCCTTCTAAGCCCACCCGAGTAAAACTTTTTATATGGAGCAATATATATTCTTAGATTATTTCAGATCTGTTGATAGATCCGAGATTTGAAAGATCAGCACTGATCCGAAAAATGGATCGCTAAGATTAGATCAGTTTTAATCGGACGGATACAATTTCATCAGAAAAATGGGTTTATCTAATTAGATCATGTTTAATCGGTGAGATACAATTTAATCCGAAACATGGTTGGACCTTATTAGATCAAGACAAAATAAAAAGATTTTTTTAGCTGGATTAAAATAGATAAAAATTTATACGACAAAAAAGAAATATCCCGAGTAAAAAAAAGTTATATGACGCAATATTTAATTATATATGAACAGATATGCTTTTATGTAAATCCATATTAATTTTGATCCGAAAATTGGCGGATCGAATATTATACGATTATATCAAATTCTATTATTTTTGATAAAATAATATCAAATTTGATTAAGTTTGATCCCAAAAATGGGTCTATCTAATTCTATTAAATCATATCTTATCTGTTAAAATTAGATAAATTTTTATATAATTGGATGAAATCTGGTAAAATTTTTTGGAATTTTAAATGTACATAAAATTAGAAATTATTTTATCAGATTGGATACATTATCAATTAGAAGAGTTTTTATTGCATTCTTCCGAATTTTTTCGGGACTTAGCAAATTATTAAAAATTTTTCATTTTTTCTAAAATCATTTATAAGGGATTTAAATTTTCCAAAAAATGTTTGTGTCTTAGAAAATTTAAATACATTTTTTTCGGAACCCGAGTAAAAATTTTTGTATGGAGCAATATATGTTCTTATATTATTCCAGATCTGTTGATAGATCCGAGATTTGAAAGATCATCACTGATCCGAAAAATGGATCGCTAAGATTAGATCAGTTTTAACCGGACGGATACAATTTGATCCGAAAAGTGGGTTGATCTAATTAGATCAGTTTTAATCGGTGGGATACAATTTCAT
Organism: Pegoplata infirma; assembly: GCA_963921195.1. Taxonomy (NCBI): domain Eukaryota; kingdom Metazoa; phylum Arthropoda; class Insecta; order Diptera; family Anthomyiidae; genus Pegoplata; species Pegoplata infirma. The sequence continues at coordinate 76,365,052 of OY992538.1, read as the reverse complement.
CCGAAAAATGGTTGGATCTTATTGGACCAAGACAAAAAAAAAAAAGATTTTTTTAGCTGGATAAAAAAAGATAAAATTTCATACGAAAGAAAAAAAAAATATTACAAAAAACTTTAGATAAAATTTTATCCGAAAAAAAAAATCTATTTTTAGAACTATATATAATTTAATCCGAACAATAAAATCTATTTTTAGAACTGATAAAGTTTTATCCAAACAATTTTTTTCAATATTAAGATATAAATATATATAATTAAAATTTATTTAAAAAAAAAAAAAAAACTTCGAGCGGCGGGGGAATCGAACAGCTACCAACTGTTTTGTAATCGCAATCTCTACCCTCTGACCCAGCGGACGTTGTTAATAAATGACAACTTTAAAAGACTATGTTTTAAAAAAACTTAGAAAATTTTTGAAAATAGTTTATCATATATAATTATATCAAGTTTAACTTATATATAATTAAATCCAGTTTATCTTATCGGGTATATGATTGCATCAAATTATATTCGACTTGAATTTGAACAAAATTTTAAAAAAGACTTAGAAAATTTTTGCTAAAATTTGTGATTTTTTTTTTTTTTAGTTTATTTGCTGAGCTAATAGGGGGTTTAATACTGAGTTCAACAACATGATTTTCATCTTCCAATGCTCTTAATTTTCCAAGTTATAAAGCTTTAAAGTAAAAACGGTTTTTGGCTTATGAGCTTCACATTTTTCATCGGATCCAAATTTTCTTTCTGCCGTTGTATATTTAATAAAAATACCTTTAAAATGGTATAAAACATGTATAAACTTTTTTACTCACCAACGGCCAAATAATGAGTTTTAAGTTTTTTTCAGAAGTTTTTTCAGACAAAAATAATTTTATCTGAAAATATTGCTAACATAAGTTCGAACCAAATACACTTTTAATTATTGGCAACAAATAAAGCTTTGATTTGAGCTTGATCTGAGGACTTTAGCTCTCTTAAAACCAGAGATATTGATGGTTAAACATTAAAGTTTTAAAATATTTTTTTCTTCGGATTAAATAATATATAATTATATCAAAATATAATTATTTTTGAAATATTTTTGTTAAAATTCAGGGATTTTATTTTTTTTAAATTTGAAAAACGAAAACGCATTAAAAAATCATTTAGATTAAAAAAAAAATTAAAAAAAAATAATTTTTTTCTTGACTTAGTCGGGAATCGAACTCAGGGTCCTCAAGAATTATATATTATCATATATGATGCAATATAGAAAGTTATATTACTATATATAAATAATATTTATTTTTAAATATTATCATAAAAAATAAATTAATCAATATTTTTAAGTTTAGTAAAAAATTAAAGCTTCTAAAACATATTTTCTTTAAAAAAAAATTAAAAAAAACAACTTTTTTCTTAGCTCAGCCGGGGATCGAACCCAGGGTCCCTAGGAACCATATATTAACTTATATGATGTAATATATAAAATTATATAACTATAAATAAATAATATTTATTTTTCGATTTTATCATAAAAATTTAATTATTCAATATTTTTAAGTTTAGAAAAAACAAAAAGCTTTAAAAACATATTTTCTTTTTTAAAAAATTAAAAAAAAAATAGTTTTTTTCTGGGTTGAGCCGGGAATCGAACTCGGGGTCCCCAAGCATCATATATTATCTTATATGATCTTATATAAAGTTACACACAACTATTTAAGTTATATGCATTTTTTAAACATTTAACTTTTAAAATCCAATATGCATTTTTTTAAGTTTTAAAATACAATGGATTAAACAGATTTTTTTTTTATATTAAAATTTATAGAATTTATATATATTTTTTTGACTGATTTTAGGTGCTTTGAGAATCATATATAATTATACAAGCTCTCTTGTATACTTAAATAAAAATATATATGATGCAACATTAAAAAAAAATATTAAAATACTGTCATATAAAAGTATGCATAATTATATATAAAATATTGTGAAAGAAAAAAATATTTTTTACCTTATACAATTGTATAACATTTTATATGGCGTTACATGTGCCACCATTTAAAATTATATACAGAGTTTAAAAAAAAATTGTATTTATATGGTACCTTACAAAACTATATACGGTATCTCATAAGCCATTTATAATTATATCTTTGATAATATTAAAAAAATAAATGTTTGATGCCATGTATAGTTTTATATAACTGTATATAGAGTTATATGTGCGACCATATATAATTATATTTGAAAAAAAATTTTTTCGTTTTTTAAGATGGAACCATATATAGTTTTAAATGGTTTCTTGTAAGTCATATATAATTTTAAATGGTTTCTTGTAAGTCATATATAATTATATATATAATGATATTGGATTTTTTTTAAATATGCTCGTATACGTTATTTGATATTAAGTCACATATAAATATGTATGCAATCAGATTAAGTTATATGTGTCACATATGATTATGTCTCCCACATGTATTTATATATTAATATGGTTATCATTAGATGTAATTTTATATAACTCCATTTAAAAAATTTGGAAAAACTCAATGCGAGATATAATTATGTACTTTGTTTGATATGAAAACATATTATTTCATATGGCTATATATACATACATCAAATAATGTAAAATTATATGTATTCATTTTTACTCGGGAACTCAAAAACTTTTCAAAAAAATTAAATTTCTCATAAAAACATTTTCAATGATTTTTTTACTCCAAAAAAATGCCAAAAAAATTTTGTGTCCGGGACTTTGGAAAATTTTCATAAAATTTTTTAGGACTTGATTTTTTTTTATTGTTCGGGACTTAGAAAATTTTGAAAATTTTTTTCGGGAAATAATTATAAATAAAATCATATATCTTTTTATCTGCCATATCTAAAAATTCCCGACCTTATATGTCATATCAAATTTCATATAGATCAGTATATAAATAGATATGAATATGTACTTATGCTATCATATTAAAAAACAAGGAAAAATACAATGCTATATATAAACTTGTATGTCCATATCAAAGTTCATGCATAACCATATATAAATATAATAAAAAATAGCACATATGATTATATCAGATCTTTTTTACTCGGGATTATAAAAAACTATACCCGAGTAAAAAAGATTATATATATTCATATAAAATTATATAAAGCCATCATATATAATCATATATAGTTTAATGCGAAAAATGAGTCGATAAAACGATATAAAAACTTATCAAATTTGATCAAATCTGATCAAATTTGATATAATTTTAAAATAATTTTATATAGTTATATGCGAAAATTGGACCCTTTTTTGTATAAAATTGATGCAATTATATATAATTAAATATATTTATATATAAGAAAAAAATGTTATCCCCCAAAACGCAAAAAATTGACAAAAAAAATTTGTTTCCAGGACTTAAAAATTTTCAAAAATATTTTTAGGACTTTGAAAATTTTCAAAAAAAAAAAACATCTGGACTTAGAAAAATTTTCAAAAGTTATATTAAATTATATGTAAAGGACTTAGATTTTTTTTTAAATTTTACTCATATAAGATAACATATAATTTAAAAACAGTTGCATAAAGTTTTATATAAAATTTCTTCAAATATTTTGTTTTATCAAATTATATAAAAAGAAGACAGAATTTTAAAGTTCATATGTAATTATATAAACGAACTTTAAATCATATGTTATTATATAAAAGTCAATATTTTCTGTTATATAATTTTATATAAGAAACAAATTAGAAGTGCAAATATATAAAATCACATATGATGCAACAAAAAATACATATAGTTTTACAAAATAATATATGTATATATAAAATCAGATCTTTTTTACTCGGGATTATAAAAAACTATAGATAAAATGTCATCCGAAAAAAAAACTATTTTTAGGACTATATATAATTTTATCCGAACAATAAAATCTATTTTTAGAACTGATAAAATTTTATCCAAACATTTTTTTTCAATATTAAGATATAAATACATATAATTTAAATTTATTTAGAAAAAAAGAACTTCGGGCGGAGGGAGAATCGCAATCTCTACCCTCTAACCCAGCGGACGCTGTTAATAAATAACAACCCGAGTAAAAAAGAAATGATATGGTCATATACAATATTGTATAGGAATATAGATTTGTATATGTTTATATCTGACACTATATGTTTCTAGATAAAATTATGCATGGGAAAAAATATTTCAATAATTTCCAATATAGTCTCAGATAATGTTATATATTATTATCAAGGAGAGGACTTTCATGCAAATGCATGTTTTTTTCCCTTTGGTCATAGAACAGCATAAACAAGATATCTTTGCGAATCAAAGAATTTGCTATAAAATGGCATCGATTCGTTAGTGCATATTTTTGCATATTTTGCTTAAAATGCATATTTTTGCATATTTCGCTATTATTTCGCTATAAATGCATATTTTTAGGTCATATTTTGTATAAATTTTAGTATTGTAGCTATTTTTTAGTATTTTAAGCTATTTTTGAATATTTTTTATGATATTTTTTTTTTTTTTTTTCCATTAAAGCAATTATTAAATTTTTTAAAATAATTTTTATTTTTTAATAACATTTTATACACACTGTATCTAAGCTAAAAATGCCATACTAAATAAAAATATATTTTTTTTTTTAATAAAAGTAAAAAAATAAGTGGATATTTATGATTTTTAGTGCATATTTTAGGATTTTTAGTGCATATTTCAAGAATTTTAAGTGCATATTTTAGGCGCCTAAAACATAGTTTTTTATTGCATGAAGGTCCTGTCCCTGATTATTATACATATGTGGTCACATATATTATTATATATGCCGTATATAAATATACAAGATTGAATATTAAATATGTATATGAGGCATTCCACACCAAATGTCCCGCTACAGAAAAACATGTGTCCCGTAAATTTCTGAATAGGTTGTTTGGATAGCCCTATATGTAACTAAGAAAATAGCGTTTTTGGATTTTCAAATTTTCGAAAACTGGGCTTAGGAGGCGTGGTCAAATATTGGAAAAATGGTAAAATTTGTGGCGAGTTGCCTTTATTAAATATTTATCACATTAAAACGGAATGCACCACAATGTCAAAAATTTACGTTCTTATATAGTTTTGTATGGGCTATCGATTAATTTTTTTTTTTTTGGAAAATTTTCAGAACCCGTTCTGAAATTTTCCATTTTTTAAAAAAGTTAATTTATCAAAAATCCGGCCACTTTTTTTTTTTTCTTTTTTACTTATTTTTTTAAAAGTTTAGATGTTTGTCCATCCACACAAAAAAAATCAGAAACACGTTCATCTTTTTTTTCGAGAAAATCGCATTTGAACTTTAAATTTCATAACAATTTTGTTATTTGCTTGTATTTCTTTGTTTTAAAGTTGCGAATGAGTAATATTAATTGCATAAATATTCGTCATACGCTCTGTTGACACAAGAAAATACAAGCAAATTACTAAATTGTTATGAAATTTAAAGTTCAAATGCGATTTTCTCGAAAAAAAAGATGAACGTGTTTCTGATTTTTTTTGTGTGGATGGACAAACATCTGAACTTTTAAAAAAATAAATAAAAAAAAAAAAAAGTGGCCGGATTTTTGATAAATTGACTTTTTTAAATAATGGAAAATTTCAGAACGGGTTCTGAAAATTTTCCGAAAAAAAAAATTTTAATCGATAGCCCATATAAAACTATATAAGAACGCAAATTTTTGACATTGTGGTGCATTCCGTTTTAATGTGATAAATATTTAATCAAGGCAACTCGCCACAAATTTGACCATTTTTCCAATATTTGACCACGCCTCCTAAGCCCAGTTTTTGAAAAATTGAAAAACCAAAAACGCAATTTTCTAAGTTCCATATAGGGCTATCCATATCACCAATTCAGAAGTTTAAGGTACACATGTTTTTTTTCGCTGGACATTTGGTGTGGAATGCCTCATATATGGTACCATGTCAAATAATATATTATTATATTACAGCAAAAAAGCAAAAATTTTCTAAGTTAATTTTGATATTATTTTATGTAATTTTATACAAAAAAAAATCAAAATGGTTGAAAAGAAAAACAAATTATAAAAATTATAACAAAAATTAATTTATATTATTACCAAATTAAAATGATTAAAAAACAAGTAAAAAAGTAAAATTCGTCCTTGCCGAATATAGTGATACCCTCCACAATTTCAATAAGATTATTGAAAAAAACTTTATTTAAAAGGAAATTACTTTTGAAAAAAAAAAAAATTGAAAAAAAATTTCCGCAAAAAAAAAATTTGGGAAAAAAAATCCGCGATTTTTTTCTTTTTTTGTCAAAAAATATGTTCGTACTTGTTTAAATTCCATTTGGTGTTCAATTACGTTCACATATGTCAACCAGCAGCCGAATTAAAGCATTTTGTATTTTTAGATTATGTTGAATGTACTAAAATTTTGGAGGTATCCTTACATTTTCGTTCATAACTTTTGAACCGCTGAACCGATATCGCTCAAATGCAATACCAAACTTATCGGGAGAACTTCCAATAAAAATGTAAAGTTTCAGTCACCTCCGTGTAATATTTTGGCCGTGATCGCCATTTCCACAGACAGACAGACGGACATCGCTAGAATGTCTTAAAATCGATCGGTGATCATGAATAAATATACTTTATGGGGTCCCAGACCGATATTTCGATGAGATACAAACGGAATGACAAACTTATATATACCCTCTATCACTAAGTGGAGGGTAGAACAACAGAACTTGGAAGATTGTTGCTAATTCTAATTTTAATATAACCCAAAAAGAAAAAACCCTAAATGAATTCAATAACTACATAAAAATATTTGTTTTAAGTTTTATAATTTATGGTCCAAATTTTTTTTTTTAATTTATATGAAATATCAGATTATATAATTTTTAATATAATATGATAAAATTTTACAAATCCACATTAGATCAAAATTCGGATCTAATTAAATCTAACAATATAATATATGATATTATTAGACAATCTTAGATAACACTGTGCAACAAGAAAAATGAGCCTCAATGGCTTCAACGCCATATGAAAGTAGACCATCAAATGGACAAAATTACCAAAGGGTTTTGCAAAGTCAGTTCGGATTTCTTTTTTATAGCCCACTGAAGTTTTTATTTTTTTATCAAAGGCGTTTGGAAAACGTCAAAAATACTATAATAAGAACACATCTGAGCTCCAAGATATGATTTGATGTCTTCAGTGAAATTTTATGTCGGTTCTTTTCTTAGAACATTTTAACCCTCTAACTGCCATTTTAAGGGGTCATTTTAGTCCTTTTTCAAAAACTAAACACAGAAGTCTAATAAAACGTCCATTTAGAGGGTTAAAATGTTCTACAAATATTTTCCTCATAAAATTTCACTAGGGGTTGTCAAATGTTCAAAGTTTGTGCGACTTTGGCAAAGTGCTTAAAAAGGGTCAAGTATAAATAATCCATGTTTGTTATTTTTTTTTACCAAAGCAGTGTTAAAAAATATCGACAAAAAACAGTGCAAATATACTTTTGAGCTAAAAATGATGTTCTGATGTGTTTTATAAAATTTCATGATGATTCTTTCTTTGACCAAATTAACCCTCTAGCTCCCGTTTTAAAGGGTAATTTTTGTCCTTTTTTAAAAGAAATACAAAAAAAGTCTATTAAAAAGGCAGTTAAAGGGTTAAAATGTTTTACAAATATTTTCTGCATCAAATTTTACTAGGGCACGTCTAAGACAGAAAGTTTGTCCAGCTTCTAGAAAATGCTTAAAAATTTTAAAGTATTTAAATTTTTTTTTAAATTTTTTTTGGATCGAAATATAAAAAAACAAGTAACAAAGTTAAATTCGACTTTGTCGAATGTATTAATACCCTCCACGATGTAAAAATGTTTATTTGCAAAAAAACAGAAAAAAAATAAATATAAAAAAATCCGCGAAAAATATTTTTTGGTAAAAAATAATTCGACGAAATGTTTTTTTTTTTTTTTTTTTTTTTAAATATGTTTGTATTTGTTTAAATACCATTCGGTGATCAATTCTGTTCACATGTGTCAAGCAACAGCCGTTTTTAGGTTATGTTGAATGTACCACAATTTTCGAGGTGTTCTTAAATTTTCGTTCATAATTTTAGAATCGCTGAACCGATTTCGATCAAATGCAATACCAAACTACAGTCTTATTGTTAGTAAAATTATCATTAACCGACTTATATTTTTTGACTATGTAAGTTTTTTCGTGATATTTTCATACTCTTGGTCAGTTTTCCTAAAAATATATATTTGCACTGTTCTTCTAAATAGAAAAAATACAAAAAATAGCAAATGTAATTATACCTGTATTTAAAAAAAATATTGAAAATTAAATTAAGATAAACGTTTTTATGTAAAATGGTTTATTTTATAAAATTCCCGGATTTCCCGGTAAAAATTAAAAAAATTCCCGTCAGTCTTTTCCCGGGAATTCCCGGGAAATCCGGACCCGGGAATTCCCGGACCCCAAACAATAGTATAAATACATTCGACAAGAATTTAACTTTGTTACTTGTTTTTTTTTTATATTTCGGCCCAAAAAAATATAAAAAATAAATTTTAATACTTTAAAATTTTTAGGCATTTTCTATATGCTGGACGAACTTTGTCTTAGACGTGCCCTAGTAAAATTTGATGCAGAAAATATTTGTAAAACATTTTAACCCTTTAATTGCCTTTTTTATAGACTTTTTTGTATTTCTTTTAAAAAAGCACAAAAATGACCCTTTAAAACGGGAGCTAGAGGGTTAATTTAAAAGAATCACCATAAAATTTAAAAAAAACACATCAGAACATAATTTTTAGCTCAAAAGTATATTTGCACTGTTTTTTGTCGATATTATCTAACACTGCTTTGGAGCTAAAACACCTCAATTCAACCGAGGAGTTGACCGCACCCCCTCAAAATTTAATGAAATTAAGTACTGATGTTTACTTTAACAAAAAAGAGATTTTGCCAATTTTTCAGGCTTCTGGTCATTCCAGTATTCGAGATATGGGGTCTTGAAAATTGGCAAAATCTTATATATTTGACAAAAGTGTTCTGAGATAAATAAAGATAACTCGAAAAGTAATTACAATACACGTCTCAGTCAGGTCGCAAATAATAGGTAATAAGACAGCCTTTAAAATGGCATTCCCTAAGATTTTTTTTGAAAAAGGTCAAAGGTCATTGGTTTTAACCTTAATTTTTGGAGATCTATATCTCAAAAAACGATATTTTTAAAATTTTGGAAAAAATATGTGTGATTAGGAATCATCTATACTACTTAAGTTTAAATTTTCAGGATGGAGACTTCATTGGAACTTTTTATATTAATAGAAACGTTGTGACAGGAAAGAAAAAGCGGTGTAATTTCCCTTAGAAAAAAAATATTTTTTTTTTGTCTTTAAAATGTTTTTGACGTGCTGAGTCCAAATATGACCTTTGAACTGGCTCATCGCTATTACTTTTCAAGATATATGCACCTAAATTTTCAAAAATAACACAGCAATAGCATTTTAGCAATTTTCACATATTTATGTGTAGATATCTCGAAAACTAATAGCGATAGGCCAGTTCAAAGGTCATATTTGGACTCAGTACGTCAAAAACATTCAGAAAAATAAATTTTGGTAGCAGAATTTCAAAGACAAAAAGAAATATTTTTTTTCTAAGGGAAATTACACCGCTTTTTCTTTCCTGTCACAACGTTTCTATTAATATAAAAAGTTCCAATGAAGTCTCCATCCTGAAAATTTAAACTTAAGTAGTATAGATTTTATTTTTATTTATTTATTTTATTTATTTATTCTTTTCTTTTGGTACAAGTAAGACTTAGAGTCTCTTAAGGCACCTCAAACATTATAATATCAATTTATAAAATTTTAAAAACATGTTATAAACCTAAAAATACACCTAAAAATACAATAATTGAAAAATAACAATAAAAGTGATATTAAAAATAATAATAATTGCTACTTAAAAATTTTCAAAACCTCTGCTTTAAAAACCAATTCACGGGGATCGGATTTAACTGGGTTAGGTAAATCATTCCACAATTTCACAGTACTAACAAAGAACATTCTTGAGGATGATAAATAGTTGAAATCAGGTAAATTAATATTGCACGTACGACTAGACCGAGAAAAATTAAGTTTTTATATAAATAATCAGGTTCCTTTATGTAGATAATCTTCCGTAAAAATATTAAATTACGGATGTTAAGATACGATGTCAAACTACTTCCTAAAATTCGTATGGAGTAATCAGATATGCTGTCAAATTTTCTCCTGTTAAAGACATATCGTGCGCAGTTGTTAATAACCAATTGTAATTTATTATCAGACACTGAGTCAAGGTTACCAAATACGATAGCACTATAAGTCATGATGGGTATAATAAGGGTTTTCACTAATTTAAGTTTAGTATCATTGGGAACATATGATGCAGAGTGCCAAAGTTTCCTGAGGACATTATACATTCGCATTATAGTGTAATTAATGTGATCCTTGCAGTTAAGCTCAGTGTTGATTACAAAACCAAGATTTTTCACTTTACTTACATAATTTATCAGCTTATCTTCCAAAAAAATTTCCGGTAAAATATCGTTACAAGTGCCTTTATGAATTGGAAGGGCTTGTGTTTTCGAAGCATTAATCATAAGGCAATTGTTCACAGACCAACGAAAAATGTCACTTAGGTCCTCATTTAACCGACATCCTAAGTCTTCAATCAATCCTATTGGTCTCGAAAGATAAATTTGTGCATCATCAGCATAAAGGTGTATGTTAGAACTTTTACAGCAGCATACAATATCATTTATAAATAAACTAAATAATATCGGGCCAAGAATTGAACCCTGGGGGACACCTGAAAAAACTGGTTTGAGGGTTGAGAAAGCATTATCTGAACTAACTCTTTGATATCGATCTAACAGATACGAACCGATAAGCTCTGATGCACTTCTACTAAAACCGAAATATTCCCTAAGTTTAAGTAATAAAACATTATGGTTTACTGTATCAAACGCTTTTGAAAAGTCGATTAACACAACAACAGTTAGGTCTCCTCTATCAAAGGAAGGTCGAATGTCCTCCAAGACCTTGAGCAATGCAGTACTACAGCTTCTCCCAGCACGATAACCAGACTGATTATCAGAAAGAAGTTTGTTGCATAATATGTGTTTAATAATTTGATCTGAAAGCAAGCGCTCAAAAGCTTTAGAGAGGGATGGTAAGATACTTATAGGTCTATAATCTTCAGGCTTCGATGGTTGATTCTTTTTTCCAACAGGAATGATATTTGCAACCTTCCAAATGTAGGGAAAGTTTGACGTTGTTATGATATGGTTAAAAGTATGCGTCAAGGCCGGTAGTATAAAAGGAAGTATAAGTTTGATAAATTTTATATTAATGCCATCATATCCAATTGAACAAGATTTTATTGCCGATATAGCTTTACTTACATCTTCCTCTGTAAATTGATCAAAATAAAATAAATTGCCTCGAAACAGGAGAGTTGGGTTAATATTATAAGGGTTTATGTCATTTGTATTAGTGGAATTAAGGAAGAAATCGTTCATAATCTCAGGACCGATATCACATTCAATTTTACCTTTCCTTACACCTATTTGTCCAAGATTTTTCCATAATTCCTTTGCAGGAATATTAACATTCAGTTTATTTCGATAATATAAGCTTTTCATGTTCTTTGTGACTACGTGTACTTTATTTCTAGCTAAACGATAATTTTCCCAATTGTTTTCAGACGGTTTTGATTTCCATAAAGAATGTAATTTATTACGTAAGTTAATTGCAGATTTAACTTCGTTGTTGAACCACGGCAGCTTAGAGCCAATTTTAATTTTTCTAACCGGTACATGTTTCTCATGAAGAGATAAAATGTTCCCAGTAAGGCAATTGAGTTTATCATTGACATTATCAAATTGCCAACAATCATTCCACATAGTGTTCGCCGCATCAATGCCTAAGTTTTGAACGTTTATTCCCTTAAAATCGCGTATATTGATATATTCATCCGAACTACAGTAGTTCAGGTTAATATCGCATATATAATACAACAAATCATGATCAGAAACTCCAGCAAGAGCAAATTGATCATAGTGTATTGTGGATGAATCATTAGAAGAACACATGATATCCAAAAGTGATGGTTTTGTGTTTGGTGAAAAACGGGTATGCCACGAATTAATTATACTTAATCCACACGAACTAACATCGTCCATTAAACATGTTGATTTAGCATTGTCAAGTGATAGATCGATATTAAAATCCCCGCACATAATAATGTTCCCATAGTAAACGATATAATCTTTAAATTTATCAAAAAAATTTGAAAGACAGTTATTCCTACTTGGATTATAAACACACATCACATAACATTTAGTATTGTTAGTCCCCTTAAACTCAACACCTAGAAATTCAACAGCACTCGCAACATCAGATTTTTGAATAATCTTGGATTTCAACCCTTTTCTATAATATATTGCTATGCCACCTCCCTTTTCACCAGTCTTTCTATCATGACGTATAAGTTTAAAGTTCAAAAGATCATATAAAACATTATTATCATTTTTATGATCAAACCACGTTTCTGTAACACAAAGTACATCTATAGAACAATTCGATAAAATGTAGTTCAGATAGTCAATTTTAGAACTATTCAAGCTCCTAGCATTCATATGACAAATTTGAAAACCCTTATGATTCTACTTACAATCCCCAAAATCGTTCTTAAATTGTGTGAAGTACTGTTCGTATTAACGGCCATAATTTAAATAAATAAAGTAAAGAAAAACAACCGCAATTGGTAATAAAAACGGCAAAAGTATTAAAAACTCTAAATAGCAATTGTACATAATTATAAAAAATTTTAGAAAAATACAAAAATAAAAAAGTAAAAATAAAAAGTAAAAATAACAAATCATTGCATACAAAAATGTTTTTATAATGTTGCTATCAACGCATCTACACTCGCTATATCGGTCACATAAATCGCTTCATCATTTCTTTTAACTCTGACAAACACTTTTCCACGTATAGAAAAAGAAGATGTTAATTTTTGATCGCGTTTTAGTTGTGAACAGTAGAACATTAAATTCCTATTGGCATCAGTGAGACATTCATGAACATAAATGTTAGTGTCAGAACTACCACCAATATCAACCATATTTAACGATCTCTTGTTAGTTTTACAGAACCCTGCAATAGATTTAAACAGCTGGTTTCTGTCATATGGTGAGTGAAGTTTAATTAATATTGAATTTGGCTTATTATCATTCTTCTTTGATTTTAATCGAAACGATTCTTTTATTAGTGGTGGTTTAAATTTGATGGTCTGACAGATTTTTGAGAAAATATTTGTAATGATTCTTAATCACATATATTTTTTCCAAAATTTTAAAAATATCGTTTTTTGAGATATAGCTCTCCAAAAATTAAGGTTAAAACCAATGACCTTTGACCTTTTTCAAAAAAAATCTTGGGGAACGCCATTTTAAAGGCTATCTTATTACCTATTATTTGCGACCTGACTGAGACGTGTATTGTAATTACTTTTCGAGTTATCTTTATTTATCTCAGAACACTTTTGTCAAATATATACGATTTTGCCAATTTTCAAGACCCCATATTTCGGGAAGAAAAAGTACCAGTAGTCCAAAATTTTGGCACTATGATTTTTTTGTAAGGGCTAAACAATATTCCAAGTTTCATCAAATTCGAAAGGGGTAAGGTCAAAAATTCTACTTTTTTCGGTTGAATTGAGGTGTTTTAACTCTTTGGTAAAGAAAAATAACAAACATGGATTATTTATACTTGACCCTTTTTAAGCACTTTGCGCATGTCGCACAAACTTTTAACATTTGACAACCCCTAGTGAAATTTTATGAGGAAAATATTTGTAGAACATTTTAACCCTCTAAATGGACGTTTTATTAGACTTCTGTGTTTAGTTTTTGAAAAAGGACTAAAATGACCCCTTAAAATGGCAGTTAGAGGGTTAAAATGTTCTAAGAAAAGAACAACCATAAAATTTTACTGAATACATCAAATCATATTTTGAGGCTCAGATGCGTTCTTATTATAGTATTTTTGACGTTTTCCAAACGCCTTTGATAAAAAAAATAAAAACTTTAGTTAGGCTATAAAAAAGAAATCCGAACTGACTTTGCAAAACCCTTTGGTGATTTTGTCCATTTGATGGTCTACTTTCATATGGCGTTGAAGGCATTGAGGCTCAATGCGATGACCCAAAATTTGTTGCACAGTGTAATTTCTGATACAGCCAATTTTGAGATCAGATTAGATCAATTAAGACCTGCTACCAGATTAATTAAGATATAATTACAAAAAGGACCAGATTATTTTTTTTACTCGGGAACTTTAAAAGACTACCCGAGTAAAAAAAGTTATATGACGCAATATTTAATTATATATGAACAGATATGCTTTTATGTACATCCATATTAATTTTGATCCGAAAATTGACGGATCGAATATTATACGATTATATCAAATTCTATTATTTTTGATAAAATAATATCAAATTTGATTAAGTTTGATCCCAAAAATGGGTCTATCTAATTGTATTAAATCATATCTTATCTGTTAAAATTAGATAAATTTTTATATAATTGGATGAAATCTGGTAAAATTTTTTGGAATTTTAAACGTGAAATTAGAAGTTATTTTTATCAGATTGGATACATTATCAATTAGAAGAGTTTTTATTGTATTCTTCGGAATTTTTTCGAGACTTAGCAAATTATTAAAAATTTGTCCTTTTTTTCTAAAATCATTTATAATGGATTTAAATTTTCATAAAAATGTTTGTGTCTTAGAAAATTTAAAAACATTTTTTCGGAACTCAAAAACTTTTCAAAAAAATTAAATTTCTCATAAAAACATTTTCAATGATTTTTTTACTCCAGAAAAATTGCCAAAAAAAATTTTGTGTCCGGGACTTTGTAAAATTTTCATAAAATTTTTTAGGACTTGAATTTTTTTTTTATTTTTCGGGACTTAGAAAATTTTGAAAATTTTTTCGGGATATAATTATAAATAAAATCATATATCTTTTTATCTGCCATATCTAAAAATTCCCGACCTTATATGTCATATCAAATTTCATATAATTCAGTATATAAATAGATATGAATATGTATGCTATCATATTAAAAAACAAAGGAAAAATACAATGCTATATATAAACTTGTATGCCCATATCAAAGATCATGCATAACCATATATAAATATAAATAACTATATAATAGCATATATGGTTATATCAGATCTTTTTTACTCGGGTGCCCGAGTAAAAAAAAGTTATATGACGCAATATTTAATTATATATGAACAGATATGCTTTTATGTAAATCCATATTAATTTTGATCCGAAAATTGGCGGATCGAATATTATACGATTATATCAAATTCTATTATTTTTGATAAAATAATATCAAATTTGATTAAGTTTGATCCCAAAAATGGGTCTATCTAATTGTATTAAATCATATCTTATCTGTTAAAATTAGATAAATTTTTATATTATTGGATGAAATCTGATAAAATTTTTTGGAATTTTAAACGTGAAATTAGAAATTATTTTATCAGATTGGATACATTATCAATTAGAAGAGTTTTTATTGCATTCTTCAGAATTTTTTCGGGACTTAGCAAATTATTAAAAATTTGTCGTTTTTTTCTAAAATCATTTATAAGGGATTTAAATTTTCCAAAAAATGTTTGTGTCTTAGAAAATTTAAAAACATTTTTTCGGAACTCAAAAACTTTTCAAAAAAATTAAATTTCTCATAAAAACATTTTCAATGATTTTTTTACTTTAAAAATTGCCAAAAAAATTTTGTGTCCGGGACTTTGGAAAATTTTCATAAAATTTTTTAGGACTTGAATTTTTTTTTTGTCCGGGACTTAGAAAATTTTGAAAAATTTTTTCGGGATATAATTATAAATAAAATCATATATCTTTTTATCTGCCATATCTAAAAATTCCCGACCTTATATGTCATATCAAGTTTCATATAGATCAGTATATAAATAGATATGAATATGTTTGCTATCATATTAAAAAACCAGGAAAAATACAATGCTATATATAAACTTGTATGTCCATATCCATATATAAATATAAATAACTATGTAATAGCATATATGATTATATCAGATCTTTTTTACTCGGGTGGTTTCTTGTAAGTCATATATAATTATATATACAATGATATTGGATTTTTTTATGCTTTATATGCTAGTATACGTTATTTGATATTAAGTCACATATAAATATATATGCAATCAGATCAAGCTATATGTGTCATATATGATTATGTCTCCCACATGTATTTATATATTAATATGGATAACATTAGATGTAATTGTATATGACTCCGTTTAAAAAAATTGGAACAACTCAATGCGAGCTATAATTGAATAGTTCATTCGAATAAAGACGAATAGACCATTTGTAGAATTTTACAGGGGACAATAAAAACGCAGGAAACGGTTAAAAAATAATATTTTTGTCAACTTTTTGGTATTAGCTTAAAGGTTTAAGTCACATCTACCTATATACAAAATTTTAGTAAGGTATTCGAAAGAGAACTTGCCAAAAATTGGACTTCAATTTTTTGCTTAAATGGAAAAAGGGCGAATATCCAAAAAAATGTATTGAAATTTGAATAAAAATGTGTTATTTTGCAGCAGATTTTGACTACATTTTCACGAGACTTGAAAAACTTGACGAACTATGGTTGGTATTTGTTTGTAACACTTTAGGGACTTCGAGGATACACTATTTAAGGATTGCAAGGACATGCAAAAAAATTTTTTTTTTATTTTTTTTTTTAATATTCCTGCCTTTTGATGCAGTAGTAATTCTTTATGACACTAAATACATTTTTAGGAATTATAATATTAACCCTTGACTGCATATTACGATGTAACATAAAAGGACATGAAAAATTTTTTGTTTTTTATTCCTGACATTGGATGCAGTATTAACACTAAAAGTTTGTATGTGCTAAGATTGTTTTTTTCTGTGTACAATTTCAAATTTTAGCTAATATCAATTTTAAACTCGCAGCTAAATAATTTTTATATAATATTTTGTTAAGGATGGATATTCGCCCTTTTTGCTTTCCACACTTTAAAGTCTTATAACTCAAGAACGGTAAAATTTTTTGCCAATATAATAAGTGTGGTTTGTTCCTCGTAATGTTCTTTTAACACATTGTTACCGAAAGTAAAATTTTTGTATGTTTTTGTGTTGTATTTAATCAAAATTGTGCGTTAGTTCACTCCCAATTTAAACAAAAATATGAAAATATACGAATTATTGCACTTTCAAAGTAATTTTTTTAGCCTTAAAAGTCAAAATTTCTCCAAAATTTCTGCATAGGATTGTAGGGCTCTGCTAATAAAATGCATTTATGCAAAAAAACGTGTTTGCGAAAAAGTGGTCTATTCGTCCTTATTCGCATGAACTATTCAATTATATAATTTGTTTGATCACTGTTGCCATTTCTAGCCCTTTTTTAAAATTCTCTTATGCTCTTTTGGCCTTTTTAGATGTAATTTTTTTTAAACACTTTTTCTTAAAAAAATGCACTTCAAAAATATGCCTTTTTAAGAAAAAGAAGTTTAGAAAAAATTGCTTCTATGAAGGCCAAAGATCATAAGAGAATACTAAAAAAGGGCTAAAATGGCAACAGTGTGTTTGATATGAAAGCATATTATTTCATATGGCTATATATGTATTCATGTATGTATTCATTTTTACTCGGGCAGTTTTTGAAAAATTGAAAAACCAAAAACGCAATTTTCTTAGTTTAATATAGGGCTTTCCATGCAACCTATTCATAAATTAACGGGACACATGTTTTTATGTAGCGGGACATTTGGTGTGGAATGCCTCATATACCCTCTATCACTAGGCTGGAAGGTATAAATATTTGGTATAAATTCCTGCGTACGTGCATGAGTCGTACGTAGACTTTTGTCGGTTACTGTAAATAACGATTTTCAAACATATTTTGCTTCTAAAGATTAATATGTCTTTCAGAGGGCGTTAATTTTCTGCTTAAAAATATATTTATATACAAATTCTATACCTATACAATATTTATAATACCAACAAATATCATGCACTTGACTCTCATTCTCTATTCGCAAACGAAATGTTTATTAATTAAATCCATTTGGCCCCCATTCCCCCAAATGCAAAAGCATAAAAATGTATGTTTACTCTCTTAAAACAAAAACAAAATAAATAAAAATATAGAAATAATAAAATTAAAAAAAAAAAAAAACTCATACTCTAAATGCGAAGAGGTTTAGTGCGCTGTAGCTGTTTTTGTATTGGCGCAGATTATCACACAAGTTTATTTTTAAAATATTATCCCTCCTCCCACTACGAATAAATGAATGAACGAACCGAACGACTGACAAACAGACACAAGACAGACAGGCAGATATTACAGCCAGTGTATTTACATTTGGAAATAAACCATCGGAACAACCAGAAGAACTAAGCAATAGCAAGAACAACTAAAGTACAACAACAACTTATCATATGGCAGATTTGAAATTGTGTTAATACACAAACATGTAAACAAAGCAAAGTAAAACATGTTTTTTTTTGTCGATGTTGTTGCTGTTGTTGTTGATGTCTCAGCTAAAAATACTTTTTTACTCCCGTGAGAGAGAGTATGTTATATTACTTTGCTTAACGGTGCTTAAAGAGCGTCAGAGTGAGATAAACCCACACATACAGATGAAGAAAAATACAGGAAAAAAATACAATAAGAATAAAAAACACGAAGAATAAGCACAAAAGCAAAAAAAAAATACAAGTGTAATTTTTAAGACAACACAAACAAAAAAAAATACTTAACAACAACAAAAAAAACTTGTACAAAAACCTGCTTTACTTTAGCCCCGCCTTTTGCTTGATTGTGATTGGTTTAAAGATTTCTTGTATTATATTTATATTCGACTATATATGCATGCACTGACACAGACTAAGTTAATATTGTTGTTGTTTTTGCTTTGTAGGATACTAGATTTATACATACTCCAACTACATACTTGCTCAAGTATGGGGTAGAGTTTATCTCTTGTTTACCCGTACATACATTCATTTTGTTTGGGTGGGTGGGAGTGATTGCTTTAGACAAGCTTTGTACTTTCAAGGATTTTGCCAAAAATTTTATTTCATTTATTTTCATTTCTCCCAAAATATTTTGTTGTTGCCGGAAAATATGTTGTTTGGGGGATTCTGAGGAGGAGAAGGAGTTGGGTGGTTTTGAGTAAGCTCCTATTTATGTAGCATAATACTTGTACATATTCTACTATTTATTTTGTTTATCTTTTTAAGTGGTTTTTTTACAATTATTATTTGGCATATAGTAAAAGTTTTTCCACAGTTTTCATTTCTGTTGGTTTTAAAAACAAACTAATGCAATTAAGAACCACTATTTTACGTTGCAAGGAAACAAAAGTTTAGCTCATTATGGTGGGTATTAAATAAAGTTTAAGACATTTTTGTAATTAAAAAAGTTGAAGGGATTTGAATTGTTGGAATTTATGAAATGAAAAAAAAAAAACTCATTTTATTTATTTTGCTTTAATTACAAAGTTTTGATCATTTGCTTTCTTAAATTTGAAAGGAGACAAACTTATATTTGAAAACCCCAGTGAAAGTGAGGTTAGGTTACCCTAACTAATGCCGACGTAGACCGTGCCAAAACTGGGTTTCTTCATGATTTCTGGAAAAATTACAGAAGTCTCATTATTTCAAGTCCATATATTTCTTCAGGATTACGAAATACTGTAAATACTCCGTTCTGAAGCGCGAGAGTGCAGGACAGTGGCAAATAATGTGTGTAACTTGCCATTTTCGAGCCATGTCCTCCGAATAGACTTAGAAGCCCAATTATTAGTGCAGTTTCGATCCATCTGCATACAAATTCATGGATGCTCTTCTAACACCAATGCTCTCCATCCAAGGCTCACGGAATAGTATGGTGGTAAAGTGGCGCTCAAAAAGCTTATAGAGCCATCTCATTTAAAGACGTGCGGCAGTTGAGGGCAGATAGTAGTTGACTCCAGGGTCTTCACCGCAGCTTGACTGTCAAACTAGATGTTGACTGCGGTTGTAGACAACACATTGCATCTCAACCAGTCAGTTACTTCATTTTTTTCCTGTAAATACGGCAACAACAGTCTGTAGTTTGTGGCATTGTATTTGTATTGTATATCGAGGGACTATATTCAAAACCCTCTATCTTAAAAAACACAACTTTTCAGGAGAGCCAAAAAACTGTTTATTTCGCGTATTGTTAGAGTAATTGAAATTCGATATTCTACAATATTTTTATAAATCAACTACAGAATCTCACATATGATTCGTTTTTAAAATTTTGCACTATTGGGGATTTTAGAGGATAGATAGAGGGTTTTGTTTCTCAAAAATATTAAGTACATGAATGAAAATGATCAGATAGAGGGTTTTGCATTTTAATAAAAATGAATTATTATGATTTCATTTACGCCATCAGTAAATTTTTAACGTGATTTATTAATGATAACGGCTTATAAAGAGTTCCAAAATCGCGGTTTTGGTCCACAGGTGCTGATTTTTGAGAAAAAAAATATTTTTTTTACCGAATTCATCTTAAAAGATGACAAACTGTTGAGTATGTTATGTAAAAAATAGTAAAAAATTAAAAACGTGATTTTGGTCCACAGATGCTGATCAGCATCGCGATTTTTAAGATTAAACTTTTTGTTTCATATTGTACACAAAACATCAAAATTTTGAGTCATATTTTTCAAAAAAGTCAAACAAGAATTTTGAGAAAAAATTAGCATCAGTGGACCAAAATCGTGATTCTGGAATTTTGTTGACAAATTCATGTTCAGCATGCAAAAATTAGTATGAAAACATGTAATGCATGATGAAATTATTAAAAAAAATATTTATAAATTACTTATTTGAAAAGATAGAGGGTTTTGCATTCAGAAAAATTAATTGTGTAAGAGATAGAGAAAACCAAAAATGCAAATAAAATAGCAAAAAAAAATATTTTTGTTCTGAATTTTACACCATAGATGAGGGCGGTTTTACTGAATATTTTGTCATCAAAAAGTCATTTTCGTGAAAATGGAAGATAGAGGGTTTTGAATATAGGCCCTCGATATTCTTTATTTTTTCAAAAATATTAACAAAAGTTAAAATTATTACATATTTTCTTACAATAAAGAGTTTACAGCATGGTTATAATAACCGTCTGCCGGAAAATTGGTTTATACTATTTGATTAAAAGTTAAATTCAGATACAAGAATTCTTCTATAATTTAATGATTCTTTTAAAAAATAAAAAAGGCTAAGCCAATAAGCATCTTCTCCACCATTAAGCACGTGTAAAACTTCACTATTATTTAGTTCTTCACGACGAAAATATTTTTTCCTTATTGCTTTTAATACAGGGCATTTGCCCAAAAAATGAAAAGTTGTTTCGGGTTCTCTTAAATTACATAATGAGCATAACGTAGCGCTACCTTCTTTGTATTGGTTTCCATTCAAATACAGTAGGTCACCTCTTGCTTTCATTATAAGGGATATCTGATCTTGGTTATGACTTTCATTACAGTAAGTTGACCATTTAGAATGGTCTAAAAATTTATATATTCTTTTCTCACTCCTTTGAGCATTACCTAAGTGTTCATTGTATTTTTTTCTTTTCAAAGTATCTATAAGGTTTATGGCAGCTTCATTCCACCTTTCCTTATTTTGGTATAAATCAATGCTGTTTATGTTGTTCTCCATCAGTTTATTTTTGAAATCCTCATACCAGTACAGGTTTTTGGCTATAATCTTGGTAGATAACAGGTGAGGCAGTCTTCTTTGTTCATATCATAGGGGTGAAACGAACAAGTTACGCATATGTGTATGTATTAGTGACGGCACGCGCGTGTAACTTTTGACGTTTCATACAAAACGTAAACAAACAACGAAAATACAGATGCAAAAGCTCACACGTACAGGCACACGTATTCTAGGCAGAGAAGTAAATTTAGTAGTATTTTGTATGCGTCCATATTGAAAGTACCAAAATAAGCACTCGTGTTGCATGTCTATATGGTCTGTGGTTCATATTCAAAAATTGTTTTGTAAATATACTTAAGATGTAGGCTGTACGAATAAATATGATTATCTTCCTGACCTGTTTCCAGTGTTAATACGTAATTTGGGGAGTTATCTGGGATTTTTAATATACGTTTCGTGAAGAACCTTTGCAGTTTGTCGACTTCTTCGAAATGCATGTTGCCCCATACTTGTGCGCCGTAACATTGTATAGCTCTACAGACTGCAAGAAACATTTTCCATTTAGCCTTTAAGGAGACTTCTCTACGTCCAACAAAGTTCTTCCATGTTAAGTTAATGCTCACTTTGGCTGCATTATTTCTGTTTATAACATGTTTATAATATGTAATTTTTGGTGTTAAAATTATATCTAAATATTTGTATTCATTAACAATTCTTACTGCTTCACCATTAAATTTGTTATCTCTTTCAAGATCGCCCTATTGCCACAATCGATGCTCATCCAATGCTGTGTGCTATTATGTCGGATTGCCGACTTTTCCGCAAACTGTCTGCCAGACAATGATTCCAACCCATTGAACGACTCTAGGAATAAAGCCCCATCATTCTCAATGGCTCTTTTGCAGGAGGAATAAAAAGTAGTCGGTGCTTTTCTCAGCCGCTCCTCAATATTACGCATTATATACAAATTCATATCAGAAGGCAATTTTTTTGCCTTCCAGAGAAATAGGATCAAAATCAGGAATTTTGCTTTTCCTTGTGAGCAAGACAAGCACAATTTGGCCAGGTTCCAAAAAAGCGGCGAAGGAATACTTCCTTATGGTGTGCACTAGAGGTGTCCTTAAAAACGAAAATCACCTTTTTATACCTGGTAGGGTCCTATATTGTTCTTTAGTATCTAAAAATGAGTGAGCCAAAATTTGGGGACAGTCGGCTAAAAATAACTCGTGCCGAAAATGGATTGAAGTTTTGGGACATTCTTATAAGAACGAAAAACTCGTTTTTTCTAGTTTTTGGAAAAACATTGGTATTTGATATTTTTTGTTAAATTTTTTGTGAAATAATATGAAAATGGTACTAAATTACCTTTTCAAAACGACTAATAAAATTAAAATCGGATGAAAAATAAGCATTTTTCGCATACATGCCCCAGACCATTGTATGGTTTTTAGAGCCAGAATTTCAAAATTTTCAAAATTTTTAGGCAAAAAAATAGTAAAAATTTAATTTTACTTTATGATCAAATTGAAAACATGTTTAACATTAAAAATAGCAGATATGGTAGTCAAGCTTTTTTTTTATTTGGCGCGGGTAGTTATAAAATTTCCGCGGATTCCAAATAAAATGCATTTTTCTACAATAATTAAGCAAATTTTTGAAAATTTGTGCTCTATTGTGTGGATCGAAGTGTAAAACGTAAATTCTGTAACTTTTGAGAAATCGGATATATGCAGATATTTTGTATTATAGAAATGTATAACGTCTCAAATTTGTCATTTCACCTCGACGAAAAGGGGTTAAAGATGCCCGAATTCTCAAAAAATTTACAGAATTTATGTATTTCACTTCGTATAATACAATACAGAAAATTGTTTCCCATATTTGCTAAATTATTTTAGAAAAACTCATTTTCTTTGGAATCCGCGGAAATTATATCACTACCCACGCCAAATGAAAAAAAAGTTAGACTACCATATCTGTTAGTTTTTATCTATAACATGTATTTAATATAATTATAAAGTAAAATTTAATTTTTTTATTTTTTTGCCTAAAAATTTTGAAAAATTTTCAATTTTTGGCTTTAAAAACCATGCAATGGTCTGGGGCATGTATGCGTAAAATGCTTATTTTTCATCCGATTTGAATTTCTTTAAGCTTTTTGGAAAGGTAATTTATTACCATTTTCATATTACTTAACAAAAAAATTAACAAAAAATAGCATATACCAATATTTTTCAAAAAACTAGAAAAAACGTGTTTTTTCATCAGATAAGAGAGTCCCAAAACTTCAATCCATTTTCGGCACGAGTTATTTTTATCCGATTGTCTCCAAATTTTGGCTCACTCATTTTTAGATACAAAACTACAATTTAGGACCCTACCACGTATTAAAAAGTGATTTTGAAAAATTACCTTAGTCGTTAGGACACCTCTAGTGTGCACCTATTAACAAATCGAGATATGAATGACGTTCCCAATTCAGACGATATACTTCTATTGGCACGAAGGTTTTCCACACTTCAAATGATCCCACGCTTCACTCCCAGACCAGACAATGCCACAATTATCGAGTCTCCTCTATATAAAGAAATGCAACCATAGTGTAATCCTTTTCGAAAAGCGATCTCTCGATGGTGCAAACGATGTCTTAAAATGCTGTTTCTGTTGACATTTTCTTGCTCTATGGCTGTTTTCTAGTCGAAAGCAACCTCGGGTCAATCCTTCTATGAAAATATTGGTCTATCATTCGTTTCATTGTCTTAAAAAAATTATATGATACAAATTGGTCTGAAATCCTTCGAAAATGCTCTACTAATCCTCCACTTAAAAGGAGTATACGTTCAGTTTATGCATGCTCTGTAAATATTATACAACCGAGGGCCTAAATGCATAGTCAGATACTTGCTGCATCTCAGCCGGGATTATACCAAAAGGTCCAGGTGGTTTATAGGGCCTGAAGCTTTTAATCGCCCTGATTAATGTTTGCATATTTATTTTCTCCGAAGCAATTCCAGATGCTTGGGAATCAGAGAGTTCCATGGTCTGAAACGGCAATAGCCCGAAATGCGTGTTGAGAAGGAGATCCAGCGATTCCGAACTGGTGGTATTTAGACTACACCCCATTTGGAACCTTCAGGTATCGCAGGCTGCAAGGAGAAGAAGACAGAACCTTGCGCATCCTGTATGCCTCAGAAACATCTTCTATGTTTCCACAGAAGTTTTGCAAAGAATCACATTTGGCGTTTCTGATCATATTGTTATAACTCTTAAGTTGCAGCCTTGCAGACCAGTACTCATCCGCTTTGAGAGATTTTGCCTTGCTGAAGAGCTTTCTGCAGAAATATCTGAGCAAAAACTCAATGTAGCGGTGATCTGAGAAAGATGATCTTCCAAAACTTTTCAGTCATCAATTCTATCAGACAATGCGTCTGGTACAAGTGTTACATCAAGAACCTCTTGCCGCCTACTTGTAACGAAAGTTGGTTCACTACTCTTGTTACAAATACTATACAGGTTAGTGCTTAACAAAAACTCCAAAACTGATTCGCCTCTGTCATTTGTGTCTGTACTTCCACATATCGAATGATGTGCATTAGCATCACAGCACACTACTAACTGGTGTCCCCTAGATTCAGACTCCCGAATCAGACCGCCAACCATCTTCGGGGGTATTGGCGCCGGAATAGGAAAACACGCAGAGACGAGCCAAATAGACTTCCCATGAAGCTCTAAGCCAGCCGCTGTAACATCTATATCACTAGAAGTTGATAGAAAGAATATATTTAAGCCATTTTCCGCCAAGATGCAGGCTCTTGGTGAGCCCTCACCTTTGAAACCATCAACTTAAACCCAGGGGTCTTCAATCCGCAAACCCTCCGACCCCGCACCCAGTACTCTTGGATAAAAACCAAGAGCAACCAGCAACCATCAAGAGTGCAACTGAGGCTGCCTTTCAGTGATGGAGGTTTATTTGTAGGAACCGCAACATCTTGCTATTTTTCCACCACCGTGTTATTGGCTTCATCCTCCGTGTTATCATAGAGGTCGCATTCGTCCCCAGATTCGGTTTCGAATAAGCCAGATGTGTGTCCCATCTGTTCTGAATCGGAGGCAACAGAACTCTCCGAATTCCTCACTGCATGGACCTCGTCCTGAATGTCACCCATCGTGGCATCAGCTTTATCCTCCGTGCCATCACAGAGGTCGCATTCGTTACCAGATTCGGTTTCGAAAATGCCAAACAAAAACTCCAAAAGTGACTACTCTATCGTTTGTGTCTGTACTTTCCCATATCGAATGATGTGCATTAGGATCACAGTACAACACTAGCTGGTGTGAACTAGATTCACACGTACGAATAAGGCCGTACACCTTCTCCAGTGGTAATAACCCCGAATTAGGGAAATACGCAGCTGCGATCCAAATAGACTTTCCATTAACCTCCAATCCGCTGTAACATCCACATCACTAAAACCTGATAAATGGAATATATTTATGCCACTTCTTGCCAAGATGCAGGTTCTTGGAGAGCCCCCACCCTTTGCAATCATTAACTTAAACCCATGGGTCTTTAATCCGCCAACCCCATCACCTAGCACCTCTCCTGTCGTCAGGCGCAGCAAGAGTGCAACTGAGGCTGCCATACAGTGATGGGGGGTTATTTGTATGAACCGCAATATCTTGCATTTCCTCCACCATCATTTTACCAACCGTGCTATTGGTCTCGTCCTCCATATTTTCTTGGAGGTCGCATTCGTACCCACAATTCAAATAAGCCATATTTGTATTCCATTTGCTCTGCATTGGAGGCAACAAAGCTCTCCGCATTCTTTACTGTATGGGATTCGACTTAAATATCACCCACTGTAACATTTGATTTATCCTCCGTGTTATCACAGAGGTCGCAATCGTCACCAGATTCGGTTCGGATATTTCAGATACATTTCAATTAGCCTAGAATCTGTGGCATCAACACCGTCCACATTCATTGTTGTATGAGGTTGGGTGCTGTCCTGAGTACGCACCTCTTTCGGATTCTCCTTCCCACCCGAACTCGTTACTGGCTAGGCCGCGTCCGACATAGGTTTCTGGCATTTGTAGACATTGACTGTATAAAAAAGTCAAATCTACAATTTCCGTCATTTATAGTTAACAGCGGAAGAGATTCCTCATTAACCACGATCACTGCTTTACGACGAATGCCCTCCATCTCACGCGATCCGGCAAAATGCCAATTCTGAGTTGAAAGGTCAGGCTTGCAGTCTGATTATCTTCAGACTGCCCTCAGTGACACTTGTAGCCATCGGAATCCATGCAATAGCTCTGGGCTGCGGCGGGAGACCCACGACCTTCAGTTTGGCTCCGACCATATCTCTTCCACTTGGCTAATGGCAACCTCTTACATGGCTGCTGATTTTTCATTCCCAAAAGCAACGAGCCTTACTCGCCCTTGATACCAGCCTGCGTTGATAGTAGTAGGGCGAAAATCAGGGATACTCTCAAGAACCCTGAAGCAGATTTCATTAAATTTAGTTTCCACTAAACTCCACTGGTCCCTTGGGACAGCACCATTTTAGCACTGCTTTAATCTTCAACACATAAAAAACTTCTCCCATTTAACCAAAATTCAAAAAACATCAAAGATTTAAAAAATACAAATATTAATGTTCAAAGTTTATAAGTAGATAAAATATGAACGGTTTTACGTTGTCAACAATTTAAACAAACAGTAACAAAATCAAGTGGGTCAGTGTTATTGCAAATGTTTGTCCTATGTGACCAAGGTTTGGTCAAAAGCACAGTGCATATACCACATTTCACATATAGAAATGATAGTCATAAGTTCTACAAACAACAAGAAAAAAATCACCAACTTTTGCTGCTGCTGTTGCTTTTGCTTCTGCAATTTGTTGGCTGTTGCTGGGTTGATTGATATTAAACATATTTTGCTGATTAAAAACGTTTTATATATTTTTTTTTTTTTACTTTTCACTCTAAAAGTAAATGACGGTTTAAAAGTTTATACAGCACTTGAAATGTTTTAAAATTAATTAAAAACGTTATATTTAGTATAAGAGACTAGTGTTATCGTTTTAGAAATTGTATATACAGCAAAATGTCATTATAATAATGAAAGGGAAATATTTTATGGATGACGATAATATTTCATACGAAAATTAAGTATAGATAGTACTTTTTTTACAAGAGTGTATTCAAATGTGTGTTTGTTATTTTTACAGTAAAAAAAATCCTAGCAAATATTTACATAGATTTTAAATTGATATCCTTTTTGAAATATGTTTACAAAAACACACAAACAAAAATCGGTAAAAGTCCTTTGATCCAGTAAATAGTTTGAAAAATATGTTGTTTTATTAAGAAACACAAATCTATAGTAGGATGATAGCGACTGCATATTAATGAAACTGGATGTCAAATATCCGATTGTGTGTACCACTTACAATATTGTATCACTCATAAACTATCCAATTTGGAATAGCGGTTATATACTAGGGTCGACCTAATTGGGATTTCGCGCGAATTTCGTTCCTTCTCCCCGAAAGATTATTTTAAATAGATCTAAGAGCAATATGTTAAAAATTTCGTGTAAATTTTTTTTAATTCTCATTTAGTTTATAGTTTTCTGTATATGAGGCATTCCACACCAAATGTCCCGCTACAGAAAAACATGTTTCCCGTAAATTTCTGAATAGCTTGTTTGAATAGCCCTATATGGAACTAAGAAAATTGCGTTTTTTGTTTTTCTAATTTTCAAAAACTGGGCTTAGAAGGCGTGGTCAAATATTGGAAAAATGGTCAAATTTGTGTCGAGTTGCCTTGATTAAATATTCATCACATTAAAACGGAATGTACCAAAATCTTAAAAATTTACACTCTTATATAGTTTTGTGTGGGCTATCGATTAAAATTTTTTTTTTTTTTGAAAATTTTCAGAACCCGTTCTGAAATATTCTATTTTTTAAAAATGTCAATTTATTTAAAAACATGCCACGTTTTTTTTTTTAAAGTTTAGATGTTTGTCCATTAGGGTGCTCCAAAAAAAAGAAGTTGTTAAATATTGGCCGTAACTCCCCCTAGAAATATGCATTTGGGTGTAAAATATGTTTTGCAAAATTATATATGTGGGTAAGGCGTTCCGCATCGGCCCTGAAGTTTGAAAAACGGATAACAAGGGGAAAATATGAGTTTTTTGTGATTTTCTCCATTTTTTTGGTTTTTTGAGTTAAGTTTGAATTCAACTGATTACTGAATTGTGATTTAGAGCTAATTGCCTATCTAATAAGGTATTAAAAATTAAAATCGGTTGAAAATCAGCCAAGTTATTACAACTTCCCCAGGCAACTAACGTGTGTCAGACGGCGACACGAAATAACTCCCACATGAAATAACTCCCACGAAATAACTCCCAATGAAATAAATCCCACCAAAAATGAAATATGTCCCAATGGAGATAAAAATGAAATAAGTCCCAGCCACAATGAAATAACTTCCACCTACAAATTGAAATAAGTGCCAATGAAATAACTCCCATTAATAATGAAAGAAGTCCCAATAAAAAAATTTAGAAGTCTCAACAAAAATTAAACAAATAATAAGGGAAAATATATCAGTTAAGTCGAGCACGAGGATCCTGATCTTACTTTCGGTACAATACAAACAAGTAATAATAACTGCCAAATGCGAAACTTGACGGCTGATTTGTTTTTTTTTTCAGAGCTTTTCGAAAACATGCAAAAATACATTGAGTGTTCTATTTGACTTGCTTCGGTTACATTCAAACATAGCGGCGATGTTTTGCACTAAATATTCAGTAGCATACAAACACTTTGTATAAAGCTTCGGAATCGAAAAAATTTATGTTATTTTTGTTATCAAATTTTCGGTAATCGCGGCGATTTTTGGTACCAAATCGCCGCGATTTTTGGAACCAAATTTTCGCATGCGGCGCTTATTGCGACAACTTTGTATGTTACCAAAAATTTAAAAGATTTAAAAAGAACTTGTTGTAAAAAGCGCCGCATGCGAAAATTTGGTACCAAAAATCGCCGCGATTTTTTGTACCAAATTTTCGCATGCGGCGCTTATTGCGACAAGTTTGTATTTTACCGAAAATTTAAAAGATTTAATCAGAACTTGTTGTTGTAATCGCCGCGATTTTTGGTACCAAATTTTCGCCTGCAGCGCTTTTTAATTTAAATTAATCTTTTAAATTTTTACCTGCGGTGCTTTTTTCAACAATCTTGTATGTTATCGAAAAACTTTCTATTTTATCGAATACGAAACACGTTGGATAACTTTCGCGTTCTCCGCTTTTTATAACAATTTTGTATGTGCGCTCGTACCTCAAAAATCCTTGCCAGTTTTGGTAGCAAAATTTCTAAAATATACAAATTTGTTAAATCACAACGAATTTTAATTTATTAATAATAATTTATATAAGTCAAAACGTTCTAGATACTTCCAATAACAATGAAACAATAGTGGGAGTTATTTCATCGCTATTGTAGTGGGAGTTCTTTCATATGAAAGAACTCCCACCGAAAAAATTATAAAATAACTCCCAACAAAAATGATAAAAACCTGACTAAATTGGGAGTTATTTCATATGAAATAACTCCCAACTTTGTATGGAGTTTTTTTTTGGACTTATTTCATTTTTTAGGTGGGAGTTATTTCATGTGGGAGTTATTTCGTGTCGCCTGTCAGACCACTTAATCAAGTAATTCGAGCCCCATTTTTAAAATTTATTGAAATTATCTACTGTAAAAACATTTTTTTATTCTTCAAGTCCCAATGTACTAAGAAGATACATATTTTTCATATTGCGTTTTGCTAACTTGTTTTAAATAAATGCTAAAGTGATCTGAATTTTTCAACACTATTTTCGGCTATTGGAGTTTAAGGATTTGTTAAGCACATATAAAGGAATAAAAACCTCAAAAATTGTAGAGATTGCTGTTTTCATTTGGCTATTACAGTGATGTAATTTCGGCGGATTTCGGGAAAGTAGTGATTTTTGGCCCTTTTTTAGCTTTTATTTATTTTTTTTGTTTTTTTTTTACAAACTTGATATGTTTTGGACCGAATTATATCAAAACGAGATATATTGCTTCAATTTGCAAAATTAGGGCAAAATTGAGATATAAAAAATTGCACCTGTTAAGGGTCAAATGTCAAATTTAAGAAAATTTTGAATTTTTAAACATTAACAGATTTGCTGGGCGGATTTTGCTGAATCAACTTGAAGTTATTTTAATTGGTCTAAACTAAATGTCAAATAATTAAAATTTAGAAATTTTACCCTTAAGTGCTGTTGGGGCCTATAATTTTTTTAATTTAATGGAGATAATGTAAGTGTATTTTGTTCAAAGGGTCTAATAGGCCCCACCATCACTAAAGGGTTAATATTATGAATTTAAATAAAAAGACATATGTTCAGACCATTTTTCCCATTTTTGCCCTAAATTTGCGAATTAAAGTATTCTATCTCGTGTTGATATAATTCGATCCAAAACATATGAAGTTTGTAAAAAAACCAAAAACAAATAAATAAAAGCTAAAAAAGTGCCAAAAAATCACTACTTTCCCAAAATCCGCCGAAATTACATCACTGTAATAGCCAAATGAAAATAGCAAAGCCTACAATTTTTGGGGTTTTTATTCCTTTATATGTGCTTAAGAAATCCTTAAGCTCCAATAGTCGATTTTTTAAAATTTCTTTAACAAAAAAAAATAAAAATTTAAAATTGGAGATTTGAAAACCGTGCTTAAAAATTCAGACCTATTTAGTATAAAATTAAAACAAGTTAGAAAAGAACAATATGATAAATAGTCATCATCTTAGGACATTGAAGCTTAAAGAATAAAAAATTTTTATTACAGTAGATAATTTCAATAAATTTCAAAAATGGGGCTCGAATTCCTTGATCAAGTGGTCTGCCACACGTTAGTTGCCGGGGGAAGTTGTAATAACTCGGCTAATTTTCAGCCGATTTTAATTTTTAATACCTTATTTGATAGACAATTAACTCTTAATCAAAATTCAGTGACCATTGGAATTCAAACTTTGCTTAAAATATCAAAAAAATTGAGAAAATGAAAAAAAGTCATATTTTTCCCCTGTAATCCGCTTTTCAAACTTCAGGACCGATGCGGCACGCCTTACCCCCATCCAATTACCCTATAATTTTGCGAAACATATTTTTACACCCAAATGCATATTTCTAGGGAGAGTTACGGCCAATATTTAACAACTTCATTTTTTTGGAGCACCCTATTTTCCATCCACACAAAAAAATTCAGAAACACGTTCTTCGTTTTTTTCAAGAAAATCGCATTTGAATTTTAAATTTCATAACAATTTTGTAATTTGCTAGTATATTCTTAATTGAACGTTGCGAATGAGTATTATTAATTGCATAAATATTACTCATTCGCAACGTTAAAACAAAGAAATACAAGCAAATTACAAAATTGTTATGAAATTTAAAGTTCAAATGCGATTTTCTCGAAAAAAAACGAAGAACGTGTTTCTAAATTTTTTTGTGTGGATGGACAAACATCTAAACTTTTAAAAAAAAATTAAAAAAGGAAAAAAGTGGCCGGATTTTTGATAAATTGACTTTTTTAAAAAATGGAAAATTTCAGAACGGGTTCTGAAAATTTTCCAAAAAAAAAATTTAGTCGATAGCCCATACAAAACTATATAAGACTGTAAATTTTTAAGATTGTGGTGCATTCCGTTTTAATGTGATAATTATTTAATCAAGGCAACTCGCCACAAATGTGACCATTTTTCCAATATTTGACCACGCCTCCTAAGCCCAGTTTTTGAAAAATTGAAAAACCAAAAATGCAATTTTCTAAGTTCCATATAGGGCTATCCATACAAGCTATTCAGAAGTTTACGGTATATGTGTTTTTTTTTCGCTTGACATTTGGTGTGGAATGCCTCATATCGGGAAAATTGAGCGTAAAAGTTGGCGTGGACAATTTTTTTCCCTTAAAAATCGGTCTAGCCCTTATAGTTCCTTCCATATATAGAAAAAGTGGGCGTGGTAAATTTTACTACTGTAAAAACCTTAGTTAAATTATGAGGAACATTTTGAACAAAAATTAGTGGCAGTGGTCAATTTCTTTTTTCGAAAAAAACAAAGTTGGAATATTATGAATATTCATTAAAAAAAATTGTCTAATCGGTCCAGCCCTTCTCAGATTTTACATAAGTTGAAAAAATCCCACTTTGATTTTAGGCACGCGAGACGATATTTTTTAATTTCTTGTTTAAATTCAATTTTAAAGTGGCAACTAATTTATTTTCTTCGACAGTAATGTGCAAGAAGCATGGATAAGTAATAATTTGACACAAAATAACGGAAAATGTCATCATTTAAATGTGCCCGCTTAAATGTTTTGCACGCGAATGTAGAAATGTTTTTTTTTTTCATAAACTTCCCATTTTCATTGCCACAGTTAAGCGGGGTCATTCCAATAAACACTTTTATAAACTGTTTAATTTCTTCACTTGCTCTTGATATGGCTTTAGAGTAGAAACAGAACAAGCACGGCACGGGGGACGGCTGCGTTGCCGGAGATTATAGGCCCAAAACAATGACGGGGGGCGGCGACGGCAAAAAATGTCATTTGTTTGTTCAGTGGTGCTAACTTTTAATAAAATTAAAGTAATTTTACGGAAAAAAATCGCCGGTCACTGTTTTTAACTGTCAAGTCGTTTGGAAAAAGTCGTGCCGGGCTTGTTCTGTTCCTACCATTAATTGTAATTTAATACGCTTTTGAAAGAGATGGTGAAATATTTGGCAGTTTTTTAAGAGAATTGAATTTGAAAACTGTATTACAGAGCAATAAGTAAAACTAAAGATGAAACTTAGTATGTTGGTTACGAGAGAAAAACAAAATATTTTTCTAAAATCTATAAAATAGAGATTACAAAGGGAAAAGTAATATTAAAAAAAAAAATGTTTTTCAGTCACAAAAAAATACAAAGTATTTTCTTAAAATCTGCATTTCGGCAGATAACTTTGTCAAATATCTATCCAATTGAAATTACAGTCATTTTACAGTATATTTAATAGAGTAATTATGTTGAGTGTAGTGTTACTGTTTGAGTGTACGAAAGAAATATTAAGGTAAATTTAACTTTATTTTGAATTTCGACAGGATACAGAAAATAGTCACCAAATTTTTTAGTCACGAATACAAAAAAAATTTATTCGACATTTTCAATCTCTGTTCATAAAAAAATTGTTTCAAACTGCATATGTTTGTGCCGCCAACATTTTTAAAATTCCGCCATTTTAATATTTTTTTTTTTTTTTTTTTGATTTTCCCGTTTTACAATTACAGCAGGTTTAGACCAGCCGTGCAATTGTGGTTGTCATTTAGATATTGGGCTAATACAGTATTCTTTGTAAAACTGGTGTTTTGCCAACGTTTTTTGTATAAAAATAAAGAAAAACTCATGTTGTAATGTGATAGTACAACGTTAATTAGAAATGTACAATTTATTAATTACAAGATTCAAAATACATACAATCTACACAATAAACAGTGCTCTGCCAACAATCACCAGCACACACTCACACAAACACACACATGTCAATTATGAATTTGAAAACATGAATAGAGTAAAACAAAAATAAGCTTTTAGTATAATGAAATTATACAACAAATAACACTATTAAATTAAGATATCACTGACTTAGAGAACACGTAAATGTGTGTAAATATTAGGGTGACACTTATTGGATACTCACAAGTGGACTGAGTGACTCTCTAAAAGATGAATTCAGTTTCCTACTATAAATTTAGGAAACTTCAATCAGTTTCAATGAAATGCTACTATAAATTGAGAAAATTTTAATTAGCCGGGAAAATTTTTCAGAACCGATTCTAACAACACTTGTTCTGCAACAGGTTCTTCGGTAACCATACACTATTACACTTTAATTATTCATAACAAGTTAAGTAAAAATTATTTTGAAAAATAAATATGTATCAATTTATTTTTGTTAACCAAGAAAAAACACGAAATTCTACTAAAATGGCAAGGTATAATTGTGAAAATTTTTGAAATAAAGGTGAGTAATACTATGTTTAGACCAAACAAAAACTAACTTGTTTTTGGCCAAAATTGATTTTTGAAAACCAAACTGTTTATACCGAATAAATAGAGTTTTTGGTTGTCAAATCATATTAATTATTTTATAAATTCACTAAAAAACACAAAATAACAATAGCCACACGATAATAAAAAAATTAAATTACATATTTATTAACTTTTTTAACAGATTGGAATAATAATTTCACAAAAAACAAATATTTTATTTTTGACATTCGAGTTAAGCAAAACAAAATTGAAAAAAATATTCACACAGAATGATTAGCTAGTAGTGAACACAGCCAAAAATCTAGTTTTTGTTTAGTTTTGGTTGGCAACGCAGTTTTTAAATTGTATGGAAAAACTACATAGTTTTTGCCAAAAACCAAAAAAATATTCAAAAACAAGTTGTTTTCGTTGGTGTAAATACCATATAAATTAATTTTCATTGTCTGGGTCGGGTCAAATACTAATAATATTGTTTTTATTTTTGTTTGCAGAAAAATGTTGTTTGCAGAAAAATGTTGATTAAAAAAGTTTTTAATGATTTTTTTTGATGAAAAGAAAAATTTTTTGATATTAAAAACAATTTATGAAAAAAATATATGTAAAAAAAAATTTGGTGAGAAAAAAATTGATAATAAAAAATTTGAACAAAAAACTTTTGAAAAAAAATTGATGAAAAAATATGATAAAAAAAATTATAAAAAAAATGTTGATGAAAAAAAAAAAATTGATGAAAAAAAAAATAAATGAAAAAAAATTTATGAAAAAAATTTTATGAAAAAAAATTGACAACAAAAAAATTTGATGAAAAAAAATTGACAACAAAAAAATTTGATGAAAAAAAAAAATGATTGAAAAAAAAATTTATGAAAAAAAAAAAAAATTAATGAAAAAAGAAAAATTGATGAAAAAATTGTTTTTTTTTGTTGAAAAATAATTTTGTTACTTTTTATTTACCAGCTGGTGAAAAACGGGTTTATTCACCACGAGGTGAATTACTATCCAAGTTACAAATCCAAGTTATTAAAATTTTTGGTTTTAAGAAAATGAAAATAGTAATTCTTGTTTTCTTTTTTGTTAATTGTTAGCTTTTACAGTCAAACTGAGGTGGCGTCCTGCAACTTTTTTAAAGTCAGGAACCAGGCTAAAAACATTGTCATGCTAAAAGTAGGATTTATTTAATGAAAGTATTTCATAAGAATTATATACTTTTTTCATTAAAGTAACAAAAAGTGTTCATAAAATACATTTTATATTTTGTATGAACAACTTTCATTAACTTGATGAAACTTGTTCTTGCAATTACATTTTATGATACGTTTTTCATTAACTCAATGAACATTAATGTAGATTTTCATTATTGTCATGTACAAATTTCTATCAGTGTAGGGAAGTATGTGTTGTTCCACAATCGGTTCATTGCAACCGAAAATTTTGCTGAGTTGTTTTAAGTACACACAGTAGACAACTGAAATCATTTTAATTAGAGTGTACTTACAATTAGTTGCATTCGGATTATTTTCTAGAAACAACTAAAATCTCTCTGCTGAATTAATTGATACCTCCCAAAATGTAAATAGATTATTGCAAAAAAACTTATTAGAAAACGAACGGAATGCACCACCATCTCAAAAATTTACATTATTGTATAGTTTTGTATGGGCTATCGATAAATTTTTTATTTTTTTTTTTTTGAAAATTTTCAGAACCCGATCAGAAATTTTACATTTTTTAAAAAAGTAAATTTTTCAAAAATACGACCACTTTTTTTTAAAGTTTAGATATTTGTTCACGCAAAAAAATTCAGACATGTGTTTTTCGCTTTTTTTTCGAGATTTGAAGCGTATGAGTATGCAAATATATAATACTCATCCGCAATGTTGAAACAAGAAAATACAAGCAAATTACAAAATTGCTATAAAGTTAAAAATTTAAATGCGATTTTCTCGAAAAAAAAAAAAAACGAAAGACACATGTCTGATTTTTTTTGTGTGGATAGACAAACATCTAAACTTTTAATAATTTTTTTTTTAAAGTGGCCGAATTTTTGATAAATTGACTTTTTTACAAAATGGAAATTTTCAGATCGGGTTTAAAAAATTAAAAACAATAAATTAATCGATAGCCCATACAAAACTATGCAAGAATGTAAATTTTTGAGATTGTGGTGCATCCCGTTTTAATTTGATAAATATTTAATCAAGGGAACTCGACATAAATTTTACCATTTTTTTTCAATGTTTGACCACGCCTCCTAAGTCCAGTTTTTGAAAAATTGAAAAACCAAAACTTTTTTAGATCCGTATAGGGCTTTTTATACAACCTATTCAGAAATTTGCGGCACACATGTTTGTTTTTTTTTTGCTAGATATTTGGTGCGAAATGCCTCATATGTGTTAATATTTTTGTTTAGACATTAACAATTTGTCATTTAAGTTTCCTTTATCACTTGTAGTATAGAGTTTTTTTAATTTGCTTTAAGTCTTGACAATTAATCTGACAAATTATGAAAAACGTGTCGACTAAGTCTTGCAAAAGTGACCAACAAAAATAAATTTAAAACAGAAAAATAATGCTCCATACTCGCTTTCTCTCTCTCTATTAGCAAATTATGTTGTTTCTGAAAACACTTATTCAGTTTCTATCCAAGTTGGACAAATAGTAAGATGTTTATTAACCATGTATTTCACATAATGAGTGTATTTTACCGTTTTTTCCAATTTTTTTAAATTTTCCGGGATCTCGCATAAAAATTCCCGGGCAAGCGGGAAATTCAAATTAGGAAAAGGAAATAAAGACCTCAAGCTAAAATAAACGCACTTAAAATACAATATTTTAAAGGTCGAATAAATCAATATTTATTTTTTAATAAAAATTAATCAGAAATTGTTAAAACTATAGATTGGGCATTCCATGTCCAAATTGTTAACAGTTTTTAGTACACCTCGAAAACTCCTTCGTAGTAAATTTTCAGATTTTTTTGATGACATGTTCAAAAGATATCGATTTTTGAAAAATTGGTAGTTTGTTTCTTTACTCACAATTCTTTTACTCATAACTTCTTTAATAGTGGTCCAAATTGCAAATTCTTTTTTTTTAATTTTTGTTTTTTTACGTACTTTGAAAAATCCAAAAAAAAATCTTAAAAGCGCTGTAGTTTCCGATTTTTAAGTTTTAAAATTTAAATCTCATTTTTAAAAATGCTTGTACTCTTCGATTTTTTTGAATTTTTTTTGTGAAAAATTTCAATCGATTCTACAAATTTTTTGCCCAGTTGGATCGTGGAGTAACGATTATTACTACTATTTAAAATTGTTTGAAAAAAAATTATTGTAATTTTCCAATCTTAAAAAGATTTCTACTGCTCTAGTGGTGCGTAATAGAGGGGCCATTTCCAAGACCGACCCCCTTTAATTTTTACGTCGTATTATTTCTTCGGAACAAATTAATACCCTTTCTCCAAAAAGGGGGCTCCCATACAAATCGACGATTTTTAAAATTTGTTTCAACCGCTCTAACTGCCCTAAAAGTGCCCTTAGAGCAATCAAATCTATGACCGACCCACAATATTTTTTAGTCCAAACATTTTCTTTGAACACACCTACCCTCTATCTTTAACTCTTAAGCCGGTGCCCATATAATTTTTTGTATTTTTTGTAAATTTGCTTTATTTAATTAGCTTCTACCGTTCCAATGGTGAGACCGACCACTCACAATTCTTTTACTCATTACTTCTTCAATAATGGTCCAAATTGCAATTTTTTTTTTTTTTAATTTTTGTTTTTTTACGTACTTAAAAAAAAATCCAAAAAAATTCTTAAAAGCGCTCTAGTTTGCGATTTTTAAGTTTTAAAATTTAAATCTCATTTTTGAAAATGTTTGTACTCTTCGATTTTTTGAAATTTTTTTTTTTTGTAAAAGTTCTATCGATTCTGCAAATTTTTTTAACAGTTGTATCATTAGATAACGATTATTACCATTTTTTAAAATGTTTTGCAAAAATTTATTGTAATTTACTAATCTTAAAAACATTTCGCGTCATAGAGGGCTCATTTTCAAGACCGACCCCCATTAATTTTTACATCTTAGCATTTCTTCGGAATAAACTAATTCCCTATCTCCAATTCCTAAGGGTGCTCCCACACAAATCGACATTTTTTAAAATTTATAAATTATCTGCTCAATAAGTGCCCTTAAAGCAACTAAATGTATGACCGACCCACAATATTTTTTTAGTCCAAACATTTTTTGTGAACACACCTACCCCTATTTTTAACTCTTAAGGCAGACCCCATACAATTTTTTTTATTTTTTGAAAATTTGCTTTATTTAATCAACCCGGTAGAAGTCCAATGGTGCGTCCAGGAGGGGTCATTAGTGAGACCGACCCCCTCAACGTGGTTTTTGACTTGGCTGAGGTAGTTCAGTCGTGGCCAAGGTAGTATACTCTAGGACCCACAAAACCTTGAGTGAAAAGACGTTGGTTAACCCTTTATGGGGCTTACAAATTAATCTTTTATTTAAATTAAATATAAATACAATATGTTTAATGTATTTGTAATAAGTCACGAACAACAATCCTTCTTCTCCACTATACTTAGTCACTTTGTTCGTCGCTATGATACGAATGAGGCTGGCACGATCGCTCTACTTGGTGATGACTGGACAATCGGGATACAGGTAATCGGTGCAAAGGTGTCGGCTGGCGGTAGACGGTCGGGAAACGAGGCACGATGGTAATTGGCGTTGGACTGGCAGGTCACAGCTCAGTACTATCGGCGACAAAAGCAGAATTACGATGGTGTCTAGCCTTGGACTGGCAGGTCACAGCTCAGTACTATCGGCGACGAAGGCAGCAATACGATGGTGACTAGTGTTGAACTGGCAGGTCACAGCTCAGTATTATAGTCGGTAACTGGCACACTGGCAGGTCACAGCTCAGTGAATGACGGGGATGAAGTAAGGCACCAGGAGAACACAGTACCCGAAGGCACGAGAAGAGCACTGTACCAAGGATCATAGAAGTAAATAGGATGTCCAGAACTTTAAGTTTCTGATAATCACGTTGCTCAGCCTGCTCAGTCTGCTCAGCTTGCTCTCCCAAAACAGGGGTCTTGTGGACTGTCCACAGGGGCCTTGTGGACTGTCCACAAGACCCCAGAACATTAACCATTAAAGCGTTCAAAACAAAGAAATCGAAATTTGTCAAATATTTTGAAAAATTTTCGATTTAAATTTTGAAAAAATGAGGAACATTAAGAAAAATTAAAAAAAAATTATTGAAAATACTAAGAAGAACCAAAAATGAATATTTATGGGGGAAAAAATAAAAAAGAATGAAAATTTTTGAAATTTTCAAAAATAAGAAAATAAATATTCATTTTTGGTTCTTCTTAGTATTTTCAATAATTTTTTTGGAATTTTTCTTAATATTCCTCATTTTTTCAAAATTTAAATCGAAAATTTTTCAAAATGTTTGCCAAATTTCGATTTCTTTGTTTTGAACGCTTTAATGGTTAATGTTCAGGGGTCTTGTGGACAGTCCACAAGGCCCCTGTGGACAGTCCACAAGACCCCTGTTTTGGGAGAGCAAGCTGAGCAAGCTGAGCAGACTGAGCAGGCTGAGCAACGTGATTATCAGAAACTTGAAGTTCTGGACATCCTATTTACTTCTATGATCCTTGACTGTACCCGAAGGCACGAGAAGAACACACTACCCGAAGGTACGAGAAGAACACTGTACCCGAAGGCACGAGAAGAACACACTACCCGAAGGCACGAGAAGAACACTGTACCCGAAGGCACGAGAAGAACACACTACCCGAAGGCACGAGAAGAACACTGTACCCGAAGGCACGAGAAGAACACTGTACCCGAAGGCACGAGAAGAACACACTACCCGAAGGCACGAGAAGAACACTGTACCCGAAGGCACGAGAAGAACACACTACCCGAAGGCACGAGAAGAACACTGTACCCGAAGGCACGAGAAGAACACTGTACCCGAAGGCACGAGAAGAACACACTACCCGAAGGCACGAGAAGAACACTGTACCCGAAGGCACGAGAAGAACACACTACCCGAAGGCACGAGAAGAACACTGTACCCGAAGGCACGAGAAGAACACTGTACCCGAAGGCACGAGAAGAACACTGTACCCGAAGGCACGAGAAGAACACACTACCCGAAGGTACGAGAAGAACACTGTACCCGAAGGCACGAGAAGAACACACTACCCGAAGGCACGAGAAGAACACTGTACCCGAAGGCACGAGAAGAACACACTACCCGAAG
Organism: Pegoplata infirma; assembly: GCA_963921195.1. Classification (NCBI taxonomy): domain Eukaryota; kingdom Metazoa; phylum Arthropoda; class Insecta; order Diptera; family Anthomyiidae; genus Pegoplata; species Pegoplata infirma. The sequence continues at coordinate 76,323,738 of OY992538.1, read as the reverse complement.
GCACGAGAAGAACACTGTACCCGAAGGCACGAGAATTTATTTATTAGAGTGCAACCTAGGCTGCCCTCACAAAAATTATCTATCACTGCCCTTTATTTAAGGCCCACAGTATCTCGACTGATGTACGAGTCTCTGTAGTGATTGATAAAAAGACTTTCGTCTAATCTCAACTTGCCCGTTTGTGTCTCAAACTAAACTACTTAAGACTATGGTTTATTTAACTAAACGAGAATTGCTTGGAAGATCAACCAAAACAAGAAAACAACTAAAAATAACTCACCCAGTACTGCTATTGGTCAATTGATTTTGTGTATACACACACACATATATATATATATATAAAAAAATAATGTATTAGGGTGGCTTTTATATGGGGTTATTTTTATTAAGGTGGCGTTTTCTTGTCCGGATTCGGAAATTTATATATAAAATTTGAAAAGCGGTAGAGTAGACGGAAAATATCGGGTAATTATTATTAAATATGTATGTAGCAATGAGGGCGGCTCTTTGCTACGTTACACCATCCAACAATTTTTTAAAAGATACCTACGCCCTATCACCACTCCCTAAGTAGGCTCCCATACAAATTACGGTTGGAGCAAATTTTATAAAAATGTAGTTTTGAATGGAAGCCTACACACAGAAAACAAATTTGCTAATTTCCAACTGAAATTCAGTTGTTGCAACACAAAATCGGTGGATGCATTTGAATTAAGGTTGAAACAACTAAATATCGGTAGTTACAACAAAATGTTGTTATTACAACTGTCTTTTAATTAAAACAACTATAAAATTAGTTAGCCACATCAAAATGTAGTAGCAGCAACCGAATTTTGAGTTGAAAGAACTGAAAAATTCAGTTGGAAATTTATTTTTCTCTGTGTACGTTTTTTACCCTTTGTCAAGATTATTTAGCAAAAATTAACACGTGACGATTAAGTCTTGCAAAAAATTACCAACATAAATAAATTTAAAACAGAAAAATTATTTTCTTGAAAATTATTCGAAGAGAATATCATAGTTTTAATTAGTAAAGAAAATAATGACCTCGAGCTAGAAAAAAACCTACTCAAAATATAACATTTCAAAGGTCGAATAAAACAATTTTTATTTTTTAATAAATATTAATCAGAATTTGAACAAAATGGTTATCACGCCATGGTTAATACCCCTAATATGGTATTATAACGTAAATAGAAATATTTGCACAACAAAAAAAAAATCGTATAGGATTGCCGAGGGTAATCAGTATGTATGCCTGTTTTTAATATTTGATTGTTGGTTAGTTGATGATCGTGATCTTACTACGATGGTACAATTTTCATCTTCTAATTCCCAATGGGAGAAGAGTCGAATATATATTTATATTTTAGTTTGATCATTAACGATTGTCATTAAAAACCCTTTGCTACTAGGGTTTTTATTTTTGCTAAATAATCTTGACAATGAGATCTGACAAATCCCGAAACACGTGTCGATTAAGTCTTGCAAAAAATGACCAACATAAATAAATTTAAAACAGAAAAACAAAATTGTTCATTTAAGTGAAATTTTACAGCACCTCGAATGTATTTATCCCAGCAAAACTTTGGTAATGGGTAGTGATTATATAACACATTTCCAGGTAATGTATATACCTTATTTGTAGCATTATTTTAGGATGTCTTACCAAACATTTGTTCCACAACGTATTATTTTAAAGTGAAAAATAATACATTACTAATAATTTGCTACGTAATGCATGATTATTGGAAAAAATGTATTTCATATTTATTATTTCTAAACATTAAATCATGGATGACTTATATATGGTTACATTATGTATTATTTGAAAGTTTGAAATAATGCATTATTTATAATTGGATGCATAATGCATTACAATAACATAAAAAATAATTATTTTATAAAAAAATGCATAAGTTTAAACTAGAGATGAGCTCACGACAGGAAATTTCTAACGACACACACTCACGAGCATATTTTATCTACTTACACTCACTTACAATCACGTGAGTAAATTTAATACAAAATTACTTTTTCACTACTCGTAACACCTTATAGATTATCTTCTGGTATGCTATATTATTTCATTTCTCGTAACCTATAAAATATCATATATTTTACACCTTACTCGTATTCTTCGTTATAAATTTATGACTTGTTTTATATCTTACTGGTGTTCTTTGTGATGCATTACTTTGAGTCTCATCGCCTGTTAAAATCATCAATGCTGCAATGTATAAAATAAGAGATCCTATACCTTATTTTATACCTTATTTGGTAATCTAAGTTTTGCTGGGATGTTTGGTCATGAGAAAATTTGTATGTATGAATGGACCCTATATATGGCGTCGGAAAGAAGTTGTTCATGCCCGGACAACGCCGTGCGCTTCTTCTAGTTGTTTAATAAAAAAAACGAGGATCACAAAAATATATGTCCCCGGCCGATATTTCTTTGAGTCTATATATTTGCAAGTATACCGATTGACTTGGAATCTCTCGATAATCAATTTTATTCTAATTTAAAGTTTCTTTTGATCCAGTTTAAATATCGAAATTGCAGTATTGGCTTATTTTTGATCACCCTTATCTATGGTTACCTCTATAAGTATTCATATTTAAGTATTTCAAGATCATTTAAACTAAACAGAAAAAACAAACTCTTATCAAAACAGATTTTAATTATCTTTAAGTATTTTCTATTTTTTTTTGTTATTTTTAAATCAAAATTACACGTTTATAAACAAAAGCTTATCACTCTATTACTAATGGGATCTAATTAGATCTTAACAACCACACACAATAGCTAAACAAACAAATTTATTAAAAAAAATCAATATTAATCGAAATATTGTGTATTGTGAGATTGAGTCACAATTTAAAGAAAATCTTATCGATAAAACCAATCTACACTTACAAACACATACATGTTTCAATGATTCTAGTAAAGAAGGATCGGTGATAATAGTAAAAAGCGAGAAACAAACATTAACAAATTTTGTTTTTAAAATTATTAGGAATAAAATTAGATGAGTGGGAATGTACTTCAGAATTTAAAAACGATATTGAAGTCAACTTTACGTGTAAAATGTTGTTGTTTTAATGGCATTTAACTTTAACTGAGAGATAGTGCCGGAAAAATGTCAACAGTTGTTAAGTTTAAGTTTTGACACCACCTGGGTCTGGATTACACTGTGACACAATTGAAGGGTCATTTCTTAGGGCATCAACCAAACCAAGACAGTTTGAAAGTACTTGTGTGTAGTAGTTAAACCCCCAATGGGTTTTGCTCTGTAACGTCTCAAATTTTTTTTATAGCCCACTAAATTTTTCATTTTTTTTTTAAAGGCGTTTGAAAAAAGTCGGAAAAATAATGTAACTGTTCTTTTTAGCTTAAAATAGTGTTTGGGTGTCTTCAATAGAATTTGATAGGGAATTTTTTTCTACAACATATTAACCCTTTATCTGCCGCATTTATTGGTCATTTAAGTAATTTTTTTAAGAAATGGCTCAAAAGTCTACTAAAACTTGCGTTTAAAGGGTTGAAATGTTCTACGAATATACTCTGCATCAAATTTCACTAGGGGTTACTGAAGCAGAAAGTTTGACTGATATAAGGAAAATGCAGAAAAAAGATAAATTGTAAAGTGTCATTCATTTTTTTATATTTTCGCTAGAAATTGTATTCTGTAACTAACAAATATAGGAAAATATATAAAAAGTTAATGATAATTTGCAATTAACCTTTTTATGCATTTTTCGTATACCGGTCGAACTTTCTGCCTTCAGTAACCGCCAGTGAAATTTGATGCTGAAAATAATCGTAGAACATTTTAACCCTTTAAATGCACGTGTTAGTAGGCTTCTGAGCCATTTCTTAAAAAAATTACTTAAATGACCCATTAAAACGGGAGATAGAGGTTTAGCGTACTCCAGAAAAATGTTCCCCATAAAATTCTATTGAAGACATCCAAACACTATTTTAAGTTTAAAAAAAAACATTAACATTAGTCTTTTCGACTTTTTTCCAACGCCTTTGAAAAATTAAGTGGGCTATAAAAAAAATTGAGACGTTACAGAGCCAAACCCTTTGGGGTTTTTACTACTACACATAACTACTTTCAAACTGTCTTGGTTTGGTTGAGGCCCTAAATGTGCTGCACTGTGTTATCTCCGACTCTTAGAAATATTCTCTAAATAAATCTTTATGTTTCTAAAAGTAGTCCTAAAGTCTAAGACATTTTTCCATATAGTCTGAAATCTTAAGTCATTTCTGCTGCAAAAAAGTTTCAGATTGTAAAAAATCTCTTTATTAGTAAATGTCTTACAAGGGATGTATCTCAACCCTTATAAACTGATTTTCATGAAACTTAACATAGGGGGATTTTCGTGTCAACTGACACAACTTTTGAAACCGATATCTTCCGATCGGGATAAAATTTGCATTAAGGTTAGTCCTATTGGATAGTAGTTTAGACACAATTTTTCAACGAGATTGGTCAAGAACTCTCTGAGTTAGTGGGGGTCGAAATTTGACATTTTGGCCAAATAGGTGTTTATTCTCATCTATGTAACTTCTTATCTATTATTTTTAGCAGGATGTGTTCCAAATAGTTTAGATGGCTATTTCTTCAGTTTTTCGAAAAAAAATTATAAAAAAAATATATTAAATATTTTTGATTTTTTTTCTTAAAAATCCAAAACTTTTTTGACTTTTTCCTCAAATCGGGCCTTTTTTTGATTGAAAAGAAAGCTTAGGTGATGCGAAAGCTTAGGTCGCTTAGTGGGATGCGATTGGGATATCTATGAATTTTTTTTTTTTAACTTTGGAACACAAAAAACAGTTCTTCAATTTGCACTATTAGGCGTGGGATTGCTAACCAGTTTTCGATTTCGATCCGCGATACCCTCTAATTTTTATAGGTTAGAAAAAGAATGCACGAGCCAAAAAATGAGGGCGGTGGGGTGGGGCCATATGGCCCCTTATCGGGGTCAAAGTTGGGCGTAAAGAGGTAAAAATCCTCAAAAAGCCCCACAACTGCCCTAGAAACGCCTCTGGAGGGGTGCAATGTGAGACGAACCTCCAATAATTTTCTGCCCCCAACATTTTTCTTGAACATACCTTACCCCTATTTCCACTTCCTAGGGGGGCTCCTATACAAAACAATTTTAAAAAATTTGTTCCTACCATTCTAACTTACACTAAAGTGCCCATAGTGGAGCCAAACGTATGACCGACCTCCATTATTTTATTAATCCCAACATTTTTGCAAACATACCTACAATGTATATTTAACCCTTAAGGTGGTCCCCATACATTTCTTTTATTTTTTAAAAAATTGTTTTATTAAACCAGCTCCTACCGCCCCTAACGTGCCTCCTAGAGAGGCAAAAATTACGACCAACACCCATTATTTTTTAGTTACCAACATTTTGTCCGAACATAATAACACCTTATCTCCACTTCTTAAGGGGCTCCCATACATTATAAAAACATATATTTTTAAAAACTAATAAAAAAATAAAAAAAAAATTTATGGGGACCCCCTTACGAGTTGAAAATAAAGGGTAGGTATATACTGAGAAATTGTTGGAGTTGAAAAAATATTGGGGGTCGGTCTTACATTTTACTTCTCTAGGGGCACCATATGGACAGTTAGAGCAGTAGGAGCAAATTTTACAAAAATGTCATTTTGTATGTTTCAGCAGAGCGTATGCAATATTTATGCAATTAATATCACTCATTCGCAACGTTAAAACAAAGAAATAGCAGCAAATTTCAAAATTGTTATGAAATTTAAAGTTCAAATGCGATTTTCTCGAAAAAAAAACGAAGAACGTGTTTTTGAATTTTTTTGTGTGGATGGACAAACATCTGAACTTTTAAAAAAATATTTAAAAAGAAAAAAAAAGTGGCCGGATTTTTGATAAATTGACTTTTTTTAATAAATGGAAAATTTCAGAACGGGTTCTGAAAATTTTCAAAAAAAAAAAAATGATTGAATCGAAAGCCCATACAAAACTATATAAGAATGTAAATTTTTGACATTGTGATGCATTCCGTTTTAATTTGTTAAATATTTAATCAAGGCAACTGGCCACAAATTTTATCATTTTTCCAATATTGACCACGCCTCCTAAGCCCAGTTTTTGAAAATTTGAAAAACCAAAAACGCAATTTTCTTAGTTTCATATAGGGCTATTCAGAAATTTACGGGACACATGTTTTTATGTAGCAGGACATTTGGTGTGGAATGCCTCATATATAAAAAAGGGACAATTCTAAGGTTGGGGTGTCTAGGCTTATGGGCCATATCGGGGATTTGGGCATTAACAAAATGGGTAAAAAAAATTACGAAAAACCCGATTTTTGGATTTTTCAGCCATTTCTTGCTAAGGAACTATATGGTGACAGGACATAATCCCCACGGACATTTTCCCCATAACAGAAATGAGGATTATGACCGAATTCATCACGGTCATAATCCCCATAATATTTGTGGGGACTATGACCGTTTCCAAATAGAGATTATGTCCGTTCCCTTTTGGGATTACGACGGTTCCCTTTTGGGATTACAACCGAACTTTTTTCGGTCATAAACCCCCATTCACATTATGGGGAGTAAGTCCAAAGCAAATTTGGTCATAATCCCCGTTTTCTGAGGAGAGGGTGGGTTTAGCGAAGCCGCTAAATTAATTTATGGAGTTTGTAATTCCTAAGCCCGACCGATGGCCGCCTATGCAGAAAAACTTTTAAGACAAAAAAAAAATAAAATTTTTGAGATTATGCCCCACAAGTATAGTGGACATAATCCCTGTAATGGGGACTATGGCCATTGTTTACGTGGTCATTATCCCCATAAATCTGGGAATTATGTTCGTTTTTTATTGGGATTATGTCCAAATTATTTTAGGTCATAGTCCCCACTACCATTATGGGGATTATGACCGAAATGATGTTGGTCATAAGCCCCATAACGGAAATGGGGATTATTTCCGTGGGGATTATGTTAGTCACCGAACTATATGATGTTTCCATTTCAGAAGATAGGTTTTTTAATGCTTTCCAACGGTGGCATAACATTGTAAAAATTTGGCTTCATTAAATATTTTTAACATGATAATGTTTTTAGGCTGGTGTCTAATTTTAAAAATCACGCAGGACGCCACATAAGTTTGACTATATAAGCAACCGATTAACAAAAAAGAACATAAGAATTACTGTTTTCATTTTCTTAAAACCAAAAAGGTTTGTTAATTCGATTTGTAACTTGGATAATAATTCACCTGCTGGTGAATAATACCGTTTTTCTCCAGCTGGTAAATAAAACGTAACATAATTATTTTTAAACAAAAACATCTTTTTTTCATCAATAATTTTTGTCATTAAAATTTGCTCATCAAATTTTTTATAACATAAATTGTGTTTTTTAAAATTATTTTTTTCATAAACTTTTTTTACATCAAACTTTTTTTTTAATTTTTTTTTATCAAATTTTTTATTACATCAAATTTTTTTTTTCATATTTTTTTTTCATATTTCATTTTACATCAAAAATTTTTTATTTTTTCATTAAAATTTTTTTTTTAATCAAAATTTTTTTTTTGTTTTTCGTGAAAAATTTTTTTTTTCCATTTTTTTTACAAAAACTACTTTTTCACCAAGTCTAAACTCTTGACATAAAAATGTTTAACAAATGTACAAACAACATGTGAGAGTGTTAAATTATTCGATGCCGAATCTTTTACACTCTCCAAATTGTAAAAAAAAGATACTCTTCGAAATGTAAAAACAGGTCTCGATTAATACGAAAATAAAGCGTCGTAAATGGTCATGGCTGGGACATACCCTACGAAATCACGAGAGTTGGAAGTTGTGGAGCCTGGTGTATCCTGGAGTGAAATAAAAAGAATTGCTAGCGACAAACCCAGATGAGAGAGGCACACAAACCTTAAAATCACTCTTTTATAAATATTTTAAGTCTAAGACAAATCGGTTCATAAGGGTTAAGAAGAATTTTTAATCTGGGAAACTTTTCAATTTCCAAGAAAAGATGGCGATTTATTTAAAATAAAAACAAAATCTAACAAGTGGTGTAAGAGTAATAAATATTCAAACAACTTTCAAAATAAAGTTTGGAACAAGTAGTTAGTTGTGGGACTAATAAACTGGAGGTTCCAGATCAAATCCAGTTGGGAACTAAAAGTGCGAAAAGTTTCCTTAATATGAGAAAGTAATTTATAAAGGAAAATGGAAAAAAGTAAAAACAAAAGGAAATACGAAATTTTTTTGTATTTTCGCGTGACCTATATCAGACATTTCCCCAAAGAAGTCTTAGGTGACATGTCCCCAGAAAGACAGCATGACCTGACTACCGCTGAGTGTGGACATTTTGAAAATGTATATGGGGCATTCCAGGCCAAATCACTCACTTTTAGACCCGACCCCTTTCGATTTATTTTATTTTTGGATATGTTTTAGTACTTATTAAATGCAACTTGGACACCAATTTTCAGCCTTTTATTCCAAGATGGTGTTGAGAAATCAATTTTTCAAAATGGCGATTTTTTTCAAAAAAATGGAAAAATTAAAATTTTTCAATTAATTTTGACCAGTTAAAAATATAGATATCTTAAAAAAGTTGGACAACGTTTTGTTGGTATTTAAATGTAGTTTTAGAAAAAAATATTAAAAAAATTATTCGAAGTAATTATCGCTTATTTTTTAACGTTTAAAAATTAAAATTGACTTTTTGAAAAAGTCCGAAACCTTCGATTTTTTTTTTACAAACGTCTAAAAGTTCTACTCTTAATTACGCAACTTTTAAGCCATAATTCGAGATGTGATCGCAAATTGTTCTATTTTTTTTTTCAAATTTTGAATTTTTTTTTATTTTTTGACTCTGATTTATTTTATATCGTGCTCCAAAAAAATTAAATTGGTAGATACTGACCCTAACTTACCCTAGATATATTCATTTCGGGGCAAAAATACGCCTTACAAAAATTAAGAACGGTCGGACATGGATAAGATGTTCCGCATGGGCCTTGAAGTTTAGAAAACGGATTACAAGGAAAAATATGAATTTTTTTCTGTTTTCTCATTTTTTTTGGTATTTTAAATTAAGTTTTAATTCAAGTGGTTACAGAATTATAATACGGAGTAAAATGCCTCTCTAATAAGGTGCCAAAGACTGAAATCGGTTGAAAATCAGCCAAGTTATTACAACTTCCCCAGACATCTAACGTATGGCAGAACACTTGATTAAGCAATATATTACGATTTTGGAAATTCATTGAAATTTTCTACTGTAATAACATTTTTTTATTCTTCAAGTTCAAATGTAATTAGATGACAAGTATTTTTCATATTGTGTTTTGCTAACAATTTTTAAATTAGTGCTAAAAATGCCTGCATTTTCAACACCCTTTTGAAATCTCTATTTTAAAAAAAAAATTTCTTTTTTTTGTTTTAAAATTTGGAAAAACCAAAAAAATATTACACTGAAACATGAATAATGAAAAAATGTTATAACAGTAGAAAATTTCAATAAATTTAAAAAAAGGGACTCGTATTTTTTAATCAAGTGGTATGGCACACGCTAGATGCCTGGGGAAGTTGTAATAACTTGGCTGATTTTCAACCGATTTTAGTTTTTAGTACCTTATTAGAAAGGCATTTTACTCCATATCATAATTCTGTAATCACTTGAATTAAAACTTAACTTAAAATACCAAAAAAATTGCAAAAACAGGAAAAAATTCATATTTTTCCTTGTAATCCGTTTTTAAAACTTCAAGGACCATGCTAAACGCCTTAACCATGTCCGATCGTCCTAAATTTTTGTGAGACGTATATTTACCTCCAAATGAATATATTTAGGGTAAGTTAGGGTCAGTATCTACCAATTTTTTTTTTTTTGCGCTCAATATAAAATAAATCAGAGCCAAAACATAAAAGGTGCAATTTTAAAAATTAAAAAAAAAAATAGAAAGAATTATGATCACATCTCGAGTTATGGCTTAAAAGTTGCGTAATTAAGAGTAGAACTTTTATAGTTTTTAACAAAAAAATCGAAGGTTTCGGACTTTTTCAAAAAGTCGATTTTAATTTTTAAACGTCAAAAAATAAGTGATAATTACTTCGAATAATTTTTTCATATTTTTTTTCTAAAACTACATTTAAATACCAAAAAAACGTTGTCCAACTTTTTTAAAATATCTATATTTTTTAATGGTCAAAATTAATTAAAAATTTCAATTTTTTAATTTTTTGGAGAAAATCGCCATTTTGAAAAATTGATTACTCAACACCATCTTGGAATAAAAGGCTATAAATTGGTGTCCAAGTTGCATTTAATAAGGACTTAAACATATCCAAAAATAAAATAAATCGAAAGGGGTCGGGTCTAAAAGTGAGTGATTTGGCTTGGAATGCCCCATATGCAACTGTCCTCAACTTAGTACATACAGATGTCTTGTGGATGTCAGCAGTGACACCGACATGTCACCGCGCCGTCACTGAGGATGGCTAGAGGACGTTGCCAACTGGTTTGGGGTTCATCCGCTATGACTTTCCGAAAATGCCCAATGCAGCGGTTTTTTTAACTTTGACCTCTAATTTCTCAAAAACCTGATGTGATGGAAAAGTTTGGAAAACGGATTTTTGACCAGCAGAACTATTGTTATCAAGTGTATAGGGTCGCGTCCCAGTCGCATTTTCGACGTTAAGTAGTGTAATAGGCCATAAGAAATTTTTATACAAAATATCATACTTTAATATATTAAAGTTGCAATTTAAATCAGAAAATCTGTTATATTATTTTTTATACAATAAAAATTTTGTTATTTAAATTTTGTATACATGGAAAATCAAACAGAATACCGCAAAAAATCGATATGTTTATTAAAGTTGTTGTATTTGAAGAATATTTTTTTTTTTAAATATAAATAAAAGTTATGATGCTTTATATAAATTTTCATAAAACAAAATAACGGCATGCGTCGAAGTAAGCAAATATTATTCTTTCGTTTATTTATTTTTTTTATATTTTTTCACTCTATAGTTTGGAGCATTAAAAAAGGAAACATTAAAAATTTTCCAACGCTATCTGGTATATAACGATATGGTTTTTATATAGTGACATCATCATCATCGTCAACTTTGTCTCCAAAGACTTCAGTTTCAGTGATATCACAAGCATAATCACTACCACTATTTTTTTTTTTTATTATTATAAATATTTTATTATAAATATTATATCAATGGCTGGCACTATGGTGAGTATATAATTTTTTGTTATATGATGATAACAGAGTCGTTGGCCTCAGCCAGAACATAACAAATAATATCATCATCCTCTTCATTATAAGTACAAATATTATCATTATCACCATCTTCATCGTCATCATCATCATCTTTGTCAGCATAATGACAAAAGGACATTCATTAAGTTTTTGATTTGTGATTTTTCACTTTATTGTAACATATCGTATACTCAATTTACCTTTTTTTCATGCTGCTGACAATGGTTATGGTGATGAAACTGATGATGAGTAGGATGATGTTTCTGTAACTCTGTGTATAATGATGTTAAACGTTTAATATTATCATACCACCAAGGTGGTAAATGTATAAAATGTACGACTTTTCATGTACAATATGGGTTGCATTATGTTACAATAAGATTTCTATAACTGTCATTTTGGGTTGCTTACCTAACTTCCGGTAAAAAATGTCAAGTTGATGTTTCCGTTTTAATTTTTTTTTTGTATATTCAGTTATTTTTCTTTGATTTCATAGTGAGATTTAATGTGTTAATAACCATAAACATTTTGATGAAATGCAGTTTTTATACATTAGGGAGTTTTTAAGATTTTAAAAAGCTGTTAATAAAAATGTTGGTGTATGGTTTTAAATGAATATTTAAAATTTTTAGTTTATATAAATTTTTAAAGATATTTTCATAACATTTTTGTTTCGTTTTTGATATAAAAAAACATAAAGTTCTTGAAGCGTCTGCGCTTTAACAAAAAATATTTTTAGTAGATATTTTTATTTATATACATAAATATACTTTCATATACATACTTCATGTCCTGGCAGTTAATTTTTATAATAATCCTTAAAATTAAGCTACACTCAAGAAGTCCTTAAAATTGGACAGGGTTATTTGAAACAGTAAAAAAATACATACATTTTTTTAATTAATTTTTAAAAATGTCTGTAGCAACGAATTTAAAAAACTTTGTAAGAAATAGGAGGCTTCCACTATAAATTGTCCTATTAAAGATGACCTTTGCACTCTCCTGTTTTTTTTTTTACCCTACAACCACAGTATGGGGGGTTACTGTTTCTCGAATTCCGTCGATTGCAGGGCGAATTATGGTTCCTTTTGGTTTAACAACTCTATCTTTAAATTTTTAGCCAAATCGTAAAATTTTAACCCGAGCCGCTTTTTTAAAGGCCCATATTTGACCGCCCAGCGGCAAGGGTTAAAATTGTCTGATTTGTTTAAAATGATCTGAAGGGTAAAGGGACAATGAAAAAAATTTTGGAGATTAAAAAAAAAAATTCTCGAAAGCCGTTTGACCGATTCTAATCAAACACAAGATTATCGTTTTCTGCTTGCTTAAGTTAAGAAAAATAATATACCGCAAGATAAAATTTAGTTTTTAATTTTTCAAAAATTTAAATTTTTGATGGTAATTTTTCCAAAATCAAAAACTTTTATCAAAGGGCACCACGGGTTAGCCCCTTAACGACCACAGGCAGTATACTTGCCAAAGCGTTTTTGGCGATTATTTTTGTTCATGTAAAAGCTAGGGCAAATGTGCAAAAAGATAAATTGTAGAGTATTTATTGGGCAAGAAAAGTCTAATTTTTAGTAAGTCTCTGGCTTGATCCACTTACTCACTGCAAGCATTAAAAGTTTGTAATAATAAAATCTATTTTAGGGACAAAAGGATCTTTACTTTTCGTAAAAAATCAGGGGCAAGAAAAGGGTTAAGTGCTCCAAATTCTTGTACAGTAATTACACCAGGGATGTTAAATGAGGTTTTCAATTTTGTACCAACTTTCAAAAAAATTGTACTTTGTGGACCCTCAAGGTACCATTTTTTTTTTAATTAATAAAAACTTAACTTAAACAAATGAGAGTGTTATTCGGTTGTAATGAATCTTGTATACCCCCCCCCCCCCCCCACACAAACGCAAACAAAAAAAAAACATTTTTCAGGGACGTTTTTGAACAATTTCTTGAAATTTTTTCTGCAGCAAAATGTCTCATTGTCTGATACTTTACCTATAGGAAAAATTCTAGAATATTTCGAGAGAAAAAATGTATCCGAGTGTGTAAGCGCGAAAAATGTATCAAGATATCAGAATTCTTTTCAAGATGAAAGGTCTTAAAGTCTGCAATTAATGCTATCTTCATTAATTGTCTATAAATAACTGACTGATACTTCTGTGGAAAATTCTCAAACTTTTTGCTTGATTAAAGTGAGTAAGAATTTTTTCTCAAGTGTCTAATTTTGTACATTTTCTCTAAAAACAAATTTTTAACATCCGGAAATTTTTGTAAAAAAAAAATAGAAAAATTTCATTTGAAAACTACTATAAATTGTTTTAAAACCAGGGGTTAAAATAAAATAAATAATAACTCTGTTAAATTACAGTAAATAGTAAATAGTAGTTTATAGTAAAATATTGGTTAAATATGAAAGCTTTTTTACAGAGAAAACTCTGTATTTTTACTATAATACTCTTAAAAATGATTTGGACAAAAAAAACTGTTAATTTACAGAGATTCTAGTAAAATATTGGTTAAATAAACCACCATTTAGCAAAGAAAACTATGTAAATTTACATATATTTGTAAAATTCATTTAATGCAAAAAAAATAAAAAATTACAGAAAAATCTCTGTAAATTTACAGAGTTTAGTTAAATGCATGTTTTTGTAAAATTTTTATAAGATTTCTGAAAAAAAAAATTTTTGATAACTTTTTTTGCTACTTTTTCAACTTTTTCTCAAAAAAAAAAAAAATACAGATAAAATTTTGATGTTTGGTAACAAAAACTACTCAAAACAGAAAACTTTTTTGGTTATAAAAAGTACAAAGTATTTTGCTTAGATCAGTATTTTAGCAGAAAACTATGTTAATTATCTGTAAAATTAAGATTACAAAGTAAAAAGTAATATAACAGAGGAAACTTTGTTTTTTTTGTCGCAAGAATATACAAAGTACTTTCTTTAAATCTGTATTTTGACAGAAAACTCTGTTAAATATCTGTTGAATTGAGATTACAGTCAATTTATGTTGTAAATCGATCTAGCATTAGTACCCTTGTGAGAATTTTTTTTAAGTTAAGAAAAAAACTGGTCTCTTTTACCAATATTTCGATGATTTATAAAAAAAGAAATTTTAAAATTGTACCAAATGAGTCGCATTAATACCACTGTACTTTTGAAGGTTAAAATGTACCAAAAAAGTTCAATTGTACCAACTTTAACATCCCTGAATTACACCCAAAGTAATCACTTTCTTAAATTATAGAGATACTCTGCTGAGTCAGCAGAAAATACCATAGATTTCCAACCAGCAAGATTTTTTGTTATTTTACGAAGAAAACTATGTAAAATGGGTTGGACAGTTAAAAACTGCAAAATTACATAGTTTCTAGTAAACTATTAGTTAAATGGGATCACAATTTAACAGAGAAATACTCTGTAAATTTACATATATTTGCAAGAACTCTGTAAAATTATTTCGATAAAAAAACTGTACAGAATTATCTGTAAAAAGTTGGTATAAGACCTGAAGTTTTCCAAAAAACTTCTAAAATTTTACAAAATTTTTGTTAAATTTATTTGATTTCAATAAAATTTATAATAAAAAAACAAATTCCTGAAAGTTGTCATTCCACCGGCGTTTTTAATTTTGTTTATTTTTGCGTGCATGAACTCCAGAATTTCTCTGCTTCAAAAACATTAACAGCCTGATAAGCCATCAACATTTTTCTTTGCGTATTACGTATAAGAGGTGAATAAATATAACAAGAAAAAAAAAAAAACATACGCCGCCAGCCAGCATCGAACTCGCCACCTTCCGATTTGAAAGTACACTTCTTAACCACTACGCTACGGAAGCTTATACTTTTATCTGGTGTTTTAGTTATTAAACATGTGTGTTGTTCGACAGCAGAAAATCTGATTTTAGTAGATATATCTGCTGATTTTAGCAGAAAAATCTGCTGATTTTAGCAGAACAATCTGCTGATTTGAGCAGAATAATCTGCTGATTTCAGCAGAGCAATCTGCTGATTTCAGCAGAACAATCTGTTCTGCTTTTTTTTTATATAAAAAAATTTCTTGAAAAAATAATGAAATTCAGCAAACAAAATCAGTATAAACATAGTAAAATGTCTGTTATTTTCTTAAACTGAATGACAGAGATTTTAGTAAAAATATCCCTCTCAGCAGAACAATCTGCTAAAAGATTGCTAATTCAAATTGAAAGTCGTTTAACTGATTTTTTGACAGAGTTTTTCTTTTGAGTGTTCGAATGTAATATGCAAGAAGCATGGATAAGTAATAACTTGACACAAAATAAAGTAAAATATCATTTAAATGAGCCCGTTTAAATGTTTTGCACGCGAATGTTTAACTTTGTAGAAAATATTTATAAACTTTTTCATTAACTTCTCATTTTCAGTGATTTAAGCGGGGTCATTCCAATTAACAATTTTATAAAATAAAAGGGAAATCGTTTAAAAATGCCTTGACTTTCTTACACATTTTTTTAATGCGCTTGATATGGCTTTTACACAACGATCACTATTTGATTCCTGATAATTTGTTCCTTCCTTAGTGTGCAAGTAATATTGACAATTGGGAAAAGCCATCGTGTAAATTTGCCTGTTTTAATTGTAAATTTTTTTTTTTTTATTTTTGTGAAAATTACGAGTTTGTTTACGAGTACCTACAATTTTACACGGCATCCTCGTAAAATTTACTAGCTTTTATTTAATTTATGATGTTTTATAAGGAGGGGTAGAAATATTTGGAAGTTTTTTGAAGAGGTTTTTATATGAAAACTGTATTACAGAGCCATAAGTAAAATTACAGATGAAATTTAGTATTTTTTTTACAAGTAAAAACTAAAGTATTATTCCAAAATCTGTATTTTAACCAAAAAACTCTGATTTTTATCTGTTAAATAGAGATTACAAAGTATACAGATTAGAGTTTGCAAAACGAACAAAATCGTAATAGTAATCGCGTTTAATCGCACCAATTAATCGTAATCGACAAAAAAATTATGCGATTACGATTAATAATTTTCTATGAAATACAATGTTTTTATAACGAATTTAAATCCGTTCCAAAATTTTTTGACACCCATTTTGAAGTTTCTATTTAAAATCATTTTTCAAAAAAACAAAATTACTCTAAAAATGATTACTTTCGGAACAATTTCAAACAAAAATCATTGATTCTGGAATATTAAGTAGAATCCATTGCAGGATGATATGATGCGTTCTGGTACCGATTATTTGAAACGGAAAGTTTTGAAGGGTTGGCCATGATTCATTTAACTTGTTTGCGAGTTTTCTTTCCTTTTCTCGTAAAAGTCATTCAAATTTAAAGAAAAATATAAATTCTGATATGAGTAAGTTTTAAAGAGGTTTGTTTTGAAAATTTACTCAAAAGACTTTGGTCGGTTTTGGTCGAAAAATAAAAACATGACATTTAAAAAAAAACTTAATTTTTTCATACTTTGACCGTTGGTTGCCGACTAATGATGCGTTGCAAAAATTTTTAATAAATTTCCTCGCAATTCACTGGCCATCGGCAGGTATTCCGACACGACCCCACAGAAAATTTGATGAGCTGGAAGCAGCTTTTGGAAAGGAATCACGAGCCCAAGAGCTAATCCAAACCAGTCACAGTTTAGAGTACTCTTTAGTAGCACAGATAAAGACCTACTTATTAAGACGCAGTAAAATCATGTATCTTTTCAGTGCTGATTGAAGCACTCTTTGTAGAGTTTATTTAAGCGCAATGAAGATGTACGAAAATCTAGTATTTTTTTCCAAAAATCTTTTTGAGTTTGAAGATGTCAAAAATTAAAGTATGTATATGTAAAATTTTATCGAGAAAGAATTTTGATTATAAGTTTTAAAAAATGTCTTAACAAAAAAACTCTTATGGGCGCTCGAGCGTTCTTTCGATGCGCAATGATAGTATACTACAAAAGAGACTGTGGTTCCAAAATTTCGAATTATTTTTAGTGGGAAAGTTCGAACGTTTTTAATTTTATTTCTTAAAAATAATAATTTTTGTATTTTCGTAGTTTCTAAAATGTAAATTTCAAAAGATTTTTTTAAAGCTATTGCAACTCAAATTATTTAAAAAATTCGATTAATCGTAATCGCGATTAACGGCAAAATTTTTAATCGTAATCGCGATTATGAAATATCTCGATTATTTGCAAACTCTAATACAGATACAATTTTGTTTTTCGGTCACAAGAAAATACACAAAATTTTCTTAAAATCTGTATTTCTGTCAGATAACGTTGTCAAATATCTATCGAATTGAGATTACAGTCATTTTATAGAGTATGTAACAGATTAATTATTTTGAGTGTTGAAATAGACTTTTTGTTTTTCCTAGTTGCGGGCAAATGTGTTTCAGATTTTAAAACATTTTTCTTAAAAAAAAAACTTTCAGATTCTGAGATATTTTTCCAATAAAAAAGTAGTAGACTCTAAAATATTTCCTGTAAAAAGGTCTCAGATATTATTCCATAACAATTTTACTTATTCTAACTGACTTTGTTTGATCCAATCTATACATACAAATAATAATAAAAAAAAATATGCTGATAATCATCATTATGAACAAAAATAATTTGTTAAACATATTTGTTGACAACATAATCAATAAACGTTGTTTAAATGTAACAAATGCCGACAGTGATAAAGCCACAAACAAAAAATATATGTATAAATATTAACAAAATTGACAATGTTAGGCGGCATCTTTGTTAACATCCCGAAATCTATAATGAAAAAATATAAATAATAATCATGATACATTTCCTAACACTAGTTTCCTTTTTAAACAAGATACATGAAATATAAAAACTCACAAAGTACTTATCACCTGTTCAGCCAATGACATTTCATCAATGAAACCAATACAAGTATGTCACAGATACCTACCCAAACAAAGATACATAAGATTTCAATGTTAGTATTTGAAATAATAACACAAGTACTTTATATATTTTAGTACACCAAAATCTCGTAATATAACTTTTTGTCATGAGAAAATGAATCCGATGCAATAGTTTATGTACTAGTTCATTCACGAGTTCATTCACTAGTTCATGCACTTGTTCATGATTCAATTCTCCCATCGATATCTCTATGTCCTACTTACGTATAGAATGACAAGGTCTGATTTGATGTAAGTTCTAAAATCAGGCTGAAACATTTCAATAAGTCCATAATAGAGAATTCCCTAACAACTAATTTACGTTTCGTTAAGAGACAAGGCCGCAAAAGCATATAGCCGTACATCGAGGTTTCTTTGTTTTTATTTGCGTTTATAACAACAAAGCAATGTTTATCACAATCAATTTTACAAATCGATATCTTGTTTTCTTATAAACGGATTTCTCGAAAGTTTTGAGATGATTTTAGTTTATTTTTATCAATATTTTTTCTTAGAATCATTTTGATTTCACAAAATTTTGCTGTTATATACATTAGGGCGGAGTAATTTTTTTTCGACAAAATCGTCTAGCATATTCGGATGCTGCATAAAATTCTAAGAAAAAATGCCGAACAAACCATGTCTCAAAAATCATTTTTGACCCCCCCAATTTTCAAAAATAGTTTTGCACGATATACGACTTTTTTAGCTGGGCTTATTATTTGGAATACAGTCAAACTCGGTTATAACGAACTCGGTTATAACGAATTCTCGATTATAACGAACTAATTCTAAAGTCCCTACGTTTAAGCACCAATTTTCACACAAAATACTTCTTTTATAACGAACTCGGTTATAACGAATCCGCGGTTAAAACGAACTGCTTATTATGGTCCCACGAACATAATTTCATGTATTTACCTCTTTATAACGAACTCCCGTAATATTTTTAAATTTGTGGCAATCATGTTTATCAAACTAACAAAATGTTGGAATTTTTTGGTTTATATTATAATTTTCATAGAATTTATTTATATTTTTATTGATTTCTTCTCAATAAGTGGATTATTTTCTAAAAACATCAAATAAAACAAAATTGGATCTATTTTTTTTGGAAATAAAACTAGGTTGATAAAAAATATACCCCGCTTATAGCGAACTTCGCTTATAACGAACTATTTTTACTGGTCCCTCGGAGTTCGTTATTACCGGGTTCGACTGTATATTGTTTTACTAATAAATTTTGCTTTTATTTTGTATTAAGAGGAGCACCTGGTATTTTTGCGTACGGGAATCCATATTTGATATTTATTCTGCTCTAAACCGTCGCTAGAGAGCGCTAAAAAACAAAAATCTGGACTTGGGTCTTCAGATTTTTTTTTTTATTATGAAGCCAGATACTCTAAGGAGCCATTTAGACCTTCTCATTTACTGTTTAATTAAATTCCAAAAACTCGCGATTTTATTCCCGATTTAATTTTTTTAAAATCCACAAAAAATTAAAAAGTGGTAAACTACACCACTCTTTTATTGACACAATTTTTTAAAAATTTTTCGTTTAAAGAAGAGGATTTTAGCTTTCAATTTCAATTTTGGTTTTCAAAATCCGATGTTTACTTAAGGAGTTATAGATCTTCAAAGTACATGGATAAGCGATTTGAAAAACCTAAAATCATTTACAGTCAAACTCGGTTATAACGAACTTGGTTATAACGAATTGTCGGTTATAACGAACTAATTCTAAAGTCCCGACGTTTTGTCATCACTTTTCACAAAAAATGCTTCTTTTATAAAGAACTCGGTTATAACGAATCCTCGGTTAAAACGAACTGCTTATTATGGTCCCACGAACACAATTTCACGTGTATTTACCTTTTTTATAACGAACTCCCATAAATACTTTTTAATGTGTGGCAATCATGTTTGTCAAACTCACAAAAGTTTGGAAATTTTTGGTTTATATAATAATTTTTATGAAATTTATTTATATTTTTTATGTTTTCTTCTCAATAAGTAGATTACTTACGAGAAAAGCATAAAATAAAAAAAAATGGATATATATTTTTTTTTTTTTGGAAATAAAACTAGGTTGATAAAAAATATACCCCGCTTATAGCGAACTTCGCTTATAACGAACTAGTTTTACTGATCCCTTGGAGCTCGTTATAACCGGGTTCGACTGTATATAATAATAGTTTTGATCACATGATCAATTATTTTTATTTATTATTTCTAATTATTAACAACTCACTTTTTTAATAAATTCAACCCAACCGAGAACTGGTAACAATGACCGTTGTAGCGAAAAAAAACAAGGGTTCTGGTGGGAATCGAACCCAAGACCCCCACGATGAAATGCTAGCATGCTACCAACTAGCCTACGAGGGCCCCAACGCCTATTTGCATACCTACCTCGTTAAATCAAATAATTTTTTGGCTGCAAGAATCTCTCAGCATCTTAAAATTATTCTGTTCAAAAAAAAATTTTAGATTCTTGAAAAATTTAAAACATTTCTTTAATCGGGAAGTATTTATAATTATAACTTTGTTTTAATATAAACAAGTTAAATTTATAAATACCTTATACTGGCGGGTATAAAGGAAAACTAGGCATGATGTTTTCATTGCATATTTATTTTGCATTATCCTTTTTTTGAACTTATAATCAATTTGATAATGATAACACCGTCCGACAGCCAATATTAAACATGAACCGGATGATATACGACTAAAAGTAGATATCAAATGGAGTAAAACTGCATTTACAGTTTTTCATTTCATTATCCTGTTTCGTTTTAAAAGGACTTCAAAGTTTTACAGGATATATTTTGTAAAATATTTAGAATGACACTGGTGAAGGCAGATGAAAGAGGAGGATCTCCCCTAATTTTTCCATTTTTATATTTTGCCATATCTGGATAAAAGGATGTTAATAAAGTCATTTGAAAACTTTATCAAAATATTTTGTTGAAAATTTTGGATGATATTGAAGGACACATTTTTGAATTGACGCAACTTACCTCTTTTTTTCCTAATATGTAAAAATAATAATATTGGAAAATTAGGGGAGATCCTGCTCTTTCATTTGCTATCAAGAGTGGCATCCTAGGACAAGTAAAAATATTAAAAAAATATTTTATAAAATATATTCCTATAAAACTTTGAAGGCCATCTAAAAAAAAAAACAGGATCACGAAATGAAAAACTGTAAATGCAGTTTAACTACATTTAGTCTCTTGTTTTAAACGTATATTATCCAGTTCGTGTTCAACGACTTTTTTAATTTTTGTCGGACAGTGTAATACTTTTACATTTTAGGGTATACCACTGTCAGTATTAGCCAACTTTTTATTTGTATTCTTATTTTATCAACACTCCCACCAACAAATGTACAATCATGATTTTCGGTAAAATTTTTTGACATTTATAATATCCATGATAAATCATTGATAGTAACAATAGACTTGAAATGATGATTAGTTGATAACTCACCTGATATACAAAAAAATTGTATTCGTACATTTGTTTGTTATTGATTTTCAAGTGTATTTCAATTTACACAAAAAAAACACTATCAGATAAATCAATTAACTCTGTTAAAGTTATGTTAAAACTTTTTTATTGTTCAATAAGTTGTTAATTATTTCAAGTGCTAAATGAGGTTTTATAGTTAGTTAATAGATTTTTTTTATATGTATTTTATATTATTTTGGGTGGGGTCTAATGGAAAAATATAATCAATGAAAAATTTTCATAATGTCTGAAAATGAGCTTTGTTGCACAAGAAAATTGGGATCAACATAATAATGTGTTTTGCACCAACCCGGGCGGAAACTTCCAACCATATACTCAAAATAATTACTGTGTTAAATACTCTGTAATATGACTGTAATCTCAATTCGACAGATATTAAACAACGTTATCTGCGAAATAAAAATTTAAAAAAAAAATATTTCGTATTTTATTGTAACCGAAAAACAAAATTTTATCTGTAATTTTACTTTTTACTTTGTAATCTCTATTTTAAAGATAAAAACCAGATTTTTTTGTTAAAATACAGATTTCAGAAAAATGTCTTGTTTTATTCTTGTAATCAAAATACTAAATATTTCAATCCCTCTTTAAAAATCGTCTTAAATTACAATAAAAGCTGGTAAATTTTACAAGGATGTCGCACAGTGGGGAAAAATGAACTTTTTTTGTCCAATTTTGCCTATAGGTCGCAATTCTTAACCGATTTTTGTTTTTATTTTTTTGTATTTTATCTAATAAAATTCCGCATCGATCTGTCATGGTAAATTTTTGAAAAAAAAAATTCGGATTACTTTTTATATTTTCCTTAAGTTCAGAAAATTTTAATTTTTTCAGTATTTTTGCAATAAAAAATGTATTAGGCATAGGACGAATATGCTTTATGGACTAAATTAAAGGTATTGGAACCCTTTATCAACGACGTAACTAGCATTTGAAAATATATAATTATTTTAATTTTTATAACCAGGCAAAAATTCAAGAATTTTCACTTTTAAAAGCCTATATCTTTAAAAATAATGTACCAATTTCAATGAAATCTTTTTTAGATTAAAGCTAATGTTTTGTTTAGTCATAATTGGTACACAAAATTTTTTTAAAAAAATATTTTATTTTTTGTATAACTTTTACCTTATGATTTTTGAAATTTTGAAATTATTTTTTAGTCTGTTTTTAAAAAAAAAAAAAAAAATTGTTACATTGTAAATTCGAAAAATAGAGTTAAACAATTTTGCAAAAATACTTTATTTACCAATAATGGTTAAGAAAATGATAAGCCTTAATCTAAAAAAAAAATTATTGAAATTGGTACGTTATTTGAAATCATATAGGTACTTAAAAGTGAACATTTTTAGGTTTTCATATGTTTATAAAATCCAAAATAATAATAAATTGACAAATGCTATTTATGTCATTTATAAGGGGTTTAAATACCTTTAATTTTGTCCATACAGCTTATTCGTCCCCTGCCTATTACATTTTTTAGAGCAAAAATTCTAAAAAAATTAATATTTTCTGAACTTTAAAAAAATATTCAAATCAAACAAAAACAATTTTTAGAAATCCACCATGACAGACCGATGAGGAATTTTATTAGCTAAATTTCAAAAAAAGAAAAACTAAAATCGGTTAAGAATTGCGACCAGTTGGCAAAATCGGACAAAAAAGTCCATTTTTCCCCACTGTGTGTCGTGTCAAATTGGAGGTACTCGTAAGACATGTCGCACAGTGGGGGAGATGCACTTTTTTTGTCTGAATTAATCTACAGCCCTCAATTTTTAACCGATTTTAATTTTGTTTTTTGGTGCTTGTAGCTTATTAAATTTCGCATCGACTTATTCAGCCTGATTTTTAAGCTCATTATTTTAACCAAATTAATTTTTATTGCGAAAATAAAAAAAAAATAAAAAAAAACCGTTCAAAAGTAAACGGATTCAAGTGACTTTTGGCTTAAATTAATTGTAATATTAATTTCTTCAATAAAAAAATTTAATAAAAAAAATACATTTTTAAAAAATGCCGCTCAAAAGTGCATTTAAAATGCATCTTTCACTCATAAATTGTTCCTCTTCTTATTAAATACACAAATTGACTTTCGTAAGCATTATTTTGCGATTAATATCATTACCATACGTTAAGCACTAAGGACTTACTATTATAAATTGGGTAAAATTTTGTTGAGTAGCAGTTGTAGAGTACACTCAAAAAAAAATATTGTAAAACTAGCAAAAAAAATGGTTAAAATTAGTAAAAAAAACTGTAGTTTTGGACGTTGCAAAAATTTTGGTAATATTAGCAAAACCATTTTGCTTGTTGGATGGTTTCTTCGGCTTGATGGCATCTTCTTTTGTCTTCTTCTCAGCAGCTGTAGTTGCGGTAACTGTAAAAACCACACACAGATCAAATTTTAGTGGAATTGGTTTGTTTTTTGCTAATAAAAAAAGTAATTTTGAGTCGATCGGTACACTTGAAGGTAGGTCCAGAACCAATATTTCGGGTAGTTACAAACATCAGCACAAACTCATTATACCCTGTACTAAAGAGTGGTTAGGGTATAATAAAATTCGAAAAAGTGCTTCATTTTGTTTTACTCAAAAATGTAAAAATAAAATTATCTACGGGACTTTTATTGACATGTCCTATTTTATACCCTCCAACCACAGTATGGGGGTATACTCACTTTGTCATTCCGTGTGTAACGCATCGAAATATCGGTCTATGACCCCATAAAGTATATATATTATTGATCAGTGATCGATTCTAAGACATTATAGCTATGTCCGTCTGTCCGTCCGTCCGTCCGTCCGTCCGTCCGTCCGTCCGTCCGTCCGTCTGTCCATCTGTCTGTCCGTCCGTCTGTGGAAAACACGATACAGTTCAAAATAAAAGTGCTAGACTCCTGAAGTTTGGCAGAAATATGTCTTATGTTCAAAGGCTGGCTAAGTTCGGAGATGGGCAAAATCGGACCAGGGGGAAAAAGTTCCCCCTTGAGGAAATAAACCAGCCTCTAAAAACACCATATTTTTACATGATTTTTTTATGATTTTGTTTAACAAATGCAAAATTTTTATCTTTCAAGAAGCTCAAAGTTTTACATTAGGACCCGGGGGATTAGAAAATATAATTTTTTTCTGCCCGCCCCCCTTTTGTGGGCGTGGATTAAAAAAAAATTGTATAATAATGATAAACTTGTATTTATTTAGTGCGAAAAGCATAAGAATGAATTTTTAATCATATATTTTGAGGGGAAATTTGTCCCCCCAATGACCGACCTCCCCTCCCAAAAAATAAAGAAAACGACCCTGTTTTTTTTTTTTTTTTTTTTGCATGTTGGAGGGTATAAAAGTTTCGGCACAGCCGAATTTAACACTCCTACTTGTTTTTTTTTAAAAGTGCTTTAATGGAACCATATTTTTTGGTTTTAATGCGCTTTAAAATAACAACGGCATACCGTGGCTATCATTTTGAACG
This sequence comes from Pegoplata infirma, assembly GCA_963921195.1. Taxonomy (NCBI): domain Eukaryota; kingdom Metazoa; phylum Arthropoda; class Insecta; order Diptera; family Anthomyiidae; genus Pegoplata; species Pegoplata infirma. Next base: position 76,298,510 of record OY992538.1, on the reverse strand, counting down.
CTAGAAGTGTACTAACCTGGAATGCTTTCACAGCACAAGCGACAATATAAAAAATTTTCTGCCTCCTCCCGTCCGTATTTTTCTTTCTGCAGGCCGATTAGCCTCAAATTTGTACCACATAATTTTTAAGGTCTTGTAGTACAAAAATTTGCCCGGACACTTGGGAAATCAAAAGTTCAAGAAAAAATAACACTCTACTGATAAGGGTAATGTGCACAGACTGTCCTGCCTGGACAGCACCGGATCCATGGTATTGACACCACGTGAGGGACTAAGGGTATTTGATAAACGACGTGACCCAAAAAGATCCATCAAGAGCGCAGAGGTAAAAGTTCATTAATGTGAATATGTATTTTTTTTATATTTCCTTATATCTTTTCTAAGTAGGTTTATAATTTTATACTTAAGTAAAAAAAAAAAATAATATGTACAAGTACGCAACAAAAATCATTCTAAAAGAAAAATATATGCGTGAACTAAACAATTCAAATGATTTCAAAAAAAAAAAAACATCTCAAAAGGAATTAAAAAACATAAATAGAATAAACATAAAACCGCGAAAGAAAAAAAAATTCTAAAAAAACAAGCTTAAAATTCAACACAAATCCTTTTTAGCAATGGTTCAATGATGATGAAGGCAAAGAATTATAAATACTCATCAAAATAAAGGAAAAGGTTTTAATTTCTATGATATTTTTTAGAAATAAAAAAATGGAAATTATGCGAATAAACATCGTTAAAAAAATGTATATTCTCCAACCGGATAGAATAATGGGTAAAAATGCCAAAAAAAATCATATTTACTTTATAAGTGTGTACTTGAATGGACGTGGTGGTCGTCTCATTATCATCGGTGGTAGGTAATTTTGTAAGGAGTATGCAAAGGTACATAAGAGATGTTAGCTTGATTTTATGAAAAACATAATATAATTTAAAAGGGTGAAACTTATTATTTTAATATTATTTAAAGGTTAAGTTTAGTGTTGTGGAATCTCACATAGACAGGTTGGTAAATTAGAGTTATAATTTTTCTTCAATTTTTGATTTGAAAATATTTTGTTAAAAAAATTTTCAAATTTGCAAAAAATATATCGTATTTTTCCACGGTCAAGAAATTAAAAACGAAATCATATTATATTTTTTCCTTGATCTTTTCATTGAGCTTGAGACAAACTTTTATTTAAAACTAATTTGACCCAAATCCAATTCTTTTAACTCGTTGAGCCCTTCGATCAAAGTGTTGGTGTTTTTGAAAATTTTCTCCAACATCTCTAATCTTTTATCGAAGGGATGAGTTAAAATGGTCTGATTTGTCTCAAATTAATTTTAAATAAAAACTTGTCTCAAGCTCTGTGAAATACATACACAGAAAAAATTTGAAACTAATTTCAATCAACTAAAACGCGAATTCAAACATTTTTTTGATTGAAATTCCTCCAATTAAAAAAAATTGTTATACCAATCACCAAATTGTAGGTGATTGATTGAAATTTTTTTCAATCAAACACTTTTTAGATTTTGATCAAAAATTTAATAATTTTTTTATTTATAGTCAATCAAAATAATGATTGATTTAACAAATGAATTGTAAGCTTATGACAAAATTATCAAAAAATTCATCTTTGTTGCTTTCCAATATGTTGCCAACAATAAAAAACAAGTAAGAAAATTATAGTCGGTCAAGACCGACCATATAATATCCTACACCAGAGTTTCCCGGAAAATGGGTCCCAAGTTCAAACATGGACCGATTAGATATATATTTTGTCGAATCTTTAATATGTGTAAAAAACACTTACAAATAAAATTTGAGTGAAATAGGCTTCGATTTGCTGCCATTAAACCGATTTAAGTGAATATCGGGCGAAATTTTTACATGGGGCCTAAGTCCAAAAATGGTCCGATGGTAAGCAGATTTCATAAGGTTATTGAATTACGTGTTTAACATACACAATCAAAATTTTAATTAGATATTTTTTTTTCATGAAATTTGAGAGATTTATGTAAAAATCGTGAAGGTGGTTTGTATGGGGGCAATTTGGAATGGTGGTTTGTGGAGACAAAACACGTTTACCTGCTAAATTTTGATAAGATACATATTATAATACGATTATAAGAGTCATTTAAGCCAAAACTAAAGAGGACCTTTGTATGGGGGCTAGGGTAAATATGGACCGATTTTTTCAAATATCAATAGGCTTCGTCCTTGGGCCAAGAGAGTCTTAAGTTTCAAATTTTAAGTTAATTGATTAAAAATTACGACCTGTATCGTGTTTACACCGTTCTAGGTATATTCAGCAACTTGGTAGAAAATATTAAGGCAAATATTTTTGTTGAACATATTTAACCTTCTAACTACCGCACATAACGATATTTGGAAGGTCTATTCTCTAACAAATTGTAAAAAACACCGCAAAAAAGGGGACATAATTTTTTTAAGAGCATATTTTTAGTGTTTTTAGAGCATATTTTCCGTTTTTTAGAGCATTTTTAAGCGCATAAAACGTGTTTTTTAGAGCATATTTTTGGTTTCCCTGGTAATAAGCATATTAAGCTTTTTTCAAAAACATTAAAAATTGGCAATATGTTTATCAAAAACCGATTTCAAAAATGTTTTGATATGTCAAACTTTTTTAATTTTTAAAAATAAAAAATTTTGGTGGAAATTTTCTAATATACTCAAAACTTTGATCCGGCGACACGAAATAACTCCCACGAAATAACTCCCAATGAAATAAATCTCACCAAAAATGAAATATGTCCCAATGGAGAAAAAAAAGGAAAGAAGTCCCAACCACAATGAAATAACTTCCACCTACAAAACGAAATAAGTGCCAATTAAAAAACTCCCATTAATAATGAAAGAAGTCCCAAAAAAAAAAATTTTGTCTCAACAATAAAGTCTCAACAAAAACAAGTAAGAAAGTTATAGTCGGTCAAGACCGACCATATAATACCCTACACCCGACTTTCCCGGAAAATGGGTCCTTAGTTCAAACATGGACCGATTGGTTTTATCTTTTGTCAAATTTTAAATAAGTGTAAAAAACACCCACAAACCAAATAGGTTTCTATTTGTTGTCAATAAACCGATTTAGCTGAATATCGGGCAAAATTTTCATATGGGTCCTAAGTCCTAAAATGGTCCGATTATAATCGGATTTGATAAGGTTATTAAAGTACGCGTTAAACACACACAAACAAAATTTTAATTAAATATTTTCTATTTTCATGAAATTTAAGAGATTTATGTGAATATCGGGAAGGTGGTTTGTATGGGGGCTACAAGAAGAACTGGTCCGATTCCTTAATAATTCGGAATGTTGATTTGTGAATACAAAATACGTTTACCTGTCAAATTTCGAAACGACATCTATTATTATACGTTTATTAGAGTCGTTTGAGCTATAATTAAAGAGGACCTTTGTATGGGGGCTAGGTCTAAACATGGAGCGATTTTTTCCAATTTCAATAGGCTTCGTCCTTGGGCCAAGAGAGGCTTAAGTTTTAAATTTCAAGTAAATTGATTGAAAATTGCGACCTGTATCATGTTTACGCCGTTTACATGGACAGACAGACAGACAGACAGACGGACGGACAGACGGACATCGCTAAATCGACTCAAAAAGTGATTCTGAGTCGATCGGTCTGCTTAACAGTGGGTCTAGGACGAATATTTCGGGTAGTTACAAACATCAGCACAAACTCATTATACCCTGTACCACAGTGTGGTGTAGGGTATAATGATAGAAATTTGTACATGACAATAATGAAAATCTACATTAATGTTATGAAAAACGACGTTAAAAAGGAACCTATGAAGGGCTTCATTGAATTAATGAAATGGGTATCATAAAATGTAATTGCAAGAACAAGTTTCATTAAATTAATGAAAATTGTTCATACAAAATATAAATTGTATTTTATGAAAATGTTTCATTACTTTAATGAAAAAAGTATTTAATTCTTATAAAATACTTTCATTGAATAAATCCTACTTTTTATTTTTGAATAAATGTTAGTTTTATTTTATTGAATAAATGTTACTTTTATTTTTAAAATGAAATATATGTATGAAACTGTAAAGATCTTTTTATAGAATTAAAAAAAAAATAAAAAGTTGTTTTCACTTAGTTTTCTCGCACAAAATTTTACTCCCTTAAATTGTAATACATAATTAAAACCACGATGTGATATAAAACACCACAAAAAATAGTTAATAATTTAGTTCTTATTAAAAATTTCATAAAAAAAATCTGAAAAAATCACAAAATAACCAAGTTAAAAAAACTCTTTCACATATTTTTTTATTATATCTATAGATTTCACTCAGTTTTCTCACACAAAATTTTACTATAACGTTTACTTTTAATACATACGTAAAACCCCGAAATAATTTAAAACAACGTGAGTTTAATAAATACTTATAATTCGACAACATTTCATTTTAAATTTCGTAAAAAAATTCTTAGAAAAAATCACGCTTTGATCAGCTGTTTTTTGCGCTCGTAAACTAACAGACTAAACAGACGCGACACGGCAAGTGTCAAAAAACAGAAAATTTTGTAAAAAAAACTCAATGTAATTTTTTAATGAAATTACAAAATCTAATGAATCAAAATTAATGAATATCTTTCACAATATGTATGAAATTTCAATCAGCATATGAAAAATTTCATTGTTGCAATGAAACAACGTTAATGAATTCCATTCATTAGTGATATGAAGCGTTTTTCTATCAGTGTATAATTAAACAAACAATAAGGGAAAATATATCAGTTAAGTCGAGAACGATGATCCAGATATTACTTTTGGTACAATACAAACACGTTATAATAAATGAAAAATGCGAAACTTGTCTGCTGATTTGTTTTTTTTTTCAGAGTTTTTTAAAAAACATGTAACCATACATTGAGTGTTCTATTTGACTTGCTTCGGTTACATTGAAACATCGCGGCGATGTTTTGCACCAAATATTCAATAACTTTGTAAAAAGCTCCGTAGTCGAAAAAATTTACGCGATTTTTGTTATCAAATTTTCGGGAATCGCGTCGATTTTTGGTACCAAATTTTCGCCTGCGGTCCTTTTTGAGACAAATTTGTATGTTACCGAAAATTTAAAAGATTTAATCAGAACTTGCAGGCGAAAATTTGGTACCAAAAATCGCCGCGATTTTCGGTGCAGTGCAGTGCGCACTTACCTAAAAAATCCTTGCCAGTTTTGGTAGCAAAATTTCTAAAACATACAAATTTGTTAAAAAAGCACTTCGTCCTAAAATTTGGTACCAAAATCACAACGAATTTTAATTTATTAATAATTATATTCTATAAGTCAAAATGTTCCAGATACTTCTAGCAACAATGAAACAATAGTGGGAGTTATTTCATCGCTATTCATACGAAAGAACTCCCACCTAAAAAATTATGAAATAACTCCCAACAGAAATGATAAAAGTCCCACTAAATTGGGAGTTATTTCATTTGAAATAAATGTAAAGAATATTTAACTTAATTAAAAAAAAAAACAAATTAAGGAAAACTCTTGTGCTTTTTTAAGTATTTGCATGTACTATCTTCAAGTTTATTTTCTTTGTCTTAAGTAAAACCACCTTATATTAAGATAAGTTGAAGTAAATTCAAAAAAATTTGTTTACTTAAATAAATAACAGTGTTTAATTAATATCAGTATAGTTATTTTTTTCAGTGCATGGGTAGTAGCGATTTGATTTTTAGTTATATAATTTTGCTTTTTATAAAATCTTAAACTTAAAAAAATGTCATCCTTATATTTAAGTTATAATATTTCGTCCTTATTAAAAGGATAATGATGTTATGAAAAAACAAATGAAATTTTTTTCTCTAAAAACCTTAAAAAAACATATTTTTTTAGGTAAATATTTCTATTGTTTGTTAAACTGTAATCCGTGTATTGTTTACTTTTTTTTTGACATTTGTTATAATTGTCTAACGTTAAGTGGGTTGGTGGGCGGTGGTTCATTATGGAAATGCTGGCAAGGATGAGGCTTATTATAGACCATTGTATTTTATTTACGGATTTATTTCATAATTAATGATAATAACAATATTATTTATACATAAATATTTTAGTGAATGACCTCACAAGCACAGCAAATTTTAACATCAATTTTCATTTTTAAAGGATTTTCTAAATATATTTTTTCCTGTCTTATAGAGTGTTTAGTAAATGAAGTAAATGAAGCTTTCATACGCTTAATTTATCATAAGGTTTAATGAGTATACGTGCACTGCATATTGAATTGAAATAAGAATTTGAGAAATTTTTTGTGTGGAAAACCTATGAAAACACTGATTTTTTTGTCTTTTTTGGTATCACGTATTGTTAGATGTAGCTTAAAAATTATAAAGAACATGTTAATTACATGGTCAAATTGTCAGCAAAAATTGGTTTAATAATGTGTATAAAATTTTTATAAATTTTAAAATGAAACGTTTTTATATTGATAAAAGAATATCTAAATTTTTTTTTTGTACTTAGAGTATGTGAATTAGGACTATCGATTTTTACTTTTATTTTTTGTATGAGCTAAAAGGAGTCCAAAAAGTTTCTGTTGGGTGTCAAAATGAATCAATAAAATTTTCGTGAAAACCAAAAATTTCCTTACCCACCCGCATCGCGGTTAAAGTAAAAATCACATATTTCATCTTATTTCTAGGTAACCAAGCATTTTTTATTGGTGTTACCTACACTGAAAATAATAACTATACTAAAATTGAGTAAACACAGTAATTAATTTAAGTAACAAATTTTTTTGAATTTATTTCAATTTAACTTAATATAAGGTAGTTTTACTTAAAACAAAGAAACTAAAATTGAAGATAGCCCAGCCAGAAAAATACGGTGGGGCCTACATTGGCAAAGCGTTGTAACCGGTACAACAAACGTTGGCAAAACATCCGTTCTACAACGACTACCGTATTGGCCCAATATGTAAATGATAACGCCAGTTGTACGTGTGCCCACGGTTCTAGCCAATATTGGAAAACCGTATTAAAAACAAAAAAAAATGTACTGGCACAATATCTAAATGATAACTCCAGTTGTACGTGTGCCCACGGTTCTAGCAAACGTTGGCAAACAGTGGTCAAAACAAAAAATGCTATGCGTAAACTAGAGTATTCAAAACCGAAACCGAAAACCGGTTAACCGGTTTATTAATTTTTAGAAACTCGACCGGTTTCGAATAGTTTTAAATTTCGAATATTCGAGAAACCGGTTTTTTTGTGTCGGTTAACCGGTTTTTATAAAAAGGTTTAATATAATGCGTTAAAATATGTTTTGACATTACACAGTTTTTTAGAAAAACTCACATAACTTAGCGGTACTAGCATAATCAGTTTGTGGATATGTTGGTATGTTAATATCAATATATCAACGAGTTTCGGATGTCCGTCTCTTCCTTTAGCATTTAAATCAATATTTTTATTAAAATTTGGCACCTTGGAGTTCTATGGCAAACCATTTTTTTTAAATTATCCTTTTGAAATTGTTGAAATCGGAATGGGCTAAATCAGTCCAAATGAATATGTTAGAACAGATGTCTGAATTTATTATTAATTGTGCTCTTTAAACAATTCAATAAAAACAAATTTGTAAATAAAATCTTAACGGATTTCCGCTCGCAATTGCAAAGAATTTAAATTTAGTTGTTACTTTCAGTCGAAGTTTCCAGCGAAATTGTCCGACGTTAACGGTGTCATACAGATGATACTATTTTCGCTATGACTTATCGATTTTGTGTTTATTGGGTTATGCCTCTTTTGTAAAAATATACATAATTAAATTTAAATAATTTTTAACCTGAAGAATTAAACCCGAAAAAACCGGTTAAACCGGTTTTTTTGCTAAAACCGAAACCGAAAACCGGTTTTTCAAAAATAAGCTTTTTCGAATAAACCGGAAACCGGTTTTTGAAAATGGCCGATTTTTTGAATACACTAGCGTAAACAGTCTATGCGAAAACATTCTAAAGACATATTTTTAAAGGGAAACATTTTTCTTAAAATTTCTGATTATTTTGATTATCCAATGCCTTCAAGTGAAATTGGTTTGTATCGTGTTGAAAATTTAGATGAAATTTGTACTGAAATTAATATAAGCATGGTTGAATTTAAATGTATTCTTACAACATCTCATAACGAAAAAATTGCAATGACTCTTTTACATGCGTAATTTAAATAATAGCCCTGTTTTTTGCAGACCGGATTAAGATTTGGATTAACTTTATTTAGTTAAAAAATGGGTCAAATCAAGTCCAGATTTTTTTTTTATTTTTTTTTTTCTGAAATTACATACAATTGGTAAATATAGACAGAAAAACAAATTAAGCTTTGCCCAAAATGTAAAGAATGAAAAAAATTTAGTTAAATCCTAGGATTAACTCAAATATATTTATACCATTTTACATTTTGAACAACGCTTAATTTTTTTCCTCTTTATAGTAACTAATTGGATGTAAATTCAGAAAAAAAATATAAAAAAAATTTCTGGACTTGATTTGACCCATTTTTTTTATCTAAATAGAGTTAATCCTAATCTTAATCCTGTCTGCAAAAACCAGGGCTAATATTTATCAGTTCTATTATTCATTTCTTAAATGTTAAGATAACACCGCTCTACAAATCTAAGTTTGTCGATGCGTTTTGGATGAAACCAAAAAAAGTTGATAGGGTTTGGTGCCCCGATTCCAAAACAGTCACTCAAATTTTTCTATCACGTCACAATTTTGAGAAAATCGCGGTTAAAGTGTCAAAAAATGCCCATTTTGACCATTTTTGAACGCCTATAAAATAAGATCCTGACATGCAAATGACTTGGTATCAAGCTCATTCGAAAGTGTGTAATTTTCTCTTTCAGACAAGGTCAAATCTTCTTAGAATTTAATTGCTTTAAATCTAAAATTTACGTATGAATTTGTATGGAAATTTGTTAAAAAACACTGTGTACACTGAAAGAATTATTGTTCATAATATCTATGAACATATTTCATAAAGCCAAATTCATAGAACCTATGAAACAATTCATTGGCTGAATGAATATTCATTAGTATTTTGAAATATTTCATAGAATTTTATTCATAGATTTTGTAAGATTCATAGAAAAAATTCATAGAAAAAAAATGTCATTAATAATTTTTTAAAAATTAAAATAATGTTACAATAATTAAATAATTTGAATAAATATATTAAAAAAATATAAAAAATATAAAAAAAACATAAAGAAAGTAAAAAAAAAAAAAAAATATTGCTGCCCAGGCGGGGTTCGAACCCAAGACCTTAGCTATCAGCGCCACCAAAGGAGGAAAACCCCGCCGACTAACACTTAGTTTTGTAATGTTCGTGATTTTTTTTATTGCAAATACACAAACATTTTGTTTTCTACAAACATACACACAGATTTTGGCAGAGCATTGTGGCAGAGCATAATATTTTAAAGCAGCATATTAAACAAAATGGATTTTAAGTGTTATAACTTGTTTATTTACTTTAGCTCACAATCAGTGGTTAGAGACTAAGCTTCACGAACAACTGGTATTGTGTTCGAATCTCGGTGGGGATCAGTTAAAAATAAATAAATTTTTTAAAATAGAATATCGTTAATAAATAAAAATAAAATAATAAAGTAAATAAAAATTAAATAATAAAATAAAAAAAAAAATAGAATTGAACAATAAATTTTTTTTTCCATAGCCTATGAACTTTTTCATAGGTATCTGGTTTTTATGAATTTGTTTCATAGATTCTATGAAGGGCATCATTGGCTCACTTCTAATGATTTTTTTCATAGAATCAATGTACGTTTTCATAGCCGTAATGAACAAAATTCTTTCAGTGTAAATAAACTAAATATTGAAAAAATTTATGGTTTTTTTTACCATTTTAGAAAATTAAATTTTTAGAACATTTTATCTTATCTTTAAGAGAAAATTACAGGCTTTCGAAAGTTTGATACCAAGTCATTTGCATGTTAGGATCTTACATATTTTATAAGCTTTAAAAAAGGGTAAAAAAATGCCCTTTTTCGGCACTTCAAACGCGAATTACTCAAAATCCTGACGTGATAGACAAATTTGGGCTCCGGATTTGGAATCAGCGGAACAGACACTATCTAAATCACTAACCAGAATTCAATACGCATTTTCTTGTGGAGTTGTGTAATCATTAAAACATTATTTAATAATAAGTTTTTAAAAATTAATTTAATAAAAAAAAAATTCCCAGCAGAAATTTTGCTGAACGTTCAGCAGCTTTTGGAAGGGGAACTTGAGTAAAGGAGCGCATCCAATTGCGCTGAATTCATGCATGATTCTCTAAGGCGATGTCCCACTTTAGAGCGCTAGTTGGATACACAGAAACAGCGCTCTTTAGATGCACTGAAATCACGTGTCTTTAGAGCGCTGATTTAAGCAGAATAAAGATGCTGTAAATTCATGTATCTTTTTAGCGCTGATTTAAGCAGATTAAAGATACAGTGAATTCATGTATCTTTGTAGAGCTGATTTAAGCAGAATAAAGATGCTGTAAATTCATGTATCTTTTTAGCGCTGATTTTGTAATAAAATTTATATTTTCTAAAATTAAAGTTCTAAAATTAAAATGTAAAAATGAGATAAAATACAAAAAATTTACCAATAAATGAAAAAATATTCAAAAGAAGTTATAACAAATGTATCTTAGTTTTTCTGTTTTTTCGTGATTAGAGTTTGTGTTTAATCCAAATCGGTTTATTCATCGAAATAACAAATAAGCATTGGCTGTTTTTTGGTTGGCCTATTTATCATCATTTAAAATGTGTTAAAGGCCTCTGTTATGTCTTTCAAAACTTTTCAAATCACATGATATTTTCCGAATCACATGAAATCGAGTTTGGTGTTTGTTAACGGGTTCATTCAAAGTCAGACAAGGAAAAACAATAAAATTTTAAATTCGTTATTGATAAAATTCAATTTTGAATTTTTCAAAAAATTCAAGAAAGAATTTTAAATATAATTCTTAAAAATTTTATTTTAAATTCTTAGAAGAAATAAAATACAAAAAAATTTTATTTAAAATTCTTTAAAGAATTTTATTAATAAAAAAAAGAATTTTATTTCCATAATAACAAATATATTTTGAACAAATAAATATTCAAACCAAAAGTAAAATAAAATTAAACCAAAAATAAAATTCAAAAATAAAATTCAAACCAAAAATAAAATTCTTTTTTTTTTGAGAATTTTATTTTTGGAAATAATAAAATTCAAATGTTTTTGAGAATTTTAAGTATTTAAACAAAAATTTTATTTCAAATACCTTATGAATTTTAAATAAAATTCGAATTTTTTCCTTGTCTGTTCAAAGTTTAAATCAAATAACTAAAATTTAAAAAAATATAACAAAAAAATTCATTCGTTTTACTTTACAAAACTTTATTTATGTGAAACAAAATGAAAAAAAAAAATCGGAAGTGAACATCAAAAAAATATCGGAAATTTTCATTTTCACATTTTTTATGGGATTTTTTTTTGGGAACAGCGGTCAAAGATGCTATGATTGAAGCGCTCTTTGCAGCGCTGATTAATGCGCAATAATGATGCAGTCAAATCATGTGTCTTTGTCTAAAACTCATGTTTTTTTATTCAAAAAGTGTTAAAAATATTAAAAAGGAAAGCAAGTGTGAAATTTTATCAAAAAATAATTACACATTATAAGTTTTATATAAAAAATCTTAAAAAAAAATTAAAATTTTTTCCCCTTCCTTTTACTGCATCCCTAAGAGCGCTCTTTGGATGCGCTACGGTATGCTATAAACAGATGCTGTGTCGCCAAAATCTCGATTTATTTCTGCTGGGTTATTTTATTTTGTTCTGTATATAATTAGAAAATTTCGACAAAGTGTAATATTTTGTGTAAAAACTGCGCTTTGCCAGTACATTTTTTTATACTATTCGATATTTTTGCAAAGCGTAGTATTTTTTGTGTAGCCAATGTTTTGCCAGGACATTTTTTTGTACTGTGTATGTAGTGAGAAATTTCGACAAAGCGTAGTATTTTTTGTGTAGCCAATGTTTTGCCAGTACATTTTTTTTGTACTGTATATGTAATGAGAAATTTTGACAGAGCGTAGTATTTTTTGTGTAGCCAATGTTTTGCCAGTACATGTTTTTTTGTACTTTTCGATTTTTCTCCAACGCGTAGTATTTTTTGTGTAGCCAATGTTCTACCAGTACATTTTTTTTGTACCGTTGGCAATTTCTGGCTGGGAGTACATGCAAATACTTGAAAAAGTACAAGAGTTTTCCTTAATTTTGTTCTTAAATTAAATAAAATATTATTTACATTAAATAATTTTTACATTTTTTAGAAAAAAAAATTTAAGTTGTACGAAAAATAAAAAATAAGTACGAAACTTACTTAAAAATAGTATAGACATTTTCAAGACCTTAAATCAAATAAGTAATTTAAGAAAAAAGTAACCTTTATTTTATTGATTTCATTGACTTTATTTGAACCTGTGTAAAAATGGCTTAAATCTAATTTGATCTGTTTTCTGTATTCATATATCACCATGTCTGATTAGATACACTCTAATCAAAATTTGTGGAAATTTACCCAATTTATAGTAGGAAACTGGACTCCTACTGTAAATTGGGTAATTTTACTCTGAATGTGTAAATTGAATAAGTTCACCTAGTGGTCAATTTAAATAAAAAAGAGGTGTATAAATATAACAAAAAAAAAACAAAAAAAAACATTCGGCGCCAGCCAGCATCCGATTTGAATGATCAAGTTATTTCATGATCAAATTTCTCAATACCCTATTCCCATATCTCGAAAAAGCAAAATAAAGCGATTCTGACCAAAATTTTGGATTAAAATCAATAGTGACCCTATAATAGTGTACACATACCCAGGAAAATTGTTCAGAACCGATTCTGACAACACTTGTTATAGAACAGGTTCTTCGGTAACCATACACTATTACACTTTAATTATTCAGAACAAGTTAAGTGAAAATTTCATAACATTTTGGTTCTCAGGAATTTAAAAAAAATTATGTGTCAAAAAAAACAAAAAATAAAATACATATTAATTTGTTTTTGTTAACCAAGTAAAAACACGAAATTCAATTCAAATAGCAGGATATAATCGTGAAAATTGTTGAAACAAATGTGAGTTAATTAAATTTTTATTGTCTGGGTCGCGTCAAATATAAATAATAATATGATGTTTTTTTTATTTTTGTTTGCAGAAAATCCATGTTCTGGTATGTCATTATTGTGAGGTCTTAAATGAAAATTTGGAGGCGAAAAAGGATAACGTACGTAAAAAACAAAAATTTGCAATTTGGATCATTATTAAGAACGGGAAAGCGCTGGCAAAGTACCTTATATGGTCGCCTGTATGCTGGGAAAGCATCACAGTTTAGTACTCCCCCAGCGACCAAAATGATAACCACGGTAAACGGTATGCCTTTGCTATTTTAAAGCGCTTTAAAAGCGCTCTAAAAACAAAAAATACGGTACTATTATAGCACTTTTAATACAAAAAAATGGGACGTATCAAAATTGAATGAGTCCATTAGACACAACTTTTTTGGTGTTTATTTGAATAAAGAAATTTATTAAATTAGGATACAACATTTATTGACAAATTTATTAGGATAAAACAATTTTGGACAAACTTTGAAATATTTTCTAAGTCCCGGAAAAATTTGTTTACAGTTTTCTTTGCGTTTTGGAATAAAAAATTTATTAAAAATGCTTTTAGGAAAAATTTTGGAAAAGTCCCGAAGAAAAAGTGGTGTATTGAACCGAATCGGGTAGTGTTCCAAAGGGATAACCCAGTGACATTTCACATGTGATGTGTCCGGAATTTAAGACACTTCCTCAAGAAAGAAACAGGTGTTTTTATATAAAAGGTGTCAAGTTTGTAATATGTAAGTCTTGTGTCTAAGTGATATATCACGAGAACTATCAAGGACCGGCCACTTTTCCTGAAGGGAAATAAAAAATATTCCAATTGTTATGACAACTAATAAATTTTAATAAAAAATGTATACTTTGAACGGATTTAAATAGAAAAATATTGGCAAAGCGCTTGCAAAGCACTTTTTCGCATTCATACTACCTTATACACAAAAAATAAAGTGCTTTGCCGAGACTTTTTCTTTGGAACGGTTGGCAGTTTCTGCCTGGGTAGGTTTAAAAGAAGTTTGAGTAAAGGAACTAATTTTGAAAAATTCAATATCTTTTGAACGGGTTGTCAAAAAAATCTGAAAATTTACGACGAAGGAGTTTTCAAAAAAATCTGCGGAAAATTAACCCATTTTGAGCCATATGAGAAATCTGCTGATTTAGCATACATGATTTGCTAAAAATCTGTAATTATTATCTAAGTGAAATCAGCAGAGAAATCTTTTAGGACATTTTCTAGAAAATTTTTGTTTTTAGAAAATTTGTTTTCATGAAAACTTTAGTAGTGTTTTTCTATAATTTAAACTTTAATAAACTAATGTTTCTGTAAAATTTGCATTAAATTATGCTATTTTTTTTTGTAATTTTGTCAATTATTAGTCCCAATCGTTTCAATTGTAAAAAAAACGAACAAAATTAACACTTTGACAAAAAAGCTTAGAAAATTTTCTTGAAAAAATAACTACAGCAAACTATTTCTGTAAAATTTCAAAATAATCTATTAAAAATATCTTCAGAAACATATTTTTAATTGTATAACCCAGCAAAACTTAGATTACCAAATAAGGTATAAAATAAGGTATAGGATCTCTTATTTTATACATTGCAGCATTGATGATTTTAACAGGCGATGAGACTCAAAGTAATGCATCCACATTATTACAAAGAATACCAGTAAGGTATAAAATAAGTCATAAATTTATAACGAAGAATACGAGTAAGGTGTAAAATATATCCCGCACGGTGAAAAATGTCAGATGTTATTCATATATTATTCATATATGCTCGCCCATATGTATTACATATATGAAGCAAATGCGAAAATTGGCGGCATATGTAAATATATGGACATATATGGTCACATATGTAACATATATTTTTTTAATTTCGTTTTTCATTTTGGAGTAAAGAATTTCATAAAAATTGTTTTAAAAAAAATGTTTCGCAATTTTTGAAAAATTTTCGAAGTCTTATTTTTTGAAGTTCGGAAAAAACTTTTTATATTTTGTTTTTTATTTTGAAATGCTTTCGATTTTTTTTTTTAAATTTTCAAAGTTCCAATTTTTTTTTTAAAGTCCCAGACACAAATTTTTTTTTGCAACTTTTTTTTCGGTTTGTAACAAAAAAATAATTAAAAAATGTTTTTAGAAAAAAAAAATTTGAATAATTTTCTAAGTCCTGAGAAAAATTCAAACATCATATATCTGGACATATATGGAAGTGCATGTCATATATGTACAAATGTGTACATATGTGAAAATTTTTTTGTAAAATTTTTAAAGTTTTTTTTTGGCATTTTTTTTTTGCGTTTTGGAGTAAAAAATTTCAGTTCAAAACTTCAGTTCAAATGCTTTTGGAATTTTTTTTTTGAAAATTTTTTAAGTCCCAGTATGTGCAGATGTGTGCATATGTGTATTCATACATCAGCATATATGAAAAAAAATCAAGAAATATTGCTTCATATATGTATTCATATGGAGCATATATGTTCATATATTTTTCATATGTGATCACATATGAAACATGTATGTGCATATGTGAACATTTTTCACCGGGATAGTTTTTTTTTTGGAAATTTTTTTATGCGTTTTGGAGTAAAAAATTTCATTTCAAAATTTCAGTTCAAATGCTTTTGAAATTTTTTTTTGAAAATTTTATAAGTCCCAGACATATCGCTCATTTACTTGTATAGTGTCATAACTCAAAATGTTTGATTCTACAGAAAACCTGTTTAAAGTTTACAATTGAAATTTGGTTTACATTGCAAAAGGCCCGTAAATAGAAAATGTTATAATGACCTGTTCTCTTCTTAAAAGGTGAGTTTAAAAGATATTAATACGAATTTTTGATACAATATAAAGCAGGATATAATAAATAATTCTGTATCGTTTACTCAAAAACGACATATTTTGAGTTATGACACTATACAAGTAAATGAGCGATATGTACGTGCAGATGTGTGCATATGTGTTTTCATACATCAGCATATATGAAAAAAAATCAAGAAATATTGCTTCATATATGTATTCATATGGAGCATATATGATCACATATTTTTCATATGTGATCACATATGAAACATGTATGTGCATATATGAACATTTTTCACCGGGCGGGTAAAAATTAAATATATATGATCATATATGAAGATATATGGATCATATATGGATTTATATAACCATATATTATCATATATGCCTCCATATATGTTCATACATGATCTGATCCGAAAATTGGCCCGATATGAGGTCATATCGGGCCAATTTTCGGATCAGATCATATATGAACATATATGGAGGCATATATGATAATATATGGTTATATAAATCCATATATGATCCATATATCTTCATATATGATCATATATATTTCATTTTTACTCGGGATGACATTTTATAGGTTACGAGAAATGGAATAATATAGCATACCAGAATATAATATATAAGGTGTTACGAGTAGTGAAAAAGTAATTTTGTATTAAATTTACTCACGTGATTGTAAGTGAGTGTTAGTAGATAAAATATGCTCGTGAGTGTGTGTCGTTAGAAATTTTCTGTCGTGAGCCCATCTCTAGTTTAAACTTATGCATTTTTTTATAAAATAATTATTTTTTATGTTATTGTAATTCATTATGCATCCAATTATAAATAATGCATTATTTCAAACTTTCAAATAATACATAATGTAACCAAATATAAGTCATCCATGATTTAATGTTTAGAAATAATAAATAATAAATAAATTTTTTTCAATAATCATGCATTATGTAGCAAATTATTAGTAATGCATTATTTTTCACTTGAAAATAATACGTTGTGGAACAAATGTTTAGTAGGACATCATAAAATAATGCTACAAATAAGTTATATACATTACCTGGTAATGTGTTATATCAGCGGTTACCAACCTATGGTACGCGTACCACTAGGGGGTACGCGAAAGTGTCCGCGGGGGTACGCAAAATTTTAGTAATTTGAACATTCGTTTTAGATTAATCTTTCAATGCTGGTTCCGAATCTGGCTTCCAAAGTTTTCCATAACGTCAGGTTTTTAAGAAAGTTGAGGTTAAAGTTCACAAAATCGGATTTTTTGTGCAATTCTTTGCGAAATTTTTGGATGATATTTTGAGATCTAACCACTTGTTTTCGATTAACCTTTCGATGCTGATTCCGAATGTGGTTCCCAAATTTTTCTATGATGTCAGGTTTTTGCCAAAGTTCTTAAAAACGTGTTTTTAGGCATTTTTGAGACGGGTTGTAATAGAGTGGAAATTTTGATACCATTTGGATGAGCTCAAAATGCCCTTGGAATTATTGATCAGCCCTCGTATTAAAAAAACATTTAAAAAAATTAAAAAATTATATTTCCGCCCCCTGTGGTGGATTTTTGGAACCTTTTTTAAGAGTTTAAAAACCGTCCGTTGTTTTAATTTTTGGTGTAGAATTGACTGGTAAAATCAGATTTACAATATTTTCAGCCGTTTTTGCTCTGCAGAAAAATCAGCTCAAAATCCGCATTTTCAGATGCATTGAACCAACCACCCCTAGGAGCGAACAATTTTCCAAAAAAATTGTTTTGATCTCCCCTAAATCCTTCAAAAAAAAATATAATACCCGCAGATCAAAAATTTCAAAATTAAATCTTATTTATATTTGAAGTTTATTAACGAAAATAAAAAACTCGTAAGGGGGTACGCGGCTGAAATAATTCAAAATTAGGGGTACGCGAGCCAAAAAGGTTGGTGACCGCTGTGTTATATAATCACTACCCATTACCAAAGTTTTGCTTAGAAAAACGAGAAAAAACTTAAGACTTTGAAAAAAAAAATGCCTGCAAATTTTGTTCTTTTGCCCAAAACATTAGATCATGATAATGTTTTGCGGAAGATTTGGGTGTACTTACCAAAGCAAAATTTTTTTTAGAAAAGATACTGTTATATTACTTTGCTATTGCATGCAAAACGAATTAACACATCAGTCGTGGACCCCATTAAAAAACCAAAGAGCTGTACATTTCGTAAGTGAGTGCAAAAAAGTGTTTTTTCATTTTGGAGAGTATAAAAGATTCGGCACCAAAGAATATAACGCTCTCACTTGTTTTATGTACATTTGATAAACAAATGAAAAATTTTTATGCGAAAAGCTTAGACTTGGTGAAAAAGTAGTTTTGGTAAAAAAAAAATGATTTTTTTCCACGAAAAACAAAACTGTTAAAAAAAAAAATTAAATGAACCCAAAATTTTTGGTGAAATAAAATTTTGATGAAAAAAAGTTTTTGATGAATTGTTTTGATGAAAAAAAAATTTTTTTGATGTAAAAAAAAATGATGAAATTAATATGAAAAAAAATTTTTGGTGAAAAAAAAATTGATAATAAAAAATTTGATAAAAAAATTTGATGAAAAAAAATTGCTGAAAAAAATATGATAAAAAAAAAATTATGGAAAAAAAAAAATTGATGAAAAAAAAAATTGATAAAAAAATAAATTGATGAAAAAAATAAAAATTTGATAAAAAAAAAACAAAAAAATTAATGTATATTAGACCGACTCACCTTATATGGGCAAAAAAAAAGTTAAAGTTGTACCCCCCTCAAAATTAACTTTGACATGTTTTATGAAGATTCTCAAAATATTTGGGCTCTAGCGATAATCTCCCGTGAGCTAAACCGCGTCAAAAAAGGGTCCAAAAATGGTATTTTTCAGAAATAAAAAATTCAGTAAATTTTTTTTTGTCCAATGAATGACCAAAAATAATAGATATTTACGAATTCTTTGATTCTGCATTAAAACATTTTAAAAATCTAACCACAGACTCGAGATAACGAGATGTTTATGTTAGTTTTTTGATGCTTTTCAATTCTATTTTATTGAAAACTTAATTAACTTTGGTATTTTTTGTCCGATTTTCACTTCTAATACATCGTTGGAAAGGTGTTGACAACCGCTTGGGATTTTAGTGAAAAATTAACCCTTAACTGCACTGTCTTACTTTTTTATAACATTTACTTCGACATCATTAAAAAACCATTTTATAAACACAAAAAACATATCATTGTGTAGGAAACACGTTTAATTAATGTATTTGGCCTCAATTAATTTAACCCATGCATGATCAAAATATTTTGGCAAACATTTTTAAAAAAGTTTTTGCGGAAATTATTGAAAACTAGTTGTAATACTTTAAAAAAATAAAATTAAATAAGATTTTTGTTTATCTAGACGTGCTTATTAATATAAAATAATTATTACGTGTAACACTTTCCCGGTAAATTTTTTTTTTTCGAAATTTGTATGTGCAAATTAATTTTAAAAATAAAATATAAACAAATTCTGTCTTAATCGCATATATTCGTGCAAAAAACGCATCTAATAAATAGAAGTATCAATTATATTATTTTTTTTTTAAGTATTACAACTGGACTTAAATTTTTTCCACATTTGTTTTTTAATTGGTCATGAATGGGTTAAATAAAAAATATTAATTTCTATTTATTAGATGAGTTTTTTGCACGAATATATGCGATTAAGAGAAAATTGGTTTATATTTTATTTTTAAAATTTATTTGCACATATAAATTCCGAAAAAAAAAATTTCACCGGGAAAGTGTAACACGCAATAATTATTTGATATTAATAAGCACGTCTAGATAAACAAAACCCTTTTTTATATAATTTTTTTAAGTATTTCAACTAGCTTTCAATAATTTCCGCAAAAACTTTTTTAAAAAGGTTTGCCAAAATATTTTGATCATGAATGGGTTAAATAATTGTGGCCAAATACATTAATTAAAGGTGTTTCCTGCATAAAGATACGCTTTTTTTGGTTATAAAATGGTTTTTAATGACGTCGAAGTAAATGTTATAAAAAAGTAAGACAGTGCAGTTAAGGGTTAATTTTTAACTAAAATCCCAAGCGGTGGTCAACACCTTTCTAACGATGTATTAGAAGTGAAAATCGGACAAAAAATACTAAAGTTATTGAAGTTTTCAGTAAAATCGAATTGAAAATCATCAAAAAACTGACATAAACATCTCGTTATCTCGAGTCTGTGGTTAGATTTTTTAAATGTTTTAATGCAGAATCAAAGAATTCCTAAATATCTATTATATTTGGTCATTCATTGGACAAAAAAAAATTTACTGAATTTTTTATTCATGAAAATTACCATTTTTGGACCCTTTTTTGACGCGGTTTAGCTCACGGGAGATTATCGCTAGAGCCCAAATATTTTGGGAATCTTAATAAAACATGTCAAAGTTAATTTTGAGGGGGGTACATCATCAACTTTTTTTTTTGAGTCACTCTAATGTATATGGTTTTGAATTGAGAAAAGTGTGAAAGAAAAATTTTAATTTTTCTAAAAATTTAAGACATTTTGGATTGTGTCTTACTAGTTTTATATTATCCAGTTATAATAATCTTCAGAAAAACTTTTAATGTAAAATTTATTCAGTTAATAGTCAATAGAACTCTATATGTGAAAATTATTAACAGATCGCAGCCGACATGGATTAAACCCATCATCTGTAATACTTTGCTGTTAACTGCTTGTAACGTACAATCACTCTAGACCGATACGCCAATTTGGCTGTTAAGCAAGTATCAACTAAATCATGATTTTTTCAATTCGAGTTTGGTTGTTGCTGTTGTTTTTTCTAACAGATAAGTTGTTATTGTAATTTGTGTAAACAAACTCTATTTTTAGTAATCATTATTCTTCTGAATCTCCTCCATCAATTCTGATCTAATTACTTATTTTGCAAACATTGCCAAACATGGTCTATATTTTTAGACACAAATGTTAGGTGTTGCCATATTTCCAAAGATACTGATTATTGCCACAAAGGGCGACTTATAGTCGTTACTTTTAAATTATTGTTTCTGTAAAGACAGTCGAGCTCAGGCTATAATTTCAATTGTGTATTATAATTTTTTGATTTGTTATATGAGGCATTCCACACCAAATGTCCCGCTACAGAAAAATATGTGTCCCGTAAATTTCTGAATAGGTTGTTTGGATAGCCCTATATGGAACTAAGAAAATTGCGTTTTTGGTTTTTCAAAAACTGGGCTTAGGAGGTGTGGTCAAATATTGGAAAAATGGTCAAATTTGAGGCGAGTTGCCTTGATTAAATATTTATCACATTAAAACGGAATGCACTACAATCTTAAAAATTTACATTCTTTTATAGTTTTGTATGGGCTATCGAATAAAATTTTTTTCTTTGGAAAATTTTCAGAACCCGTTCTGAAATTTTCTATTTTTTAAAAAAGTCAATTTATCAAAAATCCGGCCACTTTCTTTCCTTTTTTTTTTTTTTTAATTTTTTTTTAAGGTTTGTCCATCCACACAAAAAAAATCAGAAATGTATTTTTCGTTTTTTTCGAGAAAATCGCATTTGAATTTTAAATTTCATAACAATTTTGTAATTTGCTTGTATTTTCTTGTTTTAACGTTGCGAATGAGTAATATTAATTGCATGAATGTTACTCATTCGCAACGTTAATACAAGAAAATACCAAATTTGTTATGAAATTTAAAATTCAAATGCGATTTTCTCGAAAAAACCGAAAAATACATTTCTGATTTTTTTTTGTGTGGATGGACAAACATCTAAACTTAAAAAAAAAAAAATTAAAAACAAAGAAAAAATAGTGGCCGGATTTTTGATAAATTCACTTTTTTAAAAAATGGAAAATTTCAGAACGGGTTCTGAAAATTTTTCAAGGAAAAAAATTGACAATTTTTCCAATATTTGACAACGCCTTCTAAGCCCAGTTTTTGAAAAATTGAAAAACCGAAAACGCAATTTTCTAAGTTCCATATAGGGCTATCCATACAAGCTATTCAGAAGTTTATGGTACACGTGTTTTTTTCGCTGGACATTTGGTGTGGAATGCTTCACATATGGTTTTGAATTGAAAAAAGTGTGAAAGAAAAATTTTATTTTTTATAAAAATTAAAGACATCCTTGTTTGTTTCTTACTAGTTTCATATTATTGATGAAAAAAAATTTTGATGAAAAAAAAAAAAAAAATGACGAAAAAAAAAGTTTTATGAAAAAAAATTTATGAAAAAAAAATTTGATAAAAAAAATTATAAAAAAAGTTTGATGAAGAGAAAAAATTGATGGAAAAAAAATTTATGAAAAAAAGAGTTTGATGAAAAAAAAAAAAAATTGATGGGGGAAAAAAAATTGATGAAAAAAAAATTTAATGGGAAAAAAATTGATAAAAAAAAAATAAATTTGATGCAGAAAAAAAAGTGATGAAAAAAATTTTCTTTTTTGTTGAAAAATAATTATGTTACTTTTTAGTCACCAGCTGGTAAAATACGGTTTAATTCACCTCGAGGTGAATTATTATCTAAGTTACAAACCCAAGTTATTAAAATTTTTGTTTTCTTTTTCGTTAATCGTTAGCTTATATAGTCAAACTGAGGTGGCGTCCTGCAACTTTTTTAAAATTAGACACCAGCCTAAAACATTATCATGTTAAAAAAACTTCGAAAACACAGTGCAACATCAGATTTAGGGCCTCAACCAAACCAAGACAGTTTAAAAGTACTTATGTGTAGTTGTAAAAACCCCAAAGGGTTTAGCTCTGTAACGTCACAATTTTTTTTTATAGCCCACTGAATTTTTCAGTTTTTTTTCAAAGGCGTTGGAAAAAAGTCTAAAAAACTAACATTAATGTTCTTTTGAAGTTAAAATAGTGTATGGATGTCTTCAATAGAATTTTATGGGGAACATTTTTCTAGAGTTAGATAAACCTCTATCTCCCATTTAAATGGGTCATTTACGACATTTTTCTAAGAAATAACTCAGAAACCTACTAAGATGTGCGTTTAAAGGGTTAAAATGTTCTACGATTATTTTCAGCATCAAATTTCACTGGGGGTCACTGAAGGCAAAAAGTTCAACCGGTAAACGAAAAATGCATAAAAAAGGTTAATTCTAAGTATCGTTTTATCGCTGTTCAAAGTTGGTATTTTGCCACAATTTTATGAGAAATACATAATGTTTAAATGATCGTATCTTTGGAACGCATCATCCGATTATCACGAAATAAAGCGCAAAATAATGGTTATGTCTTGTACTTAAAACAGAATTTTGAAAAAGGATAGGATGCTTTGCAAAAAGGATATTGAAATTAAAAAAATGTCCTTAATTTGCAAATATCTCAAAATGCGTATCTTTAATTTTCCTTTATTTTTTTGCACATATAGCCCAAAATGTACTTAACAACATATGCAAATCCCAAATTGGGGTGATAAGTGGCTTAATTGTATACGCGGTTTCATGAAACGACTTATTGATTTTTGTTAATAACTCTTGTTTACAAATGAAAAACAATTTCTGCGCACTATCTGATAATATTTTTTTTATATGTATTTTTGATCGCTAAACTCAAAAATTTCATTAAAACAACATTTCGCGAATACATTTTTGTTAAATGAATTGTTTAGCGTTTTTTGGAGGTATTTTAACTATTTTGTTTATATCTTAAGTTCTGTTTATCTGATCTTCTCGCAATAAAAACCAAGCTAAAGATAATCTAATTTCAAACAAATCCTACATTCATCATTTTTTCACCAGTTCATAGCATTACGCGCAAATAATTTTTTTAGCGTTATTTGGAGGTATTTTGACTATTTTTCTTATATATTGAGTTCCGTTTATCTGATCCTTCCGAAATAAGAACCAAATTAAAGACAATCAAATTTCCAACAAATCCTTCATTCATTATTTTTATATCAGTTCATAAATTTACGCGCAATAGGCAAACAAAGAAAACCATTTTTTTTTATTAACAAAGCTCATTTCTAAAAAAATTTTAAAAAACAGAAATCGTTACAAATTAGCAATTTTTTATTTATCTTAAAAGCCTGAACATTTACAACGATTATAAAAGGGTTTCATTAAAATCTATGAGCAAATACCAAAGTTATGAAAAATTTTATGAAACTACCCTAAAGATTTTCCTTGTTTTTTTAAACAGCTTAATTTTTGACTTTTTTTTATATATCAATATAATACCTTTAGTGCTTTTCTCATGTATTTTCATATAATTTGTGATAACTTCGGAGTTAACCTATTGATTTTCATCAAATCAACTTTATTATATTTCTAAATGTTCAGGCTTTGCATATAAATAAAAAAACATAATTAATTGCAAAGATTTCTATTTCTTTACATTTTTTTTCAACGATTTGTTAATCAAAAAACTTATATTAGTCATATGTTTGCCTATTGCGCGTAAAGTTAATAACTGATATAAAAATAATGAATGAAGGATTTATTGGAAATTTGATTGTCTTTAATTTGGTTCTTATTTCGGAAGGATCAGATAAACGGAACTCAAGATATAAGAAAAATAGTCAAAATACCTTTAAATAACGCTAAAAAAAATTATTTGCGCGTAAAGCTATGAACTGATGAGAAAATGATGAATGTAGGATTTGTTGGAAATTTGATTATCTTTATTTTGGTTTTTATTGCGAGAAGATCAGATAAACAGAACTTAAGATATAAGCAAAATAGTTAAAATACCTCCAAAAAACGCTAAAAAATTCATTTAACAAAAATGTATTCGCGAAATGTTGTTTTAATGAAATTTTTGAGTTTAGCGATCAAAAATACATATAAAAAAAAATATTCGCGGTTAGTGCGCAGAAATTGTTTTTCATTTGTAAACGAGAGTTATTAACAAAAATCAATAAGGCGTTTCATGAAACCGCGTTTACAATTAAACTGCTTATCACCCCAATTTGGGATTTGCATATGTTGTTAGGTACATATTGGGCTATATGTTCAAAAAAATATAGGAAAATTAAAGATACGCATTTTGAGATATTTGCAAATTAAGGACATTTTTTTAATTTCAATATCCTTTTTGCAAAGCATCCTATCCTTTTTTAAAATTCTGCTTTAAGTACAGGACATAACCATTATTTTGCGCTTTATTTCGTGGCAATCGGATGATGCGTTCCGAAGATATGATCATTTAAACATTGTGTATTTATCATACAATTGTTGCAAAATACCAACTTTGAACAGCGATAAAACGCGAACCATTCACAATTTTGACTAAAAAACAAAAACCGAAATTCAACAAAAATCAGAAGAACATATATACCAATTTTTAATACAATTAAAATAGGTAAGGCCGAAAAAGTGTTTTTTTTCGTAGTCAAAAATTTTGGAATTCTTCTTAACTTTTTATATTTTTTCCTATATTTTTTGGTTACAATTGTATACATTTTCTGGAAAAAATATAAAAATATGAAGGACACTTTACAATTTATCTTTTTCTGCATTTTCCTTACACCAGCCGAACTTTCTGCCTTCAGTAACCCCTAGTGAAATTTGATGCTGAACATATTCGTAGAACATTTTAACCCTTTAAACGCTAGTCTTAGTAGACTTTTGAGCCATTTCTTAAGAAAAGTACAAAGGGTTAATATATTCTAGAAAAAAATTCCCCATCAAATTCTGTTGAAGACATCCAAACACTATTTTAAGCTCAAAAGAACGGTTACATTATTTTTTTCGACTTTTTTCAAACGCCTTTAAAAAAAAAATGAAAAATTCAGTGGGCTATAAAAAAAATTTGAGACTTTACAGAGCAAAACCCATTGGGGGTTTTGCTACTACACATAAGTACTTTCAAACTGTCTTGGTTTGGTTGAGGCCCTAAGAAATGACCCTTCAATTGAGTCACAGTGAAATTTTCTTAAAAAAAAGATAGCAAATTATTTCTGTAAAATTATAAAATAATCTGCTTAAAGTATGTTACAAAATATTTTGAAAATCAGCAAACAGAATCAGTTAAAACGCAGTAAAATGTCTGTTATTTTCTAAAAATCAATGACAGAGATTTTAGTTAAAATATCCTTTTCAATAGAACAATCTGCTAAAAGATTGCTAATTCAAATTGAAAGTCGCTTAACAGATTTTTTGACAGAGTTTTTCCTTTGAGTGTAGTTGTATGTGTATCTGCATGGCCACTTTTTGTAATTTTGCGAACAATATTGTAGCTAAAATAATATTTTCCAATTTCAGGACACATAGGAGGTAGGCGTGTCCTTGCAAAGATTTTTCTAAAAACATATATTTTTCTTAACTAAGGTAGTTTATGCTAGTATGCAAATTTCAAAAATATCTAACTACACCTTCTATTTTGTCCCTTCGTTATATGGGTTTAACCCTCTCTCCCCTTACTATAATTCAATTGACTTAAATAAAAACTTAAAATTCCCACCAAAATTCTTTAAATGAAAATGTTTTTATATATTAACTTTCTTAAATGTGTTCAATTTTTCTTTTAGTTTAACCCTTTTTTTAATTTCTTCCTTTTGCCAAAAAGAATCCTTTAATTCCTTTTAATACTTGGGGTCACGTACTTGATTACATTTGTAATTCCCATATTTTTGTTTTTTGTTCTTCTTATTTTTTTGTTTCTTAAGACTTTCATTTAAAATTAAAAATCCTTTATTTAAATGTTTTTTCTTTTTTTTATACATTTCTCAGATATTATTTTTTTTTGCTGTGGCCAATTTATTTTTGTAATATTTTTCTTACTCAACTGTGATGTTTGTGTTGAAATTCTTTACGCCCACTTTAATATTCTAAGCGTGTTGTTTAATCCCTCCCATTACACTTAAATAAATATTCTTGTGTTTGCCCCCCACCCCTGCCGCGCGATAGACTGCTTGCTATTGTTCTGATTGTTTTAGCGAAAAAGTAGTGAAAAATCATAATTTTTTTTATATTATTTTTCTTTATTATTTTCTCCCTTAAATTAAATACATTTTTCATGATTTTATTCCTGGAACAACCCCATAAAACCCACTATTGTTTGTGGTTGTGGCATTATTTGTAAAGTCCTAACGTCCATATCCTTTTCATAAGCAGCTAATTTAAAAGAAGAGAAGTGTATAGTGTGGAAATATTTTCAGAGGAAAACTTAATTTTTTAGCGATTATGTGTGTAAACAAGTCATTTAAACAGAATCATGGATTTTTTTTATTCATTGTTTTTGTTTAAAAATATGAATTTTTTTTTTTTTTAAAGTAAGTCTTTGTAAAGTGACCCTTTTAAGTGGTATTGTTATATTTTGTTTTTTTTTTGTTTTTTATTCCCTTTTCTAAAATTTTTCTGTAAAACGATATTTAATTTATTCATAGATATTTTTGCGGTTTAACACGCTTATTGTATTTTGATTTCATATTTTATACAACAAATATAATGATTTAGATAACAATTCGTTGCGGACCAGATGACAACCAAATGATAGTGTCAACATTATGAAGAGCAAAGTTTTGTTAAATATATTACATTTTGTTACAGCGAAATTGTAACTGATTCCCATTGTGACAAAATTAATATATTATGTTCGTGCGTACGATTAGCTCTTGTGTCTAGGAAATGTTTTGTACAACCCAAATCAAGACTTATACCTATTTGAAACTGTTGGAATTTAAAACATATAGTTTTAAATAGCAATTAAAAACCAATACCGATTCAGTTGCAACACCGATACCAAAATAATTCAAAAATAATACAAGTACAGACCATTTAATTTCCTACACAAGTGGTTTTCGAAAAAATGGGTCCAGGTCTAATCATGGGCTGATTGAATCTATCTTTTGCAAGATTTTTAATTTGTGCAGAAATCTCAAACAAACCCTTTTTTTTGAGAAAAAGACTTCGTTTAAATAGACTGAAGAAACTGAATATCAGGCGATTTTTTTTTACGGAGGTTTAGTCCAAATATTGTTTGTATACTCTCTAAAAAAAGGGATGTAAAAAATAGGAAAATTTACAAAATTTTGAGAAAAAATGGTTATATTTGTTTAAAAAATATTTTTTTTTGTTTTAGTTCATATTTTTCTTAAAAATGAGGAAAACAAATTTAACTAGAAAATGGGAAATATTTTACTATTGGGTAAAAATATATATAACCATCTGATCGATTGCATCACCCTTTCAGAACTGGATAAAAATTGGTGGAAATATTGTATACAAATAGGAAAAGAAAACTTCCAATTTTTCGGCCGCTGGACCAAATAGTTCCGGAGATACCACGGTTTGAATAATGAAAAAATCATAAATATCTTACTGAAGTGCTCATACATTTTTGACCATATCTCTGTCAATCTTAATGATACGAATCTCTGTGATATCTCATTTTAAAGGTAATGGGGTCAACATTAAAATAAAATTTAGCAAGATTATTTTTGTTAATGCTTAAATGTCATATTTAGGAAATCCGTGATTTAAGATAAAATATCTCAAAAACGGGTATTTTTAAATCTTTTTAAAAAATATATGTTAATCCTTTATCCCTTCTTTATACCTATGTTCAAATCGTAGAGTGGTGTCTCAATTGGTTCTCGAGTTCTGCAAAAAATTGTTAGGCCGCATTAGAAAAAATTTGTTATTTTCATGGTCAAATTTACAAAAATGTTTTAAAGTTGACGAGTTAGTGATGCTGTTCTTCGATTCTAATAGATTTTTGATGCAGAAGACGAATATGATATTAAAATTGCAATATTAGCTCTTTTTTTTTAATATTTGCAAAAAAAAAAAGTTTGCAATTTTTTTTGCAAAAAACTCAAGAACCAGAGCTCATTTTAAAATTTCGACATCGTGTTCGTGATCTTCGTCTATTAGAAACGAAGTACGGCATCACGTAGCAATTTTAAAAAGTACGAATTTTTCGCAAAAACTCCAGAACAATTGCATATTTTGAAATTTTGAGATTATATTCGTTATCTTCACCCCAAAATCTATTAGAAACAAAGTGTGGCATGACAAATGCATCAACTTTAAGAAATGCGATTTTTTTGCAAATAACTCTAGAACAAGTGCTTATTTCGCAACTTTGAGATCATATTCGTAATCTACATCCCAAAACCTATTAGAATCGAAGAACAGCATCACTAACTCGTCAACTTTAAAAATTTTTGTAAATTTTACCATGAAAATAAAAAAAAAAATTTCTAATGCGGCGTAACAATTTTTTGCATAACTCGAGAGCCAGTTGAGACCACACTCTACGGTTTGAACATAAGTATAAGGAAGAGATAAAGGATTAACATATATTTTTTTAAAAGATTTAAAAATACCCTTTTTTGAGACATTTCATCTTAAACCACTGATTTCCTAAATATGACATTTAAGCATCAACAAAAAAAAATCTTGCTGAATTTTATTTTAATGTGGACCCCATTACCTTTAAAATGAGATATCACTGAGATTCGTATCATTAAGATTGACAGAGATATGGTAAAAAACGTATGACCACTTCAATAAGACTTATGATTTTTTCATTTTTCAAACCCTGGTATCTCCGGAACTATTTGGTCCAGCGGCCCAAAAATTGAAGTTTTTCTTTTACTACTTGAATACAACATTTTTACCGAGTTTGAAAGGGGTCATGTCCAAAATGCTAATTTTATTGGATGGTTACAGATGGATTTACCGTATATTTTAATTCAAACACATTTTAGGACACCCTTGGTTCACACCCTGTTGGAACGAGACCACGTTAGGTTACATAACGGTCGCCATAGACTTTGATCCCATACTTTTGTCCTTTTCGTTCTACCTTTGTTAGTTTTTAAGATACGGAATCTAGGGGCCCGATAGGGTCTTGAGAATCTTATAGTCTGCGTAACTCAAAAAGTATTACTCGGAGGGCTTCCGAATATTTTGCGGAAGTACTCTACGAGTCAAGAGCTACAAAAATGCCGCCGGATTTTTTTTGTCGTGGTGGCAGTATTTACTGAGATATGTGCATTAGGGTTATAACTTTTTTTGACCGTCATTCTCCTAAGGGGCTATCTATTGTATTAATGATAAAAATTACTAACGCACCGAAAGCGATTTCTAAAATACTTTTAATGATTTTTTTTTTCATTATTTTTTTGATAACCTCTTTAATCATTTCCCCTGATTCAAAAACGGACTTCACCATTGAAATCAGCATGATTTAATTTTATAGAAATGATGCTCAGATCTTGAGGCACAAAATTTTTTTACTTTTTGTAATGTAGTGTTGTTAACCACTTAATTGCGTTTGGTGCGTGAGCTTTTTTAACGATCGCGAAAAACTAAAAACGCAATTCTTAATATTTTTCCATCCCCTACATGATTTTACCTTGGTAGACAAGATATTTGCAAAAATTGAAAAAAGTTAAAATAATAGCCCATGAATTGGGCTATGAGAATATCCGCCATATTCTCCGGATTTTGCCCCCAGTGACTATTTCCTATTTCCAAACCTAAAGAAACAATCTAAGGATTGTCGCTGCGTTTTGGATGAAACCAAAAAAAGTCGATAGACTTTAGTGCCACGGTTTTAAAACGGTCACTCAAATTTTTCTATCACGTCACAATTTTGGGGAAAATTGCTACTAAAGTGTCAAAAAGGCTAATTTTGTCCATTTTGGAAAGCCTACAAAATAATACCCTGACATGCGAATGACTTGGTTTCAAGCGCATTCGAAAAATCTAATCTAAGTACACTCAAAAAAAAAACTCTGTCAAAAAATCTGTAAAACGACTTTTAATTTGTATTAGCAATCTTTTAGCAGATTGTTCTGCTGAAAAGGATATTTTTACTAAAATCTCTGTCATTCAGTTTTAGAAAATAACAGTCATTTTACTGCCTTTTAACTGATTCCGTTGAATTTCAAAATATTTTTAAACATATTTTAGCAGATTATTTTCTAATTTTACAGAAATAATTTTCTATTATTCTTTTTCCAAGAAAGTTTTTTTTTTCAAAGTGTTAATTTTTTTTCGTTTTTTTATACAATTTAAAAGATATTTCTGAACATATTTTTAGCAGACTATTTTGAAATTTTACAGAAGTAATTTGCTGTCATAATTTTTGTCAAACAAATTTTGAAGAAAATTTTCCAAGTTTTTTTCAAAAAATTTTTTTTCCGTTTTTTATACAATTAAAACGAGTGAGACTAAAAATTGACAAAACTAAAAAAAATTAGTACATAATTTTACAGAAACATTTTTTTTTATTTATTTTGTTTTAAGTTTAAATTAGTTAATTAAATTTTCATGAAAACAAATTTTCTAAAAGCAAAAATTTTCTAGAAAATGTCTTAGCAGATTTCTCTGCTGTTTTGACAGATTTCTCTGTTGATTTCACCTAGATTTTTAGAATCATGATTTTCAGCAAACCGTGTATGCTAAAATCAGCAGATTTCTCATATGGCTCAAAATGGGTGTATTTTAGCGGATTTTTCTGCTTGATTGGTCAGAGAATTTATTTTGAGTGTATGAATTTGTATAGAAATTTGTTAAAAAACACTGTACTTACTAAATATTTAAAAATTGAAGGTTTTTTGTTAATGATTTTAATTTTATCTTTAAGAGAAAATTACAGACTTTCGCATGGGATTGATACTAGAGTTGTCAAAACCGATTTCCGAAGTATTCGAAAAATCGATTTTTTTCTATTTTTCCGGTTTTTTAAAGCCGGTTTTTTAAAAAGGCCGGTTTTCGAAGTATTCGAGAAACCGATCTTTTGGTCTCGAATAATCGACTTTTTTATATATTTATTTTTTTCGTTATTTTGCATTCAATGAAATTTTTTAGTAAACATCTCTAAGTTGAGAAATCGGATGTCCCCAAATCATTTGAAATGTCCCGGGTAAAAATTAAATATATATGATCATATATGAAGATATATGGATCATATATGGATTTATATAACCATATATTATCATATATGCCTCCATATATGTTCATATATGATCTGATCCGAAAATTGGCCCGATATGACCTCATATCGGGCCAATTTTCGGATCAGATCATATATGAACATATATGGAGGCATATATGATAATATATGGTTATATAAATCCATATATGAAAATTGGCCCGATATGACCTCATATCGGGCCAATTTTCGGATCAGATCATATATGAACATATATGGAGGCATATATGATAATATATGGTTATATAAATCCATATATGATCCATATATCTTCATATATGATCATATATATTTCATTTTTACCCGGGGTATCCTTTTTTTGCCTTACTTACGAGCATATTTTTTTCTACTCACAATCACGTGAGTAAATTTATGACAACTCACACTGACGTTCATTCACACTCACGTTCACTCACACTCACGAAACTTTTTATACAAAAAAAAATCTTTTAAAAATTAAGATTTCAAATGTTTCAGAAGCTTCAACGGCAAATGGGACGGAGTATCACTGGCGCTTTGAGAACAACATCAGCCGACTCTATCGACACTTTATTGCACTTATTACCAATTGATCTCTTTGCTAAGGGCGAGGCTTACAAAGCTTGCCTCAGACTCAAAGAGTCAAATTGGTTCAAGTATCGCAACTTTGGACACAGTAACATTGCTAATATGAACCGTATTGACTCTGATTACACAGTGCCCAAACTATTTTTCGACCGGAAATATGAAGTTAGATTTCCGGATCGAGAATTCTGGTCGACCTGGCAGGGCCCTCCTGCGAACTCAATAAATATCTTTACAGATGGATCGAAGCAATCGCATGGTGTTGGAGCTGGTTTCACGATACTGGAACTAGACCAACACTTATCTTTTAAATTACCCGTGGACTCGAGTATCTTTCAGGCTGAGATAGCTGCTATATCAAAAGCTGTGGAATATATGGCAAAGGAAAAAGGTGCCACCCTTAATTTCTATGTGGATAGTCAAGCTGCTCTAAAAGCACTCTTGAGCTACCAAATTAAATCGAAAACGGTTTTAAAGTGTTACGAGAATTTAAAACAACTTTGCTTAAATAATGAAGTTACCTTATTATTGGTACCAGGGCACGAAGGAATAGAAGGAAACGAGAAAGCAGATGAACTCGCGAAACTTGGAGCAGATGGCATAGGTACCACCATAATGCTTTCACCGCCACTCCAGCATTTCAAACTAAAACGAAATACCCTTACTGTCGCCAAAGCAAATCGAAGATGGAAGTAACTTGGGACAAGTCGTATAAGCAGAATTTTATGGCCACGCTATGATTTAGGAAGAACTAAATTCTTACTTACACTTACGAGAATAGAATGTCGTATGTTGACAGGTTTAATAACGGGACACTGTCTTGTCGGAAAACATGCCAAGAACATGAATCTTATTACGGACGCAAACTGTAAAAGGTGCGAGACACCAGACGTCGAAGAGACTATTGAACACATCCTGTGTCACTGCCCGGCTTTGGCACGAACTCGACTATCAGTTATAGGAAGTTCACAGTTCGAGACTTTGGAGGAAATTACGAGGATAGACCTGAAGAGCTCGAAACAATTCGCAATGAAGGTCAATGTATTTAGTTTACATCGATAAGCGGAAAAAGTTTTGTGGTATCGCTATGGACCAATTGGTCTATGCGGAGTGCCCCTCTGGCACCGCCACCCTAACCTAACCTAACCTAACCTAAGATTTCAAAAATGTAAGAAAATTTTTAGCAAAATTTAAATTTTAGCCAAATTCTACAATTTTTTTTGTCTTTTTCGGGATTTTTAAATTTGTTTGCTTTTTTTGGGACGAAAGGAAATATGAAGAACAAATAAATCACGCAAACTCACGCAAAAAAATCGTCTCATGCATACTCACTCACGCAAAAATCTTGCTCACACACACTCACTCACGCAATTTTTTTCCTCTAACACCCTCATACAATCACGTGAGTTACTTAAATTTCAGTCACACTCACGCGTGAATCACGCACTAAACTGCTCATGTGCCAATCTCTATTCTGAAGTATGTACAAATAGCTTGTTTTGCTTTCCTTTTTTATTGTTTTATTTTACTTTTTTATCAAATAAACAATTAAAAAACAAAAACCGAAAAACCGATTATTCGCAACCGGTTTTTAGTTACAAAACCGAAAAACCGATTTTTTTAAAAGGCGGTTTTTCGAAGTATTCGAAAATCGGTTTTTGAAATTGACGAATATTTGACAACTCTAGATTGATACCAGTCATTCGCATGTCAGGATATTATTTTATGAGCTTAAAAAAAGGGTCAAGAATGCCCTTTTCGGCACTTTAACCGCGAATTACTCAAAATCCTGATTTGATAGACAAATTTGGGCTGCGGATTTAAAATCAGCTCAACAAACACGAGAATCCAATACACATTTTCTTGTTAAGCTGTGTTATCACTGTTGCCAGATTTAACGATTTCTCTGCATTTTGACGATTTTTACTCCCCAAAATAGCAAAATGACGATTTGACGATTTTTGCCCAAAAAATGACGATTTTTAAAAATAACAAAAACCTGACAATTTTGTCTACTTTTTAAAATTTTTTTAACAGAACTTTAGTATTCTATGAATTTTTTTTTGCTTATTGTTAGTTAAAAAAACTATCGACCAATATTTTTGTACAAAAAGGGACAAACGAAACAATTGCACAGAAAAATCAACCTTTTTTTGTTGTTTTGTCCATTAAAAAAATATTGTATAACATAAAAAAAAAATTTGGTCAATATGAAAGGTCATTATGTGAGAAACCAACACTTTCATTTTGTTCATTTTGGTTCAAAATTACGCCCTCTATTGGAAAAAAATTAAAAAAAAATTACAAAAAGTCAATTACTAAATACACCGATTCAATAACTTTAGTATTTGAATATCCTCCGAGCACGAAAATTTTAATATAGATTACTCAAGTAATTGGTTCAATTACTAAAATAATTGAACCAATTACCAACCAATTGAACCAATTACTTGAGTTATCAATATTACAATTTTCGTGCTCGGAGGAAATTCAAATACCAAAGTAATTGAATCGGTGTATTTAGTAATTGATTTTTTTATTTTTTTTTTATATTTTCCCAATAGAGGGCTTAATTTTGAACCAAAATTAAAAAAATTGAAAGTAGTTCGTTTCTCACATAATCACCTTTCATTTTGACTAATTTTTTTTTCTTTTATGTTGTAAAATATTTTTTTATTGGACAAAACAACAAAAAACAGGCTGTTTTTTCTGTGTGAGAGTGTTACATCCTCTTTTTTTGGAGTTTTTTGGCGGAGGACCTTTCTTTGATTTATTATGATATTTATGCAATTTTATTATTTTTATTTTTTTATAGAAGTATCCACAAAAAAAAGGGTGGACAGAAAAAAATAATACATTTTCCAATTAACTTGACCCAACTGCATAACCTTTTCTTCTATAAAAATATTACATATGCTTAAAACTACAAACAAAAAATGTAAAAAAAAAATCAGAGGTAGGTTTAGTTTTACAAGGGGGAACTTTGTTCTTCCTGGTCTGATTTTACCAATTTTTTAACTGAATCATCCACAAGATATATTTGTGCCAAACTGCATGGATTTAGCTCTTTTGAAATTGGACTGCATCATGTTTTCAACAGACGGGCGGACATCGCTTGAATGTCTTAAAATTACTTTTGACGATTTTTTGACGATTTTTGCAAATAGGATGACGATTTTTTATATAAAAATCATACATTTTTGACGATTTTGTGCCCAACATTCTGGCAACCCTGTGTGTTATTAAGAAATTTTCCAATTATTTCCTGTCATCAAAAAATTGTGATAATATTGTTGTGGTCCACACATCAAGTGTCACAATCTCAATTATTTCAACCCAGTGTGAAGTACAGTAAAAATTAATTTCTAGAATCTTTTCTGAATTTTCCAATATTTAGTTGTTTGAGAATAATCGATTTATTTTAAACAGTGGCACCCTGCTATGAAAAATGTGGATTTTTGGAAAATTTCGACAAAAAAAATAGGGACCCTGAAAATGTGTGGAGATGATAATTGAATAAACTTTAAATTATAAAAATTGTAAATATAGTAATAATTTCTGAATCGGATTATGCATCGTTTCTGCATTTTAGCTTCATCAGTGATTCTATATTATTACACTCAAAAAAAAAAAAATATCGTTTAAAATTACCAAAAAACCTCGTAAAATAATTTTGTGCTTCCTCCTCTTTTACGAGAGTTCCTAGTAAAAATTACAATTTTATTGGTAAAAACTTAAATAAAATTACAAAGAGTTTACAAGTTTTTTTTTTCAATAAAATTGTAAATTTACAACTTCTTCGAAGCGATAAAACTTACCAGGACTTCTTGTGACTTTACTAGATTTTGTGCTACCTCCAATTTTACGCGAATTTCTAGTAAAAATTACGAGTTTTTTTTTGTAATTTTACAAGTTTTTTACCAATAAAATTGTAAATTTACAAGTTCTTTGATGCGATAATACTTTCAAGAAATTCTTGTGACTTAACTAGACTTTTTTTTGTAAAATTACCTTGCAAGGTAAATTTATAAAAGGTATTATTCACTAACCTAACTTTTAATCTATAGTAAGTTTTTTTGACAAATTTTAAAACAATATTTCCGAATTTTCAAAACGAAATAAAAATAATTTTTTCAGCATAAATGACTCGAGTTCACACTACACTGTTTGTTCTAAAAAATATTTGAATTTTTCTGATTAATTTTTATTAAAAAATAAAAATTGTTTTATTCGACCTTTAAAATATTATATTTTGAGGATGTTTATTCTGGCTCGAGGTCATTATTTTCTTTACTAATTAAAACCATGATATTCTCATAGCATAATTTTCAAGAAAATTATTTTTTGTTTTAAATTTATTTAAGTTGGTCATTTTTGCAAGACTTAATCGACACGTGTTTCGGAATATGTCAGATTCCATTGTCAAGATTATTTAGCAAAAATAGAAACGATTTACTACAATGTAGCAAACGAGTCTAATGATAAATCGTTTGTGCACAAACTAAAATATTAGTACATATTCGACTTTATCCACATTGGGAATTAAAAAGACGAAGAAATTGTACTATACTAGTAAAGCAACGATTGTCAATAACCAACAAAAATATTTAAAACATTTTACATATCGCTCCTTTACTTGTATAGTGTCATAACTCAAAAAATGCGTTTTTTGAGTAAATGATGCAGAATTATTCGTTATATCGTGCTTTGTATTTTGTCAAAAATTCGTATTAATATCTTTTAAACTCACCGTTTGAGAAGAGTACACGCCATTATTACATTTTCTATGTACCGCACCTAGAAAAGTTTTACAATAACTATTTGCTGTTATTAAAAAAGTTTTTAGTTAAAGTTGTTTTAAACGTTTTATCGTTTGTTTTTCAAGGAAAATAAAATATTGAATGATTTATACAGTTGAAAAAACAATAAACTACAAAAGTTACGGAAAAATATTTTAATCAGTTAAATTATTTGTGACTGATTATTCCATATAATTTTACAGAAGTGCGGTTTTTGTAGTTTGTTATTCAAAAAATTTTATTTTTACTTCACAAAATAAAAAAATTTAAACAGTTAAAATAACTGAAATATCGATTGTTTTTACGGAATGTCTAGTCATTTATTAACGTTTAAAAATAACTGAAAAATTATGTTGTTTCAAATAAAATATAAGTAGTCCGTTTTTTAAAAGGAAAATCGATTGTTTTAAAGGTTTTTTCAGTTGAATTTACTTACAAAATATTTTGAGTGCGGCCTTTTTCAATTAAAAACCAGTTTCAATAGCAAACTTTAAACGTTTTTTCTGCAAAATCAAATATTTTGAGTTGTGACACTATATAAGTAAAGGAGCGATATGATAGTCCATTAGACTACAACAATATGTTTTTTGTTGTTGTGAATGAAATTATACCATATTAGAGCTATTCATCACTATGGCGTGCCAACCATTATGTTCAAATTCTGATTAATTTTTATTAAAAAATAAAAATTGTTTTATTCCACCTTTAAAATATTATATTTTGAGCCAGAATAAACATCCTCAAAATATAATATTTTTAAGGTCGAATAAAACAATTTTTATTTTTTAATAAAAATTAATCAGAATTTGAACATAATGGTTGGCACGCCATAGTGATGAATAGCCCTAATATGGTATAATTTCATTCACAACAACAAAAAACATATTGTTGTAGTCCAATGGACTATCATATGTAAAATGTTTTAAATATTTTTGTTGGTTATTGACAATCGTTACTTTACTAGTATAGTACAATTTCTTCGTCTTTTTAATTTCAATTGTGGATATAGTCGAATATGTACTAATATTTTAGTTTGTGCGCAAACGATTTGTCATTAGACTCGTTTGCTACTTTGTAGTAAATCGTTTCTATTTTTGCTAAATAATCTTGACAATGGAATCTGACAAATTCCGAAACACGTGTCGATTAAGTCTTGCAAAAATGACCAACATAAATAAATTTAAAACAAAAAATAATTTTCTTGAAAATTATGCTATGAGAATATCATGGTTTTAATTAGTAAAGAAAATAATGACCTCGACCCAGAATAAACATCCTCAAAATTTGAATTTTTTTCAATTTGTTTCTTGAAAAATAAAAGTATTTCGTTTGAGTTTCAATATTTTTTATAATTTAGTGGTTTTCTAAAATTTCAAAGGCTTGAAATGCGTTTAGATTGGTTAAATTGTTTTCATTTACGTCACAAAAATATTACCTTTAAAAATCTACCTTGTTACCTTGTTAAATTGGGATTACGGGACTATTTCTAGTAATTTGACAAGGTTTGTTTTTGAGTAAATATTTATATGTTTAACATTTAAAAATTGTTAAATTGTCTGTATATATATAGAATTTTTTATTATATTTGTCTGCTGGTGGAGTTGAACCTGAGGTTACTAAACACCACGTTACACTTGTAAGAACTGTAATTGTCTGCTGCTTAGACAGATCGACCACACTAGCATCAAGTATAGCATCAACTATATTGTGGTTTTCTAAAAAAGATTTTATGAACAATGTTAAACAAAAAACTTTTATAACTTGTCCAGTTCTTCCTATTATTTTTTCGTGTCTTTTTAACAGGTCTTTTAATAAATATTTTCTACAATTAAAATTTTTCGACAAATTTTGTAATTCTTAAAATGTTAAAATTATTGACAATATACTACGTAATTTTCCAAAACATTGAATTCAAAATGAGAATCTAATTACAATTAAAAGCTTACAAGAAAAAAAGATAAATAAACATAAATTAATCCCATATTACTGCGAACCAAACAGCGAAACATCTACCACACAAAACTGCCAGCACTTCAAGCAGCAATAACCCATTTATTCTATTGAATAACTAACTTACGCCTTTAATACCAGTTATTCCATTATTTCATGCTACTTACGAGCCAAGACATTCATTCATCCAGGCATTCCACCAATACGACTTAAGACTATAAATGAAATGACCGTCACGAAAAAGAGTTAAGTACAAGCTGTATTGTTTTTGTACGAGTATTTATGTTTAATGAAACAACAGAGCGTATGCAAAACGCGTAGAAAAAATACGCTGAAAATGACGATTACTAATACTTAAGACGTATACAATAGGGTGGCTCGATTTTGAAAATTTTATCTCTGATCAAATTCTAATACCCCCAAAAGTGTCGGTCCCTTAAGGGTATCTCACACACAGAAAAAAATATTGAGAAAAACAATTTGAGTAATCACTAGAGTTGTCAGTCGATTAAGAATAATTCGATTAATCGATCAAATAAAACCCAACTCTTGTTCGAATAATTCAAAAATGACGATTTTCGAATAACGAATAAATCGATTAATTAATGTCGATTAATCGAACAATTTTTTTTAATTAAAAAATTAAATAAATGCTAAGAATTTAATTTATTCTCATAAATTTTGAAAGATTTTATACAAAATGTAGGAAAGTTAAAATTTATTGTAGCCAATAGCCCTGGATAGCACATCAATTAGGAAATATTAATAATTCTTTTGCATCAGACTTACTAAAACGTATTAAAATAAGAATTAATGAGAGACGTACATACATATAAAAATGTTAAATACGGTAATAATTTTTCTAAATTCTGGAAATTTTCCGAGCAATGAAAGTTTCTTAAAATATTCTCCAAAAAGCGAAACAAAATAATATGCAAATGAATGAATTATACTCCAGATTATTTTATGTTGAAAGTAATCACAATAATTCAGATAAAAGTATTGAAATAGAGGAAGTTATTAGTAATGAAAATAATAATCTTTTATGCGAGTTAAATAATTCAATTCAAAGTAACATATTAAAAATTCAGAAAATAAAAGGACTTCAGCGATATATCAGACGATATGGTATATTTGGGAAAATCTGAAAAAAGAACAGAAAAATTAGATAAACTTTTGTATGATCTTCTTACTATATCACCTACTTCAACAATTAGCGAAAGAATCGTTTGAAAGCAAAAAAATTGAGTCAACTTTTATTTTTAAAAGATTATTTCTTAAGAACAACTTAAATTGTCTTATTTGACAAAAATTAAAATCATTTATGATATATTTTGTCTGAATTCTTCAAATAATAATTTGTATTTGAATTATTTCTCAACAAGTATTAAAATCCACATCCGTTAATTAAAAGTGATCTCAGTTATTCAATTTTTAAGTTTTTTTAACTTTTAAATATTTTATTTTTAAGTTTTTTATGCATTTTTCGTTAATAAAAATTTTAACTTTCTTATTTTAAGTTATTTTATATGAATTGTTTATTTTTTTTTTGTTAATAAAAATATTTTTTAAAATAATTTTTTTATTCGTTATTCTCTTCGATTAATCGAATAAATTTTGATCTTTAATCGTTTGATCGAACGAGGAAAAACAATTAGTTGAATTATTCGAACAAAGTTGAAAGTCGAATAATTGACAACTCTAGTAATCACTTATTTAAATTTTTAAATAAGATTTGAGTATTTTTTTAATTGACGCAATTAAAAATTTACTCAAAAACTAAAAAAAAAAATTGAGTAAATAATTTAATACAAAATTTAATAATTTTTTTTATTTTTTTTATTCTCTTCGTGTTTAGAATTCTCGTTTAGATTATTGTTGTTTGTGTATGTATATGAAAGTTTGAAATCATCTTTATGAAATTTTCCATTGTCTTCAAGACATAAATATATTTGGTAAAGTTTGAAAAAACATTTTTTTCGAAAAAAAAACGTGAAAATTTTTCAAACTTTTTAAAAAAATAAATTGATAAATTTTGAGTAATTTTTTACTTAACACAATTAAAAAGTTACTTAAATAATTAAAAAATTTTTAATTAAATTTTTAATAGTATCCATTAAAAATTTTTTAGTAAGCATTTAATAATTTTTTACTTAAACAAAACAAGTAAGAAAGTTGTAGTCGGTCAAGACCGACCATATGATACCCTACATTTTATTGGAATTGATTTATTATTTTTGCCAATAGACCAATTTAACTGAATATCGGTCCAAATTTTTATATGGGGGACTAACAATAAGTCCAAAAATAAAGTACATGTTTTACACCTTAAAACAAAATTTTTATCAAATTTTTTAATTTTTATAAATTTTGAGGATATTATGTGAATATCGGGAGGGTGGTTTGTATTGGGACTACCAGAAGGACTAACCGATTCATTTGAAATTTTGTATGGTGGTTTATGCATATAAAATTTTATTACTTGTTAAATTTCAAAGCGATATCAAGTTTTATACGGTTACACTAAAAAAAATAAACTGGTAAAACGCCTGGTAAAATGTCTTGTAATCCCGTTCTACCAATATTTAACAATTTTTAGTGTTTATAAAAAACCGACATTTTGGTAAACCGGTTTCTCGGTTAACCGAAATTCAGCTTTTTTGGTTAACCGGTTTTCTCGGTTAAACCGGAATAAAAAAACCGGTTAACCTGTTTTTTTTTCTTTAACAGACAAACCCAAAAAAAATTAAAATTGCTAATTTTTATTAAATAAAAAATCGAATGTAACTAAAGTTAACATATTTCTTTCTTTCAGCAAAGTTACACTCAAAATAATAACTCTGTAAAATGCTCTGTAAAATTACTCTAATCTCAATTCAACAGATATTTGACAGAGTTTTCTGTCAAAATACAGATTTAAAGAAAATACTTTGTATTTTGTTGTAACAAACAAACAATGTTTCCTCAGTTCCATTACTTTTTACTTTGTAATCTTAATTTTACAGAAATTTAACAGATTTTTAAGCTAAAATACAGATTTAAGCAAAATACTTCGTATTTTTTTATAACCAAAAAAGTTTTCTGTTTTGAGTAGTTTTTGCTACCAAACATCAAAATATTATCTGTATATTTTTTTTAAGAAAAAGTAGGAAAAAAGCTATCAAAAAAAATCTGTTCAGAAATCTTATAAACATTTTACCAAATAACATGCATTCAACTAAACTCTGTAAATTTACAGAGTTTTTTCGTTACTTTTTTTTGTAACATAGTTTTCTTTGCTAAATGGTGGTTAATTTAACCAATATATTACTAGAAACTCTGAAAATTAACAGTTTTTTTGCCCATTTTTTTTTGTCGTTATAAATTGCAGTCCGTATTTTATATTAATGATCTTTTATTGACATTTCTCCATTAATAAGAATTTTAGTACCTGGTTAACAGTCACTTATCAATGAACTGTTCAAAAAACGCTCATAACGGAGATAATTCAAATATTTACCATATTGAAATTCCTATTTGGAAAATTGTTTCTTGAAGACAAAAAGTATTTTATACTTCCTTTCTCACGGATTTTCAAGGTCTATTTGATGAAATTTTTAAATATCATAAAAAAGTGCAAACCCTTAATATTTGCAAAATATTCCGTTTGAATGTATTTAAAAAAACCGGTTAACCGACAGAAAAAACCGGTTTTCGGTGCACCGGAATTTTTCAATTTCGGCTAACCGGTTAGCAAAAAAACCGAAATTTTGGAAAAAAAAACGGTTTTTCGGTTAACCGGTTAACCGGTTTTTAAACACTAATAATTTTCCTTGTTTTTTAACAAAAAATCTTGTACTTTTCTGAAACGAGAACTACAGTTTTATTGGTAATTTTACAAGTTTGTTTTCGTAATGTGATTTTACAACAAAGTTTTTATTACGAAGATTCTGGTTGAATTACAAAAAAAAACTGTTATTTTACAAAAATTATGTTATGCAGGGATTTATGTTGTTTAACAAAAAAAAACAATTTTTTTGAATTTTTTTTTATTGAAAAATATTTAAAAAAAAAGGTTGACAAAATTTTGAAAAATTTATTACGAGGATTCTATTTAATTTACAAAAAACAGTTATTTTACAAATACGAGGATTTATGCTGTTTAACAATTTTTTTTTGTAAATTTACCATTTTGGTTTGTAACTTTACCATTTTTTTAAACACAATTACCATTTTTTCTTGTAAGTTTACCATTTTTTTTTTATTTTTCCGGTTTTAAAACAATATTTTTACCAATTAAATTGGTTATTTTACCAATTGTTGGCGCATTCAAAATTACGAGGAAATTCTCGTAATTTTACGAGAATTTTATCTACCTCCTATTTTACGAGAATAGCCTCGTAAAATCACGAGATTTTTTGGTAACTTTACAAGGTTTTTTTTCAGTGTAGGCATTCCGTTAAAACAAATGATAATTCAGTTATTTTAACTGTTTACAATTTCATATTTTGTGAAGTAAAAATAAAATTTTTTTGAATAACAAACTATAAAAATAGTACTTCTGTAAAATTATACGGTATAAACAGTCACAAATAATTTAGCTGATAAAAATATTTTTCCGTCAAAAATTTCACCATTCAGTAAACATATATATTTTGTTTACATCAAAAAATATATATTTTGTTGATATCAAATTCAAGCACTATCCCTAAAGTTAAAAAACCAACATTTCCTTGAAATCCGCTAACTCCCCCCCCCCCGCAATTCCCGAAAAATACCCTGACGGATATCCGCCATATTTCACATTTTTTTTCTACAGGGTGTTCTTAATGAACTCAGAAAAAAAATTATATTTCTAAAATTTTTTTTTAATAAAATTTTCAAGTTTTGAAAAAAGTATTTTGAGAACTCCCCCAAAATCATGCCATTTTTATACCCTCCACTCTAGTGATAGAGGGTATATATAAGTTTGTCATTCCGTTTGCAACACATCGAAATATTGGTCTAGGACCCCATAAAGTATATATATTCATGATCCTTGATCGATTTTAAGTCGATCTAGCGATGTCCGTCCGTCCGTCCGTCCGTCCGTCTGTCTGTCTGTCCGTTGAAAACACGCTAACTTTTGAAAGACTTTATGGAGGCTCCTGAAGTTTGACATATATGTTGGGTATTTACCGGGTCAGGTTGGTATAGCAACCCAGCCACGGTCCAGTGGTTCAAAAG
The DNA here is from genome assembly GCA_963921195.1 of Pegoplata infirma. Classification (NCBI taxonomy): domain Eukaryota; kingdom Metazoa; phylum Arthropoda; class Insecta; order Diptera; family Anthomyiidae; genus Pegoplata; species Pegoplata infirma. The sequence continues at coordinate 76,254,027 of OY992538.1, read as the reverse complement.
CTATGAGCAAAAGAGTAAATTTCGGCAAGGGAATTTTGTGAACTTACGAGATTAAAACCACTCTAACTTTCGAAAGACAATTCTGAGGGTGCTGAAACGTGTTACATACCCTAGTAAAAAAGTTTTGATATAATGATATATAATTTGATACAATCATGTTAAATTATATATGAGTTTTTATATGTTTAGATCTAAATTTATCTAAGATTTATTGCGGATTCATTTTCTTATCTGAGGTTATACATAAATATATCTGACTTTATGTGATTATATAAATCTATATTAATTTATATAAAATAAGATCAAGTGGATTTATTTGGATGTGACCAAAATTCGGATCTAATTATATCATTTTTTATATTTGTGTATCTAAAATAATACATTTAGATCAATTTCTGATCCAACTCGATACAGCCAATTTTGAGATCAAATTAGATCAAAAAAAATTTTTTTTTTACTCGGGTATCTTTATCGTTCCCCAAGTCTATTTGGTTTTGAATTTCAGCAAAATCGGTTCAGTGGTTCAAAAGTTATAAGCAAGGCTCTGAATTTCAGATTTTTTCACCTTAAACTGTTGAAAACTCGTTAAACAAGTTTTAAAAGCATGGTCAAATACCATTTTTTTTTAAACTTGTTGTTTGTTTTTCTGCCGTGGGTTGCAGTTTAGTTGTTAGACAAGTAAATATTTGTTATTGTTTTTGTTTTTGTAACTTTATGTAACGGTGTATAGTAAGTATTTTTGGAAAAAAAATCAAATATTAGTTTGTTTTTGGTTTTTAAAGACGGGGATGGTAAAATAAAATGAGGGAAATATGTGAAATATATTTTTTTAACATATACGTATGGGTATAAAACAACAAAAATATTTTACAAAGTAATTTTGTTACTGAAACAAATAGTACACTAAAAAAAATATTTACACTCAAAAAAATTTTACACTCAAAAAAAAGGTTTTTTTTTAAATTTTTAATTTAATTATTTTTTTTTAATGCAATTCACACTCAAAAAATGTTGACAGTCAAAAAAATTTTACACTCACAAAAAAATTTTACTCAAAATAATATATTTCTAATAAATATTTACACTCAAAAAAATTTTACACTCAAAAAAAAAATGTTTTTTTTTTTTAATTTTTAATTTAATTATTTTTTTTTTTAATGAAATTCACACTCAAAAAAATGTTGACAGTCAAAAAAATTTTACACTAACAAAAAAATTTTACTCAAAATAATATATTTCTAATAAAAATTTGTAATGCAATTTTTTTAGAAAATTACTATCAAATAACATTGTGGATGGTATTCATAGATTCGACCAAGTCGAATTTAATTTTTCTACTTGTTTTAGTATCAAGTTTGAACAGATTAATGATACCGTAAAATTTTTAAATTTATTATTTAAGTATTTACGATCAAATATAATACACACATAATATTTATTTAATTTTTTGCAAAAACCCCAATTTTGAGGGTCAAAGTAAAGGTAGAATATAAACTCCGATCGGTGTGATATTTTGCATGTGAGTTACCCTTAGGGGACTTTTGGCGGGTATTAGAATTTGATCAGAGAGAAATGCCCAAAAACGAGCCACCCTAGTGTACATTGTACACTGTACAATCATTGTAACTTAAAAAAAAAACTGAAAATCGTTGATATACAAAAACCGGAAAATTGAAATTAAGAATATTTTGTTGGAAAACACAGTAAGCATTCAGTTTATTCTTTTTTTGCAAAAAACTTGAGGATTTTCTAAAGAATTTAATGGTTAGGAAAGGGATTTTTCAAATTAAATGTTATTTTATTTTTTTTTTATATGAAATGATTGTCCTTTTCTTTGGTAAGTTTGTTCAAGAAATATTTATTTAAACATTTTTTTCTTAATTTCACTTTTAAATAGTGGTGGTTTTAATAGGTTTTTTTTAAAATATTTTTGCCTTCTTTCTAGCAATGGTCTTTGGGGATTATAGATTTTTTTTATTCCAGTTCTGTTTACTTAACAATTAAATATATTTAATGAACACAATTACTGTGGAACGAATGTGATATTTGAATAATGTTGCAAAATGCAAATGAAAATCTATAAAATAATACGAATTTATATTCCACTTAACTTATAGTCGGGATTCCGAAAATTATAAATTACTTAAATATCCAACTCTGTGAGTTTTCTAGCACATTTGACTTACAAGTGAGGCCTTTCAATGGACTCTTTCAATGTACACTCAAAAAAAAAACTGTAATGTTAGCAAAAAATACTTGTAAACCTACAAGAAAATTTGCTGATTTTGAATCCACAATTTTTTTGGTAAAGTTAGCAAAAATGTTGTGCCAAAAATTAGTTAACTGAAATTTTTTTATTTCAACTTAGTTCACACACATTTGAGGACCCTATTGAGATCGGACCCGATAGTTCCAGACCCCGATGGGCCCCGACCTAGTGGGGTTCCTTAAAAATCGTCATAATTTTTGATCCAGTATTTGTGTCCGTTTTGCTCTACCTTGCTTAGTTTTTGATATACGTGTTTTTAGGGGACCACTGGGATTTTGAGAATTAATGAACTCGATAACTTCAAAAAATACAAAAATGCTTTTGGACTTTTTATTGTGTCGGCAATATTTACCGAGATATGAGTATTTTAAAATTTTCGGGAATGATAACTTTTTTGGATCCAAAGTTAGGATCTAAAGTTAGCCGGTCCTCTTCACACATGTGAAGAGGACCGGCAATTCTATGAGAGCTCGAGAACCACAAATTTTGCTCCATCTGGCTTAGTTTCCGAGATAGCGCCATTTTAAGTTTTCTTAAAAAAAAAATTACAATTTATTTTTGCTAATATTAGCAAAAAAGCTTGTAAAAATTTGGTCAACTCCATTTTAAATTTAGCAAAAAAAAATAGTTCAAATTTTGTTTAAAATTGCTAATGCGCTTAATGAAGTTTACAAGATATTTTTGCTAATGCACTGAAAAAAAGACATAACTAAAATTAAGGAAAAAATGTCTTTGAAAATTTATCATGAATTTTCCTAGAATTTAGTAAAATTTAACTAAAAAATGAGAAATTTCTTAACTATGAGGAAAAAAGTTTAGTTCATTTACTTCTAAGTAGTTCATTCATAGTTTGCTTTAAATGGAATTTTTAAATATTAGGAAAAAATTCTTACTGCCAAAGAAATTTTCCACAAATCTAAGAAACGTATCTTTGTTTTTAAGACATATTTCTTAAAAAACAATTTAGTTCAAGTTTAGTTAAAATTTACTAAAAAAAAACATCATCGTATTTCTCTTCTTTGAATTGAGGAAGTGTACTTCTTAGAATTTAGTTAATAACTTCTGAGAATTTAGTAAATAACTAGCTGGCCCGGTCCGCGTTGCTGGCCCTAATAAAAGATCAGTGTTATATTTTGTCTCACTTCAATTATACAGCCCTTAAATATGGTAATGAATTCTATAAAAATTTGTGGGCGTGGTTTTAAAGACCCGATTAGGCAGATAATCATCCATAAATTATATTTTAGGAACTAAAAAAAATTATCATGTTTTCGACTTTGCGAGCTGTACAAATTAAAAACTTCTTTAGTGTCATTACGAACAACAGAAAAAAAAATTATGCATATCCTTCGTTCTTATCGTGAGTAATTGTCTTAAGTTTAAGCAAACCTTTATAGTTTTCCCGAATTTTCAATTTTCCGGGACACTTTTCTCATTTATACCTTAAAAACTTAATTAGAACTATAACACAGGGCAACACTTTTTTTGCCCGGGTTCTGATAGCTAATTTTGGGTATTAGGGAACGCTGATTTCAAATCTAGCTACAGTTTTTTTTTGGGTCAGCTCTAGTTTTCGAGATATAGCCTAAGGAAACTTTGAAAATAGGCTATTTTTGTCATGTTTGGGAGTCTATATTTACCAACACTTGTCTTACATCCAAAAAGTGAATGACGATTTTAGGAATGTTCGATATGCTGATTCCAAAAATGCTCTTACTTTTTCTGAGTCGTCTTTAGTTTTTGAGATATCGCTAAAATAAAATTTTTAAATTTATGGCCTCTTTAATTTTGTCTGAATATTTATGCCCTTTTTAATATCTCGATAACTAAAGCTGCCAGAAAAAACCTAATGCCAGTTTTGGAATCCTGGCATCCAATATAGTTAAGATCGTGATTAAAACTGAGGCAATAAATTTTTTTTTTGGAAATTATAGCCAAGCAAAATTGGTTAAAAACGCACTTTATCGACTCTTTAACAGCGATTTGCTTGCGAACGCGAGCTGATAGAAACAATTATATAACAGAATCGTAATCAGCAGACTTAAATCCATTTCAGTTGTCAAAGGTCAGGCAAATTGAAAAAGTTCAAATTTTGTCAACACAAAAGTGGTCGTTAAAATTTGTGTGGTAAGGAAAAATTGTACATATGTTAACAATACCCAAGGATTTGAAATCATTTGTACCAAGTTTAAGCGGTATCTTTTAAGAAATATTTTTTTTTAATAGATCAAATTAGAGAAAAAAAAATTATTTTAGATATATCGAAAAAAGTGGGCGAGGACAATTATTCTTTCCGAACAATTATATGGACTATTACGAACATTTAAAACAAAAAAAATAGCCAAATCGATCCAGGCGTTCTGAAGTGTTGCGATTAACAACGAACTACATTTGAGTTTTATTTATATTTTATTATTCTATATTTTTTTTCTATAGAGAAAAATATATATCGAAGAAAACAGTGGGTGGACAACTTTCCTTACCGTTAAAATCGTATTTGAATCTCACCAACTCGGTCCAGTAAAAGTAGGCGTCGACAATTTTTCTGTCCTTAAAAATCGGTCTAGCCGTTATAGTTTTTTCGATACATAGAAAAAAGTGGGCGTGGGAAATTTTACTATCCTTAGTTGAATTCTGACTAACATTTTCAACAAAAATTAGCCAAAGTGGGCGAAGTCACTTTCTTTTTTCGTATAAAACATTGGAATATGATGAAAACTTTATTTAAAAAAAAATGTGTCAAATCGGTCCAGCCTTTTTGGATTTTAGATAAATTGAAAAGGTGGGCGTGGAAGTGGGCGTGGTCGATTTTTCTTTCAGTAGAAACTTATATTGGGTTACTACGAACATGTAAATAAAAAATTACCCAAATCGGTGCGGTGCAGCCGTTTTCTGATTTTAGAAAAAAGTGGGCGTAAAAGTGGGCATGGTCAATTTTTCTTTACGTAAAAACCTAAGATGGAATATGACGAACATTTCAAAAAAAAAATTGCCCAAATCGGTCCAGCCGTTCTCATCTGATGCTGTTACCAACGAACGACAATTGATTTTTATTTATATAATAAAGATAGACTTCTTAGAATTTAGTTAAAAATTCAAAATGGCGATATCTCGAAAACTAAGCGAGATAGAGCGAAACTGCCAACACGACAAAAAGTGCAACGGCATTTTTGTATCTCTTGACTCGTGGAACACTTCCGCAAAATACCCGAAAGCCCTCCGATTAACAGTTTGTGAGTTATCCAGTTTTTAAGATTCTCAAGACCCTATCAGACCCCTTATTACCGTATCTCAAAAACTAAGCAAGTTTGAGCGAAACGGACACAAATTTTGGGTCAACATCTAAGGGGACCCTTATAGGAACGGTGTCTTGAGTTAACAAGGGGCTGAACCCATGGGGTCCATGGGGTCTAGACTCTGGACCCAATCCAGTTTTAAAATGTGAATGAAGTAAAGTGTAATATAATTTTTACCATTTTCTAGTTAAAATTGGCTTAAAATTAAATAACTTTGTTTTCCCAATTTTTGGTAAAATTTTGAACTAAAACCAAGAAAAAAATCTTTGGAGCCAAATCATTCCCTCTTTTTCTCAAAATTTAGTTAATTTTCACAAGATTTTAGTTCACTTTTTTTTTAGTGTTTGCTAATCTCAACTACAAATTAGCTTAAGGTTAGCTTACTAGCATTAGTGAATCTACAAATTTATTATTTTGAGTGCATGTTCAATTATGGTCCTAGACCCACCTTTAAGTATACTGATCGACTTAGAATCACTTTTTGAGTTCATTTAGCGATGTCCGTCCGTCTGTCTGTCATGTAAACGATTTAAACACGATGCAAGTCGCAATTTTTAATAAATTGACTTGAAATTTGAAAGTCAAGCTTCTCTTGGCCCAGGGACGAAGCCTATTGAAATTGGAAAAAATCCTTTTATGTTTCGACCTAGCTCCCATGCAATGGTTGTCTTTAATTGTGGCTCAGGTAAACTTGCTTTGTACTCACAAATAACCATTTCGAATTTTAAAAGCATCCGACCAGTTCTTCTGGTAGCCCCCATACGACCCACATTCCCGATATTCACATAAATCTTTACAATTTCACGAAAATAGAAAATATTTAATTAAAATTTTGTGTGTGTGTGTTTAACGCGTACTTTAATAAACTTATCAAATCTGATTATAATCGGACCATTTTTTGACTTGCGCCCAATACGAAAATTTCGCCCGATATTCAGTTAAAGCGGTTTATTGGCAACAAATAAAATCCTGTTTCACTCAAATTGTGTTGTGTTTGTGACAAAAGATAGATCCAATCGGTCCATGTTTGAAATTGGGATTCATTTTCCGGGTGTAGGGTATTATAAATAAACAAACAATATAGTTTTGATAACTCAAGTTATTAAATTTTGGTTAAGGAATCAACAAAAATTCGTGTATATTTACAAGATTTTTTGCTGTGTTAACAGATCTTTCTTTGTATTACTTGTTCTACAACTTGTATCACAAATTCAGTTTTCATTTCTATCGAAAGTAGTGTTTTTTTCGACTACCGTGAATTCTTGCTAGTAAGAAAATACGTATAATTGTTCTAAAATTCTTATTTTTAATGATTTCTTTGTTAAACTCAAACTTACTTTTGAAAGAAAAAAAAAAAAAAAAACAGAAATAAATAGCAGAAAAAGATTAACAACAATATTAGGTGGGTATTATAATTTTTCTTTTCTGTTCATTAAATAAATAAAAAATGTCAAGTTTTTACTTTTTTGTTTAATTATGCCCATTTTTAAAAGACATTTATAAAGTTATTTTATTTTCTATTTTCTTTTTTTTTCGCTGTACTATGTTAATCTTTACTTTTAATATGCTTAATTTTTACTTTGATGTCTCATTTTTTTCCAATATTATTAACGATATTTTTTTCAGTCATTTTCTTACTGACAAAGTTTATTTGTTTAAAAAATTAAGTGACACGAGTTTTACAGAAAAGAAAATTTTATCAACTAAGTTAATGGAAAAGTACACAAAAAATACTGTTTAATTAGTCATTAACCCTTTAACGACCACAGGCAAGTATACTTGCCAAAGCGTTTTTGGCGATTATTTTTGTTTAAGTGAAAGATAGGGTAAATGTCATAAAAGATGATTTGTAGAGTATAGTTTAAGCAACAAAAGTCTAGTTTACAGTAAGTCTCTAATTTGTTCGACTTACTCACTGTAAGCCCTCAAAATTGGTAAAATAATTTTCTCTATTTTAGGGACAAAAGGACCTTTATTTGTAGATCAAAATCGGCAGCAAGAAGGGGCTTTAGAGGTCCAAATTCTTGTATGGTAACTATTATTGAGTTGCAGATATTAAAAATCACAGCGAGTAGCAAATAGGTTTGGACAGAACTCCGGAATCGTCAAAGGGCAAATTTTTTCACCAAGAAAAATAAGGGGGAAGGAGAGTGGTTAGGGGTCCTATTTTTTGTTTCATAACTATTATTAGGTCACAGATCACGGCCATGAACAGAAACTCAAAATCGCTTCGGCAGAAAATGTATGGTCGTCAAAGGGTTAAGCAAAAAAAAATATAACTTTGAGGCAAAATCTTATTATTTTTTTTAAATACTCTTACATTTTGCATGCATCATCTTTGTCCTGTTATTAGGAAAATATCTATTGAAAACCCTTTAGAATTTAAAACTACTTTCTAAATATTGCCACTTTTTCGAGTAGGGTTGATTTTTGTTAAAGAATAGTTATGGTAATTGCCACTAGCATCATCAAATATCTTCTTTCTTTTTTGTCTTTATACTTAATATCAATAAAGTTACATCAGTAGTATCATAACCTAGCAAAACATGAGTTCAGGTTTCGAACACTGTATTTTAATTATTCCAGTTTCCGAATAAAAAATTTCCAAGGTAATTTTACAAAAGAAACTGTAATTTTACAAAAAAGATTTTTTTATGAGGATTTATGTTGTTTTACAAAAAGAGAATTCCCTGGAAGTTTCATCGGATCGAACAATTTGTAAATTAACAAATTTATTGGTTTAAACGTTGTAAAGTTACATAAAGCTCGTAATTTTTACTAACAACTTTCGTAAAATGGGAGTTAGCAAAAAATCTCGTAAATTCTGGAGAATTCTTTGTAAGATTTATTGCATACAAAATTTGAAAATTTACAATATTAATTTTTATACCCTCCACTCTGGTGATAGACGGTATATATAAGTTTGTCATTCCGTATGTAACACATTGAAATATTGGTTTAGAACCCCATAAAGTATATATATACATGATCCTTGATCGATTTTCTGTCGATCTAGCGATGTCCGTATGTCCGTTCGTCTGACTGTCTGTTGAAATCACGTTTTTGGCAATAGTCCAGAACCGATCTAAACGCTTGGGGTACCAAAAGTTGCGTAATTTTCCTAGGCAGAACCTGATGTATTTTTTTTCAAATCGGTTAAGTATTTTTAAAGTTATGAGTGAATTTATGAAAAAACTCTTAGTTGTTTTCAAAATAACCCTAAATTAACTCATATTTTGTGTAGATACATAAGAAAGAAAACGGAAATGAATAAAACTGAGAAAAAGGAAAAAAAAGGAAAAAAAGGAAAAAAAAATCTTTACAAAAAACTTTAAAATATGTAAAACAATATCTAAATATAATTTAAAAAATTTCTTTAAGAAATAATGAAAAAAATATCTTAAAAAGTTCTCATTGATAGTTATTTTTATGTACATAGCATGTGTGTGTGTACGTTATTTTGCTTCGTCATAATAACGGGGTTGCCAGACTTTTTTTGGCTTTGTCGCCAAATCGGATGTAAAATATCGCCAAAATTCAATTTTGTTCAGATTTCTTAAAAAAAAAAGTATTTTCATTTAAAAAAAATTGTAGTAAATTTTTTTTAAATAATAAAAGACAGAAACAAACTTTATGGCGAAAATCGCCCATATCCGGAAAATTTTTTAAAAGTCCCAAAAATACAATTTGTTTAATTTTGATTCCCTCTACTTTAGTGATTGAGGGTATATGAGGGATTCCACACCAAATGTCCCGCTACAGAAAAACATGTGTACCGTAAATTTCTGAATAGGTTGTTTGGATAGCCCTATATGGAATTAAGAAAATTGCGTTTTTTTTTTCTAATTTTCAAAAACTGGGCTTAGAAGGCGTGGTCAAATATTGGAAAAATTGTCAAATTTGTGGCGAGTTGCCTTGATTAAATATTTATCACATTAAAACTGAATGCACCACAATCTCAAAAATTGACATTCTTATATAGTTTTGTATTGGCTATCGATTAATTTTTTTTTTTTTTTTGGAAAATTTTCAGAACCCATTCTGAAATTTTCCATCAGGGTTGGCAACCGATACCCACCTAGAATAACGGTATTTGGCTGTTGTTCCGCAGCCAATAAAGATATGGACATTTTCAAAAGCAATTATGAAAGCTGATGAAATTTCTAGAATTTTAAATGTGTCACTTCGTGTTTCTACAGGTTCGTTTTCGAAATATAGGTCAATACCTTTATAATACCGTTTGAAAAGGTATTATAACGGTAGTGGCCTATATAACTAAAACGAACAGTTAGAAACACGAAGTGACACATTTAAAATACTAAAAATTTCATCAGCTTTCATAATCGCTTTTGAAAATGTCCATATCTTTATTGGTTGCGGTACAATAGCCAAATACCGTTATTCTGGGTGGGTATCGGTTGCCAACACTGTTTTCCATTTTTTAAAAAAGTCAGTTTATCAAAAATCCGGCCACTTTTTTTTTTCTTTTTTTTTAATTTTTTTTTTTAGTTTAGATGTTTGTCCATCCACACAAAAAAAAAATCAGAAAAGCATTTTTCGTTTTTTTCGAGAAAATCGCATTTGAATTTTAAATTTCATAACAATTTTGTAATTTGCTTGTATTTTCTTGTAGTAACGTTACGAATGAGTAATATTCATGCAATTAATAATAACTTTAAAAAAAAATTAAAAAAAAGAAAAAAAGTGGCCGGATTTTTGATAAATTGACTTTTTAAAAAATTGAAAATATCAGAACGGGTTCTGAAAATTTTCCAAACAAAAAAAAAATTTTAATCGGTAGGTCATACAAAACTATATAAGAATGTAAATATTTAAGATTGTGGTGCATTCCGTTTTAATGTGATAAATATTTAATCAAGGCAACTTGCCAAAAATTTTACCATTTTTCCAATATTTGACCACGCCTCCTAAGCCCAGTTTTTGAAACATTAAAAAACCAAAAACGCAATTTTCTAAGTTCCTTATAGGACTATCCATACAAGCTATTCAGAAGTTTACGGTACACGTGTTTTTTTTCGCTGGACATTTGGTGTGGAACGCCTCATATATAAATTTGTCATTCCGTATGTAACACATCAAAATATTGGTGTAGGACCCTTTAAAGTATATACATATATTTATGATCATCGATCGATTTTAGGTCGATCTAGCCATGTCCGTCTGTCTGTATGTCCGTCAATTGAAATCCTGTTTTTGGCAATAATCCGGAACTGATTTAAACGCTTGGGTACCAAAAGTTGCGCAATTCTCCCGGTCATAGGGTTATATATATTTTTTTTTTTAAATCGGTCAAGTATTTCAAAAGATATGAGGTAAACAAAAAAATTTCTATAACTTGACACCTGTTGTGAACGAAACAAGAAACATAATGTTATTTTTTCATTCTTAACTCTCACAAAAAAATTGGGCGGAATCGCACAATGGGGCGTGGCACCTGACATGTAACCCAAATTTTAAAATATTTTGAACATAAATTAGAAAAGTTTTGATTTCCTTGAAAACAGAAACTAATTTACAAAAAAAGTAGTAGGATGAGATTAGCTTTTTCGTATGTATTCTTATTCCAGTGGGTTTGAAATAAATCAAAGCTTATAAATGATAAAGATACATAAATGGTCACAATTCATAAATTTGAAAAGGTTTTTCGAAAATATCGAATGTGTCTTTTGAAAATTTTTTATTTATTTTTTTTTTTTTTGTAAATTAGGACATTATTAGAAAAGTTTTAATTTCCTTTAAAAAGAGAAACTTATTTACAAAAATATGCGATTATTGCCATTTTAGTGGGTTTAAAATCTATATAAATAAAAACCAATTGTCGTTCGTTCGTAACCGCATCAGTTGAGAACGGCTGGACCGATTTGGACAATTTTTTTTTTTTAAATGCATGTCATAGTCCAACTTAGGTTTTTTACGTAATGAAAAATTCAGCACGCCCACTTTTACGCCCACTTTTTTCGATTTATCTAAAATCGGTGCTAATTTCACTATAAAAGTATTCTTTTTTTTCTAAAAAAAATAAAAATAAAATTGAATCTTGGTCCAAAATGGGCTAAGCATGTACTATTTTGTTCAAAGTTTGACTTAATTCTGAATGAAAAAACTGCTAAAAAATAAAAGCCTTTATTTGGTAAAAATTTTCCTGAAATTACCTTTTTCTGATTTTTCTCAAAAGAGATAAAATTAAAACGCCTTAAAATATATATTGGTGTAAACAACTCCATTTTTTAATTAAAAATTTTGGTGGCTTTAACTTTAATTTTATCATTAATATTTTGCAAAAAACCCGGAAAATAAGTTGTTCTCGTATTGGTACAGTGGCCATAAATGGGGTAAAAACTGAACAATAAAATATTAGATAATTTGTTACGCATTTGAGATTATCGAAAATCAAGGAAATTTTTTTTTATACCCTCCAAAAAAAAAAACAACACATGCAATTATTTTGTGTTTTTTACCCTCCAACTACAGTATGGGGGCATACTCACCTTGTCTTCTCGTGGGTAACGCATCAAAATATCGGATAAAAGCTAATTTAAATAATGATAAACTGTAATACTTTAGTGCACAAAGCAGAAAAAAATTATCTTGTAAACATATTCCGCGAGGGACAAGGAGTCCATCAACTCACCCACTCCCAAAAAAACCCCCTTTCAAATTTTGTTTAATATTTTTACATATTGGAGGGTATAAAAGGTTCGGAACAGGCTAATTAAACACTCTCACTTGTTTTATATCATCCCATGTATAAAATGCAAGGGCAAAAATTTCTAACGTGAATACCAGTAATAGTGTTTTTTTATATCCACACCAAAATAAAAAGGGAGCGTTCCGAAAAAAATATATGTTTAAATACCCTGTGGTTTTTTGAAAAATTATTTTAGAATGTATTCTAAAGACCATTGCAATAGGAATCTGCTCCAATTTTCCTGGGTATTAACCCAATCTGAAAAAAACTCAACTCAACCATAAAAATAAATATTTAAAATTAAGTTTTTGAAAGGCGTTTTTTAATACCCAATCAGAACAAAATATAGAAAAACAAAAATAATAAATCAACCAATCAGAAAAAATAAACACCAAACAAAAATGACTACTGCGTCTCAAATTTTTAAATACAAAGTCGATTATTAAAATTTTATCGATTTTTGAGGACTTGTGGTAATTTGGTTATAAAAACTAAATTATTAATATAACAAATGCTATTTACATTATTAATAAGAGGCTCAAATACCCTTGCCTATTAAATTTGTTAAAGAAAAAATACTGAAAAATGTCCTTAATATAAGAAAAAAAAAATAAATCATTCTTCATTCCACCATGTCCTCCCTACTGTGGGGCGGACAGAAGGACGACGTACGTTAAATTAATTACACTGAAATTTTTTTTACCAATATTAAAGCATGTTGAACTTAATTTAAGAAAAGAAGGTTCCAAAGAAATTACTTGTTATTATAAGTATATTTTTTCTAAAAAATAGTCATGCATTTACTTAAATGTATCTTAAAATTAAGTAAAATTGTACTTAATATAAGTTTAATTATTTTTATCAAGAGGAAAAATATTTTTTAATATTCCTCAAATTTACGGATTCTGTGGACCGTATCGAGTCCCTATGTAAGGACCCTGTTCAATTTAGCTTCTTGAGCATTTTTTCTATTATCTATTATCTTTTTTCTATCTACTTATCCAATAAACAAGGTAAACGTGTAATAGATTTACTTTATTAAACGTTTAATGTAATGACGTTCGTAAAAAAATGCACAAAATTGTCTTCAGACTTTTTATAGATTTTTGGCTTCAGAACAGACCTTCGACATTTTAATTCACCATTCAATTTCTCAAATAAAAAATGTTAATTAATGAATTAATTCATGCTTGAATTAATTCTTTGAAATAAATTTGAATTATATAAAAAAATAATTATTTCATTTTGTGAATAATTCAATTTCAATTCAAAGAATTAATTCAAGCATTAATTAGTTCTTTTTGAATTAATTATTTTTTCTTTTTTTGAATTAATTCTTTTTTTTTAATTAATTTTTTTTTTTGAATTAATTCTTTTTTTTGAATTAATTCTTTTTTTTGAATTAATTCTTTTTTAATTAATTTTTCACGGCCTATTTTGATTTTTTAAAACTATGAAACATTGTTATAAGCCAAAATGTTTGCAAAAGAAAACAAAAGTATTGTTCTTTTTTCGCGAAATCCCTCTATTATATTGAAAGTTATTTAATATTCGGCACTGGCAAATTTAACACTCACTTGTTTTTTTCCTATATTGTAGAAAGGGATTTGGGGAAAAAAGAAAAAAAGTTTTGTTTTCTCATGCAAACATTTTGGTTTATAACAGTCTTTATAATTGCCCATAATATGCTATGCTATGCCCATAAGTTAAAAAATGATGCTTTTGCGACGTTGTGCTGTTTTTTTTTTGTTCACTTTTCTCAATTCAAAACCATATATAACAAATCAAAAAATTATAATACATAATTATAATTAGAGCCTGAGCTCGACTGTCTTTACAGAAACAATAATTTGAAAATAACGACTATTAGTCGCCCTAAGTGGCAATAATCAGTATCTTTGGAAAAATGGTAACACCTAACATTTGTGTCTAAAATATAGACCATGTGTGGCAATGTTTGCAAAAATAAGTACTTAGATCAGAATTGATGAAGGAGAGGAAGAAGAATAATGATTACTAAAAATAAAAGTTTGTTTACACATAATTACAATAACAAGTCTTCTGTTAGAAAAAACAACAGCAACAACCACACTCGAATTGAAAAAATCAGATTTAGTTGATACTTGCTTAACAGCCTACTTGGCGTATCGGTCTAGAGTGATTGTACGTTACAAGCAGTTAATAGCAAAGTATTACAGATGATGATGTTAATAATTTTCACATATAGAGTTTTATTGACTATTAACTAAATAAATTTGACATTAAAAGTTTTTCTGAAGATTATTATAACTGGATAATATGAAACTAGTAAGAAACAAACCAGGATGTCTTAAATTTTTAGAAAAATTAAAATTTTTCTTTCACACTTTTCTCAATTTAAAACCATATATAACAAATCAAAAAAATTATAATACATAATTATAATTATAGCCTGAGCTCGACTGTCTTTACAGAAACAATAATTTGAAAAAAAAAAAATTTAAAAAAAATTTTGTTCTCCACATGTTGTTACTTAACGAGTATTCTAAAAGATTCATTTGAAAGAATTCTTGTATATGCTTGCTGGGTTGTGATAGTGCTATACAAATGAAGTTTTAAAGGTTCATGGCTTCAATAGAAGTGTAGTATTTTTTAATGCATTTACCATTCATAATTGTCTAATCATATTGTTTTAGTATTGAACATCAAACGATTCCTTTTTGGCTATACGACATCAAAATGTCATTTAAACTTTCTATAAGTAAAGTTTTATGTTTGCAACTTTTAATTATTTTTGCACCCTTCACTTAGGGCAAGTATTTGAGATGTTGATAACTGGGGATGAAATTTTCATGCACTAAAAAATTGAAAATATGCGCTTAAAATATACCGTAAATTCAAAATATGCACTAAAAAACCTAAAAATATGCATAAAAAATAAAATCTGCGCAATAAAAATCTAGTTTTCATATGAAAACTTCTTAAAAAGCAAAAAATAACGCCGGGTTTAAATACTAACATTAAAAACTTTGTATAAACAAGATTTTTTAGAAATTAGGACAATCTGTAAAAAAATTAAAAAGATATACAAAATTTTCGTTACTAAATTTTTCTATAGAAAATTTTGAATAGTAAATTTTTCTATAGAAAGTTTTCGATAATAAATTTTTCTGAAGAAAGTTTTCGTTACTTAATTTTTCTATAGAAAATTTTAGATATTTAATTTTTCTATAGCAAATTTTCATTACTTAATTTTTTTATAGAAAATTTTCATTACTAAATTTTTCTATAGAAAATTTTCGTTACTAAATTTTTCTATAGAATATTTTGGTTACTAAATTTTTCTATAGAAAATATTTTATTACTTGATTTTTCTATTAAAAATTTGTATTATTAAATTTTTCTATTGAAAATTTTCGTTACTAAATTTTTCTATAGAAAATTGTTTTACTAAATTTTGCTAAAAGAGCCTTTTCGCTATTTAATTCTCCTATTAAAAATTTTCGTTACTTAATTTTTCAATAGAAAATTTTTGATATAAAATTTTTCTATAGAAAATTTTTGATATAAAATCATTCTAAAGAAAATTTTTGTTTTTTGAATTTTTCTATAAAAAATATTAGATAGTAAATTATTTTATAGAAAATTTTCGATACTAAATCTTTCTATAAAAAATTTTTCATAGTAAATTTTTCTATAGAAAATTTTCGATAATAAGTTTTTCCATAGAAAATTTTCGATAATAAATTTTTCTTTAGAAAATTTTCGATTGTAAATTTTTCCAAAGAAAATTTTCGATAGAAAACTTTTCTGTAGAAAATTTTCGATAGTAACTTTTTCGATAGAAAATTAGTATAGTAAATTTTTCTATAGAAAAATTTCGATAGTAAATTTTTCTATAGAAAATTTTTGATACTAAATTTTTCCATAGAAAATTTTTGGTAGTAAATTTTTTACTACCAGAAATTTTCTATAGAAAATTTTCCATAATAAATTTTTCTATAGAAAATTTTCGATAGTAAATTTGTCTATAGAAAATTTTCGATAGAATTTTTTCTAACGCAAATTTTCGATAGTAAATTTTTCTATCAAAAATTTTTTATAGAAAGTTTTCGATACTTAATAATTTTATAGAAAATGTTCGATACTTAATTTCTATTTTTATAGAAAATGTTTATACTTAAGTTTTTTATAGAAAATGTTCGATACTTATTTTTTTATAGAAAATGTTCGATACTTAATTTTTTTATAGAAAATGTTCAATACTATAGAAAAATTTACTATCGAAATTATATATAAAAAAATTTACTATCGAAAATTTTCTACAGAAAAATTTATTTACTATGGAAAATTTTCTATAGAAAAATTTATTTACTATTGAAAATTTTCTATAGAAAAATTTATTTACTATCGAAAATTTTTTATAGAAAAATTGATTTACTATCGAAAATTTTCTTTAGAAAAATTGATTTATTATCAAAAATTTTCTACAGAAAAATTTATTTACTATCGAAAATTTTCTATAGAAAAATTTACTATCGAAAATTTTCTATAGAAAAATTTACTATCGAAAATTTTCTATAGAAAAATTTACTATCGAAAATTTTCTATAGAAAAATTTACTATCGAAAATTTTCTATAGAAAAATTTACTATCGAAAATTTTCTAAAGAAAAATTTACTATCGAAAATTTTCTATAGAAAAATTTACTATCGAAAATTTTCTATAGAAAAATTTACTATCGAAAATTTTCTATAGAAAATTTACTATCGAAAATTTTCTATAGAAAAATTACTATCGAAAATTTTCTATAGATAAATTTACTATCGAAAATTTTCTATAGAAAAATTTACTATCGAAAATTTTCTATAGAAAAATTTACTATCGAAAATTTTCTATAGAAAAATTTACTATCGAAAATTTTCTATAGAAAAATTTACTATCGAAAATTTTCTATACAAAATTTTCTATCGAAAATTTTCTATAGAAAAATTTACTATCGAAAATTTTCTATAGAAAAATTTACTATCGAAAATTTTCTATAGAAAAATTTACTATCGAAAATTTTCTATAGAAAAATTTACTATCGAAAATTTTCTATAGAAAAATTTACTATCGAAAATTTTCTATAGAAAAATTTACTATCGAAAATTTTCAATAGAAAAATTTACTATCGAAAATTTTCTATAGAAAAATTTACTATCGAAAATTTTCTATAGAAAAATTTACTATCGAAAATTTTCTATAGAAAAATTTACTATCGAAAATTTTCTATAGAAAAATTTACTATCGAAAATTTTCTATAGAAAAATTTACTATCGAAAATTTTCTATAGAAAAATTTACTATCGAAAATTTTCTATAGAAAAATTTACTATCGAAAATTTTCTATAGAAAAATTTACTATCGAAAATTTCCTATAGAAAATTTTACTATTGAAAATTTTCTATAGAAAAATTTACTATCGAAAATTTTCTATAGAAAAATTTACTATCGAAAATTTTCTATAGAAAAATTTACTATCGAAAATTTTCTATAGAAAAATTTACTATCGAAAATTTTCTATAGAAAAATTTACTATCGAAAATTTTCTATAGAAAAATTTACTATCGAAAATTTTCTATAGAAAAATTTACTATCGAAAATTTTCTATAGAAAAATTTACTATCGAAAATTTTCTATAGAAAAATTTACTATCGAAAATTTTCTATAGAAAAATTTACTATCGAAAATTTTCTATAGAAAAATTTACTATCGAAAATTTTCTATAGAAAAATTTACTATCGAAAATTTTCTATAGAAAAATTTACTATCGAAAATTTTCTATAGAAAAATTTACTATCGAAAATTTTCTATAGAAAAATTTACTATCGAAAATTTTCTATAGAAAAATTTACTATCGAAAATTTTCTATAGAAAAATTTACTATCGAAAATTTTCTATAGAAAAATTTACTATCGAAAATTTTCTATAGAAAAATTTACTATCGAAAATTTTCTATAGAAAAATTTACTATCGAAAATTTTCTATAGAAAAATTTACTATCGAAAATTTTCTATAGAAAAATTTACTATCGAAAATTTTCTATAGAAAAATTTACTATCGAAAATTTTCTATAGAAAAATTTACTATCGAAAATTTTCTATAGAAAAATTTACTATCGAAAATTTTCTATAGAAAAATTTACTATCGAAAATTTTCTATAGAAAAATTTACTATCGAAAATTTTCTATAGAAAAATTTACTATCGAAAATTTTCTATAGAAAAATTTACTATCGAAAATTTTCTATAGAAAAATTTACTATCGAAAATTTTCTATAGAAAAATTTACTATCGAAAATTTTCTATAGAAAAATTTACTATCGAAAATTTTCTATAGAAAAATTTACTATCGAAAATTTTCTATAGAAAAATTTACTATCGAAAATTTTCTATAGAAAAATTTACTATCGAAAATTTTCTATAGAAAAATTTACTATCGAAAATTTTCTATAGAAAAATTTACTATCGAAAATTTTCTATAGAAAAATTTACTATCGAAAATTTTCTATAGAAAAATTTACTATCGAAAATTTTCTATAGAAAAATTTACTATCGAAAATTTTCTATAGAAAAATTTACTATCGAAAATTTTCTATAGAAAAATTTACTATCGAAAATTTTCTATAGAAAAATTTACTATCGAAAATTTTCTATAGAAAAATTTACTATCGAAAATTTTCTATAGAAAAATTTACTATCGAAAATTTTCTATAGAAAAATTTACTATCGAAAATTTTCTATAGAAAAATTTACTATCGAAAATTTTCTATAGAAAAATTTACTATCGAAAATTTTCTATAGAAAAATTTACTATCGAAAATTTTCTATAGAAAAATTTACTATCGAAAATTTTCTATAGAAAAATTTACTATCGAAAATTTTCTATAGAAAAATTTACTATCGAAAATTTTCTATAGAAAAATTTACTATCGAAAATTTTCTATAGAAAAATTTACTATCGAAAATTTTCTATAGAAAAATTTACTATCGAAAATTTTCTATAGAAAAATTTACTATCGAAAATTTTCTATAGAAAAATTTACTATCGAAAATTTTCTATAGAAAAATTTACTATCGAAAATTTTCTATAGAAAAATTTACTATCGAAAATTTTCTATAGAAAAATTTACTATCGAAAATTTTCTATAGAAAAATTTACTATAGAAAAATTTACTATCGAAAATTTTCTATAGAAAAATTTACTATCGAAAATTTTCTATAGAAAAATTTACTATCGAAAATTTTTTATAGAAAAATTTACTATTGAAAATTTCCTATAGAAAAATTTACTATCGAAAATTTTCTATAGAAAAATTTACTATCGAAAATTTTCTATAGAAAAATTTACTATCGAAAATTTTCTATAGAAAAATTTACTATCGAAAATTTTCTATAGAAAAATTTTCTATCGAAATTTTCTATAGAAAAATTTACTATCGACAATTTTCTATAGACAAATTTACTATCGACAATTTTCTATAGAAAAATTTACTATCGACAATTTTCTATAGAAAAATTTACTATCGACAATTTTCTATAGAAAAATTTACTATCGACAATTTTCTATAGAAAAATTTACTATCGACAATTTTCTATAGAAAAATTTACTATCGAAAATTTTCTATAGAAAAATTTACTATCGAAAATTTTCTATAGAAAAATTTACTATCGAAAATTTTCTATAGAAAAATTTACTATCGAAAATTTTCTATAGAAAAATTTACTATCGAAAATTTTCTATAGAAAAATTTACTATCGAAAATTTTCTATAGAAAAATTTACTATCGAAAATTTTCTATAGAAAAATTTACTATCGAAAATTTTCTATAGAAAAATTTACTATCGAAAATTTTCTATAGAAAAATTTACTATCGAAAATTTTCTATAGAAAAATTTACTATCGAAAATTTTCTATAGAAAAGTTTACTATCGAAAATTTTCTATAGAAAAATTTACTATCGAAAATTTTCTATAGAAAAATTTACTATCGAAAATTTTCTATAGAAAAATTTACTATCGAAAATTTTCTATAGAAAAATTTACTATCGAAAATTTTCTATAGAAAAATTTACTATCGAAAATTTTCTATAGAAAAATTTACTATCGAAAATTTTCTATAGAAAAATTTACTATCGAAAATTTTCTATAGAAAAATTTACTATCGAAAATTTTCTATAGAAAAATTTACTATCGAAAATTTTCTATAGAAAAATTTACTATCGAAAATTTTCTATAGAAAAATTTACTATCGAAAATTTTCTATAGAAAAATTTACTATCGAAAATTTTTTATAGAAAAATTTACTATTGAAAATTTCCTATAGAAAAATTTACTATCGAAAATTTTCTATAGAAAAATTTACTATCGAAAATTTTCTATAGAAAAATTTACTATCGAAAATTTTCTATAGAAAAATTTACTATCCACAATTTTCTATAGAAAAATTTACTATCCACAATTTTCTATAGAAAAATTTACTATCGACAATTTTCTATAGACAAATTTACTATCGACAATTTTCTATAGAAAAATTTACTATCGACAATTTTCTATAGAAAAATTTACTATCGACAATTTTCTATAGAAAAATTTACTATCGAAAATTTTCTATAGAAAAATTTACTATCGAAAATTTTCTATAGAAAAATTTACTATCGAAAATTTTCTATAGAAAAATTTACTATCGAAAATTTTCTATAGAAAAATTTACTATCGAAAATTTTCTATAGAAAAATTTACTATCGAAAATTTTCTATAGAAAAATTTACTATCGAAAATTTTCTATAGAAAAATTTACTATCGAAAATTTTCTATAGAAAAATTTACTATCGAAAATTTTCTATAGAAAAATTTACTATCGAAAATTTTCTATAGAAAAATTTACTATCGAAAATTTTCTATAGAAAAATTTACTATCGAAAATTTTCTATAGAAAAATTTACTATCGAAAATTTTCTATAGAAAAATTTACTATCAAAAATTTTCTATAGAAAAATTTACTATCAAAAATTTTCTATAGAAAAATTTACTATCAAAAATTTTCTATAGAAAAATTTACTATCAAAAATTTTCTATAGAAAAATTTACTATCAAAAATTTTGTATAGAAAAATTTACTATCAAAAATTTTCTACAGAAAAATTTACTATCGAAAATTTTCTATAGAAAAATTTACTATCAAAAATTTTCTATAGAAAAATTTACTATCGAAAATTTTCTATAGAAAAATTTACTATCGAAAATTTTCTATAGAAAAATTTACTATCGAAAATTTTCTATAGAAAAATTTACTATCGAAAATTTTCTATAGAAAAATTTACTATCGAAAATTTTCTATAGAAAAATTTACTATCGAAAATTTTCTATAGAAAAATTTACTATCGAAAATTTTCTATAGAAAAATTTACTATCGAAAATTTTCTATAGAAAAAATTTACTATCGAAAATTTTCTATAGAAAAATTTACTATCGAAAATTTTCTATAGAAAAATTTACTATCGAACATTTTCTATAGAAAAATTTACTATCGAAAATTTTCTATAGAAAAATTTACTATTGAAAATTTTCTATAAAAAAATTTTCTATCGAAAATTTTCTATAGAAAAATTCACTATCGAAAATTTTCTATAGAAAAATTTACTATCGAAAATTTTCTTTAGAAAAATTTACTATCGAAAATTTTATTTAGAAAAATTTACTATCGAAAATATTAGTATCGAAAATTTTTTTATAGAAAAATTTAGTATCGAAAATTTTATATAGAAAAATTTAGTATCGAAAATTTTCTATTAAAAAATTTAGTTTCGAAAATTTTCTATAGAAATTTTTATTATCGAAAATTTTCTATAGAAAAATTTACTATCGAAAATTTTCTATAGAAAAATCTACTATCGAAAATTTCTATCGAAAAATTTACTATCGAAAATTTTCTATAGAAAAATTTACTATCGAAAATTTTCTATAGAAAAATTTACTATCGAAAATTTTCTATAGAAAAATTTACTATCGAAAATTTTCTATAGAAAAATGTACTATCGAAAATTTTCTATAGATAAATTTACTATCGAAAATTTTCTATAGAAAATTTACTATCAAAAATTTACTATCGAAAATTTTCTATAGAAAAATTTACTATCGAAAATTTTCTATAGAAAAATTTACTATCGAAAATTTTCTATAGAAAAATTTACTATCGAAAATTTTCTATAGAAAAATTTACTATCGAAAATTTTCTATAGAAAAATTTACTATCGAAAATTTTCTATAGAAAAATTTACTATCGAAAATTTTCTATAGAAAAATTTACTATCGAAAATTTTCTATAGAAAAATTTACTATCGAAAATTTTCTATAGAAAAATTTACTATCGAAAATTTTCTATAGAAAAATTTACTATCGAAAATTTTCTATAGAAAAATTTACTATCGAAAATTTTCTATAGAAAAATTTACTATCGAAAATTTTCTATAGAAAAATTTACTATCGAAAATTTTCTATAGAAAAATTTACTATCGAAAATTTTCTATAGAAAAATTTACTATCAAAAATTTTCTATAGAAAAATTTACTATCGAAAATTTTCTATAGAGAAATTTACTATCGAAAATTTTCTATAGAAAAATTTACTATCGAAAATTTTCTATAGAAAAATTTACTATCCAAAACTTTCTATAGAAAAATTTACTATCGAAAATTTTCTATAGAAAAATTTAGTATCGAAAATTTTCTATGGAAAAATTTACTATCGAACATTTTCTGTAGAAAAATTTTCTATCGAAAATTTTCTATAGAAAAATTTACTATCGAAAATTTTCTATAAAAAAATTTACTATCGAAAATTTTCTATAGAAAAATTCACTATCGAAAATTTTCTATAGAAAAATTTACTATCGAAAATTTTCTTTAGAAAAATTTACTATCGAAAATTTTATTTAGAAAAATTTACTATCGAAAATTTTCTATAGAAAAATTTACTATCGAAAATTTTCTATAGAAAAATTTACTATCGAAAATTTTCTGTAGAAAAATTTACTATCGAAAATTTTCTATAGAAAAATTTACTATCGAAAATTTTCTATAGAAAAATTTACTATCGAAAATTTTCTATAGAAAAATTTACTATCGAAAATTTTCTATAGAAAAATTTACTATCGAAAATTTTCTATAGAAAAATTTATTATCGAAAATTTTCTTTAGAAAAATTTACTATCGAAAATTTTCTTTAGAAAAATTTACTATCGAAAATTTTCGAAAGAAAAATTTACTATCGAAAATTTTCGAAAGAAAAATTTACTATCGAAAATTTTCGAAAGAAAAATTTACTATCGAAAATTTTCTATAGAAAAATTTACTATCGAAAATTTTTTATAGAAAAATTTACTATCGAAAATTATCAGTATGGCTGGACTCTTAAATAGTTTATTCGTCTAAATTTGTTCGATTAATCGAACAAGAATTATTCGACTGAAGACCCTATAGATATTTTAAGTTATTTTAAGTTTTAGGAAAATCGGTGTGATGACGGTTAAGAGTCTTCCTTTGTGAGACATTGTTCAAATAGAAAAATTTAGAGATTCTGGGACATTGTTGGTATAAAAAAATTTATACACTGAAACGTTTTCCATTAAGAACAACTTTCAAAATCTGAAATATTTTTTTTGCTCTATTTGAAATCACCTTATTTTTGCTGCAGTGATAAAAAATTTTGTTAAACTGATTACCTACAAAAATCTTGATTTATTGTCCTTAAATCATTATAAATAAAATAGTTTACAAATTGACTATTAAATATTAAATAACCCACTTAAATAGCCAATTTGTATTTTTATACTTATAAAAATACTGAATTCAATATAAAATAGATAAATAAAAGGCTTAACATATTTATTACCAAAAATCTAAAACAGAATATCAATTTGTCCGTTTTGGATTCCATATCGTAAATTTTCCATATCTTTATAAGAAGCTAAATAGTGGCCACTTGCTACACAAAAAAAAATTAAATAACAAACGAAATATAACAAATCTGATAACATTTTTATATGCTGCTTAAATCCTAAATTGCCAAGGCAACTAAAGAATGACCAGCTGACTTTCAATCTAATATACTAAAAAAATATGAGCAGTGGTCCACAACTATTGAACACAAAATGTTTTATAAGTGTTGAAATGTTGAATTCTTTGTAAGTTTTTTCGCGTCAAAAAGTTCACAAGAAAAATGTAAATTTGCTAAGAAAAGTTGTGAATTTGCAATTTTAGTGGTAAAATGTTTGTCATCAGCGGCAAAAATTTCCGAAAAAATTTTAAATTTACAAGAAAAAGTTGTAAATTTATCTGTTTCTAAAATTTTCGCGGCGGGTAAAAGGGTAAAAAAAACCACGAGAATGGTTTTGCAAGATTTTTTGCTACTTTTCATTTACGAAAATTCCTTGTAAAAACTTCGAGCTTTTTAGTCATTTCACAAGAGTTTTTTTTTTGAGTGCAGAAAACATCATAGACATTTTTTCAGGACTTAGATTTTTTTTTTTTTAAATTTGAATAAAAAAAATTCGAAAATCATTTTTGATCCAATTTTTTCTGTTTTCTAAAATCGTTTTTACTTCGAAACTCAAAAAAGTGTACGAACACTGAAAATTTTCAAACAATTTTTCAAGACATAGCAAACTAAAAACAAAAAAAAAATCCTAAAAGCAATTTGAATATTTTTTTTTTTCCAAAACGCAAAAAAAAACTTTTTGTCAACAATTTTTAGAGGAATAAGAAAATTTTTTAAATGTTTTTTTCAAAACTGGTGGTAAAAATTAAGAAAAACTGTTTAATTAAAGTTTGAGAACTTCTGAACTATAGCTATGTAAGTTAAACAACGAAGACTCAACTTACCATTAGTATCAATTGTTGATATGACATCTTTAGTAGTTGCTAAAATATTTTTTGTAAAACATCTTATGTGTAGCATCTTCTGTACACTCAAAAAAAAAATTGTAAAATAACCAAAAAAAAGCTTGTAGTTTTTATAAGAAATTCTCATGAAATAAGAAGTCGCAAAAAATCTGGTACGATCAAGAAAATTCCTTCAAAGTTTTATCGCGTTTGTTATATGCCGCAAAATTATTTGGAATTTACAATAAAATGTTGTAAATTCACAAAAAAAAATAAAAATATACAAAAAATTTGAAAATAAGTGGTAAATTATAAAAAAAAATATAGTTTTGGCACATATTTTTGCAATTAACAACTATTTTTTTTGGTGAATCAACAACAGCTTTTGCTTATAAATTCAGAATTGTTTCCTGAAATTTTCGAGTCATTGAAAGAATAATCTTTTAAATTCCAAAAATGAAATATATCTTAAGCTTTTTGAAGTAAAAAATGCGTTTTGTTATGCCTAATTATACACTAAAAAAAAAAACTGTAATGTTAGCAAAAAAAGCTTGTAAACCTACAAGAAAATTTGCTGATTTTGAACCCCCAATTTTTTTGGTAAAGTTAGCAAAAATGTTGTGCCAAAAATTAGTTAACTGAAATTTTTTTTATTTCAACTTAGTTCATACACATTTGAGGACCCCATTGGGTTCGGACCCGATAGGTCCAGAAATCGATGGGCCTGGACCTAGTTGGATTCCTTAAAAATCGTGATCACGATACGAGATTTTAGGGGACCACCGGGGTTTTGAGAATTACAAAACTCTATAACTTCAAAAATATTATTCGGAGAGCTTTTCTACGTCTTGTTCTATGTGTTGAGAGCTACAAAAATGCTTTTGGACTTTTTGTTGTGTCGGCAATATTTACCGAGATATGAGCATTTTAAAATTTTCGGGAATGCTAACTTTTTTGGATCCAAAGTTAGGACCCATTAGGGTCCACACATGTGAAGAGGATCGACGATACTTTGAGCCCGAGAACCAAAAATGGCCTCCATTTTGCTCTATCTGGCTTAGTTTCCTAGATAGCGCCATTTTAAGTTTTCTGAAAATAAAAAAAAAAATTTACCATTTATTTTTGCTAATATTAGCTAAAAAGCTTGTAAAAATTTAGCCAACTCGATTTTAAATTTAGCTAAAAAAATTTGTTAAAATTTTGTTTAAAATTGCTAATGCGCTAAATGAAGTTTACAAGATATTTTTGCTAACATGATAATCTCAACTAAAAATTTGCTAAAAGTTAGCTAACCAGCATTAGCAAAAAATATTAGTAAATCTACTTATATATTATTTTGAGTTTATGCTTTAAAAAACATAGTGTTTCACAAATATTTTCAAAAATTATTCGAAAAATCTTATCGTGACAATTGGCCTTAACGAACATTTGACTAACAAATTTGTAAATTATAAATTTTTGACGCGATAGAACTTACAAGAAGTTCTCGTGCCGTTACAAGATTTTTTGCCACCAACTATTTTACAAGAGTTCTTACTAAAAATTATGAATTTTTTGTCATGTAACAAGATTTTTTTTTGAGTGCAGAACACATCATAGAAATTCTTTCGAGAAAAAAATTGTCTCCGGGACTAAGAAAATTTCCCAAATTGATTTGAGACTTTAAAAATTTATAAAAAAAATCCCAAAAGCATTTTTTATAAATTATTTTTATTAAAACCACAAAAAATTGCCAAAAAAAGGTGTCCAGGACTAAGAAATGGTGTTAAAATGGTGACAAAATCGGCTAATGGCATTTCTCTTTATTTACAACTTTAAAAATCGTTAACACGAAAATGC
The DNA here is from genome assembly GCA_963921195.1 of Pegoplata infirma. NCBI lineage: Eukaryota > Metazoa > Arthropoda > Insecta > Diptera > Anthomyiidae > Pegoplata > Pegoplata infirma. The sequence continues at coordinate 76,227,016 of OY992538.1, read as the reverse complement.
TAGCTGATCCTGTTTTCGAGTTATTGCTAAATAATTACACAGTTCAACAACAAAACACCTACCAGTGAAATATCGAACTGATTCTTAAAGATTTTTCTCTCCTGAATACAAATCTGCCATATAATTTTTTTTTAATACGTACCGTTTTTGAGATCTTCGCTGTCAAAAAACCAATAATTTCGCACTTTTGGTTTTGAAAATTTAGCTCGAGCTCTTTTTTATGGCCCACTGAAGTTTCTCATTTTTTTTTCAAATCCGTTTGGAATAAGTTGAAAAACGTATTAAATCTTATTCTGAGGTTAATAATATTGAAAAATGTTGTCAGTGAAATTTGATGGTGGTTCTTTTCTTAAAACATATTAACCCTCTATCTCCCAATCCTAATGGTCATTTTGGTCCTTTTCTCAAATATCCATGTAGAACACCACTAAAAAGTACATTGATGAAAAAAATATTGAAAAAAAAATATTTATTTAAAATAATTATGTTACGTTTTATTCACCAGCTTGTGAATATTTTTTTTATTCACCACAAGGTAAATTATTATTCACGTTACAAACCCAAGTTACTAAAATTTTTGGTTTTAAGAAAATGAAAACAGTAATTCTTATCTTGCTTTTTGTTAATGTTAGCTTATATAATCAAACCGTGGCATCCTGCAACTTTTTTAAAATAAGTCACCAGCCTAAAAACATTATCATGTTAAAAATTTCAACAAATTATTTCTGTAAAATTTGGAAAATAATCTGCTGTTTTTTGTAAGTCACTTTTTTACAAATTTTAGAAAAAACAATTTTAACATCTTTTTAAAGAATTTTATATTTTCATCTCAAATTTTAGGTTTTTCATGCTAAAATTATTAGATTTTTCGGCAAAAATCAACTGCTTTTGTTGTTGTATTGCCAGATTTTTCTGCTGGCTCTACTTAAATTATCCAGTCAGAAATTTACCGAACCTCGTATGCTAAAATCAGCAAATTTCTCATATGGCTTAAAAAAAGTGTAGTTTCAGCAGATTTTTCTTCTAATTGGACAAGGATTTTTTTTTGAGTGCACTCACACTGCAAATACATCTTTGATGTCCATAAGTAGCATCATATGAGTAGTTTTCTACTATAGAAAAAGTCAAAGTTGCTACTAAAACTCTGCTTCTAGTGAATCACCCAAAAAAATAAGGACTATTTGTAATGTGGGTGATTCGATGTTTCTATTCGAATTTATATTCGTATTAGTGTCTGTCAGTGTGAGTGTGTTTATACGTTGTGTTCTATAAGCTGCTTGTATCAATAAAAATTCGATTATATTCATACATAAGTAAGATTTTCTATATTTATATTCCTTTGTAAATTACATAAAAAAAAATAAAGAAAAAAATATGATTTATCGCTGACTTGTAAGCAGGTTATCAACATATCATATGTGAAGAGCTTGTTTTTAAACAGGATAATATTTTTGTTGTTCTTTGAATTTGAAAGTAGCTTTGTTGAAGATATTATTTGCAATAGTCTAATACCTTACAGGGAGTAAGGTGTGGAGAAGTAAGGGTAGCGATTTTTTTATTATTTGAGGAATAAATAAAAAACTGTCAATGGTCAGAAGCTTAATTTTTTTTTATCGGAAATAAATAAATAAGTAACTACATATTTATGAAGAAATACATAAGCAAATGAATTTAACGTTTATAATAAAAAATGGACAGTCTTGACAAAAAACTTAAAGAAAATTTGGTACTCTCTACAAAAAAAAAAAAAAAAAAAACTTGCCGAATTGCTAAAAAAAAGTTCTCTTAATCGATTTTACAAATATCACTGTGCTACACTCAAAACAAAGTGAACTAAATACTTTTCCCAATTAACTAAATTTTGAAAAAATGGGGAATGTTATGGATCCAAAGATTTTTTTCATTCGTTTTAGTTCATATTTTTCTTAAAAATAGGGAAAACCATTTTAACTAAAAAATAGAAAAATTCTGAAAAGTTTTAACTAAATTTTAAGAAGTTTTTAACTAAATTCTAAGAAGTCCTCTCCCACATTTCTAAGAAGTGAAATTCGGTGAAGTTATTTGTAGTAAATTTTAACTAAACTTGAACAAAATTTTGTGTGAACATATATTTAAGTGTCTCAAAAATAAATATATGTTTCTTAGATTTGGGGAAAATTTCTTTGGCAGTAAGAATTTTTTTCTTATATTTAAGAAGTCCATTTTAGGAAAACTATGAACTATTTATACAGTTGTGTTCAAAATAATAGGAGAAAAATAGGAGTGCGTATCGATCATTAAAATTCATAAAGGTATATCTTTGAAACGAAAACGAATATTTTTAGTAGATAAAAAGTGCATCGTAGAAAATGTCGCAAGCTTTAATTTAAAATTAATCCCATCCAGATTGGGTAAAAAATAAATGAGATACAAGGGTCGAACTGCAAAATTAAATTTTTGGAATACTTTTTTTTGGATTTTTTAAAAAATACTTACGAGTCGATTTATTTCAAATACACAATTTTGGATTTTTAGCATTAGCCTTATAGTTAATTTTATGTAATCAAATAATTTTTCTACCTACCAGAAAAAATTCCATTGTAAAAATTCCGCATTGTAAAAAAAACACGTATTTTTGGACATCCAGTTTTTTGTAAAAAAAAGTAAATATAATTTTCCCAAATTCTGATTAATTTTTATTAAAAAATAACAATTGTTTTATTCGACCTTTAAAATATTATATTTTGAGGATGTTTATTCTGGCTCGAGGTCATTATTTTCTTTACTAGTTAAAACCATGATATTCTCATAGCATAATTTTCAAGAAAATTATTTTTTGTTTTAAATTTATTTATGTTGGTCATTTTTGCAAGATTTAATCGACACGTGTTTCGGAATTTGTTAAGATTCCATTGTCAAGATTATTTAGCAAAAAATAGAAACGATTTACTACAAAGTAGCAAACGAGTCTAATGACAAATCCTTTGTGCACAAACTAAAGTATTAATACATATTAATTTCCCAATATGGCTGGAATTAATTTAAATTAAAGTTTAAGCAATTGTCTACAACGCACTTTTTATTTGCTTAAAATACTCGTTTTATTTTCGAAGATATACCTTTCTGAATTTTTACGAGGATACTCCTATTTTTCTCCTATTTTTCTGAACACAGGTGTGAGTACATGAACTAAAATTTTTTCCTCATAGTTAGGAAAATTTTCCATTTTTTAGTTAAATTTAACTAAATTTAAGAAAATTTCATGAACAATTTTTAAAGAAATTTTTTCCTAAATAGTAGTTATGTTTTTATTTCAGTGTATAGGAAAAATGTCTCTGAAGCTGAAACCTGTTCTGTGGGAAAAATATTTTAGAATCTAAGATTTTTTTATAAGAAAAATTTCTTAGATTCTCAGACTTTTCAATAGGAAATATGTCTCGGAATATGTTTGAGAATCTTAGACATTTTCTAAAGTGCGTATGATATTTACTTGTTTTTCAACTTTATTAGGCTTTTTCTATGATATTTTCGATAACTCCACGCAAAAATTGTGTATTTATTGAAATTCTCGTAGATAAACCCCGGTAAAGTTGCTTTAAAAGTTCAAAATCAAGCAAATATCATGTAGGCATAAGCAAAAATGTCTCAAACTTTACTTTTTCTTTAGAAAAATGTCTCAGAATCTAGGAAATTGACATTTTTTAAAGGCATTAAAGTCTTTAATTTTTCTTATATCAGGACTTTTTAGTTTTTCAAAACCTGAAAATTTTTGGTGTAGAAAGAACGTTTAGGTGGAAAAATAGAATATGGCAAAAAAAGTCACTAAATCTGAGAATTTTTCTAAACGAAGAGGAATTTTTTGGTTGGAAAATTGCCTAAGTTTCTAAGAATTTTTTATGTGCATAGGGTCATTCTTAGTAAAATCAATCATGAATATTTTTGAACCCCTCCGATATTGATGAAATTTGGTTTAGTTCTTACACTACGTTAACGAAAAACGAACAAATGCAAATTTTCAGCCCTCTAAGTCAACAGGGGCCAAAAATACGGAGGGACAAATTTTCCCCCAAAATCCCCCAATCGCGACACTTTACACCGTAAAAACTTAATATCGTTGGTTCTATTATAGCTAGAAAGCCCATTTTTGGTTTGTTTTGGAGCTTATAATATGCTCTGCAAGACCTTCCATAACCAAAAAATTTTCGAAAAAAATAAGGGTTACCTCCCTTATTTTAAGGTCGTGATAAAGGGAGGAGAAAATGGGGAGGATGGTATCCCCCGATTTTTTTTACTGGACAATCTTATAGAGAAAGTCCTAAAAAATGTATTTTAAAATTTTTATGTTGGAACAACAATGCGATCGCTCAAAATCAAAATTTTTCACAATTTCCCCCAAAATCTCCAAATCGCAACACTCTTAAACCTTAAAAATTTAATATCATAAGTGCTATTGTAGCTACAGAGCCCATTTTTGTTTCTTTTAAAGCTTATAATACGCTCTACAAGACCTACCATAACCAAAAAAATTTCAAAAAAAGGAAGGGGTGCCCCCCTTATTTCAAGGTCGAGGCGAAGGGTGGAGGAAATGGGGGAAATATCCCCCGATTTTTTTTTACTTGGTTTTCTCAAAGTGCAAGTCCAAATGAACATATCCTAAAATTTTTATGTTGGGACAACAATCAGAGCGACCAAAATCAAAATTTTTCAAAATTTCCCCAAAAATATCCAAATTGCGACACTCTTGCACATTACAAATTAAATATCGTTGGCTGTATTGTAGCTACAGAGTCCATGTTTGGCTTGTTTTAAAGCTCTTAATATTCTCTAAAATATTACTATCACAAAAAAAAATAAATAAAAAAATTAGGGGTGCCTCTTGTTTTGAAAGATCGTGGCAAGGGGTGGGGGAAATCGGGGGATAGTATCCCCCAATTTTTTTTGAACTTGTTTTTTTAAAAGAGTAAGTTCTAGAGAACATATCCTCAAAGTTTTATCTTGGGACAACAATGGGAGACGCAAAAATGTCGCCATTTGTTGATTTTGGGGGAAATTTTGAAAAATTTTGAGTTTGGTCGATCCCATTGTTGTCCCAACATAAAAATTGTAGACTATGATCATTAGGACTTGCACTTTGAGAATACCAAGTAAAAAAAGTCGGGGGATACTTTCCCCCCATTTCCTCCACCCTGTGCCACGACCTTTAAATAAGGGGGCACCCCTTCCTATTATTGGAAATTTTTTGGTTATGGTAGGTCTTGTAGAGCGTATTAAAAGCATTAAAACAAAAAAAAAAAAAGTGGCTCTGTAGCTACAAAAGCACTTAGATATTAAATTTTTAAGGTTCAAGAGTGTTGCGATTGGGAGATTTTGGGGGAAATTGTGAAAAATTTTGATTTTGAGCGATCCCATTGTTGTCCCAACATATTTTTTTCTGTGTGAATCTACAAATTTTTTAACTAAAGCAATTTTTACCTCTTTCGGTAGTACAAGAAATTTGATATTATCAATAAGTAAATCATAACTGCGAAACATATTTCTTAAATAAATCAAGTACCCATATTATTTTCATACACTTACGTATATTCTAACACTTGTCTTTAACCCTAAAACAACTTCCGTCACCCACAGTCTATCACTTAAGTTCTAACAATAAGAATATTTATTTATTAAATAAAATTTCTTTAAAACGCCTTTTTAACCATTAACTCAATTATTACAACCTACTTACAATTTATACATACAACATAATATCAACTTTTATAGCACGCGTATATAATGGAGAACAAGAACAATCTGAAGATGAAGAAGCAATAACAATAAACCAAACTTCCCATTATCGTTTGTAAGGAACAAGATGAGTACATACTCCAAGTACATCCATACATATTAACAATATGAATGGAATATAAAAATATGACACAAGATGTCAGGCACGTTGACAGCTGTTAACTGATGCTAATGCCATCATCGTGCAACCCCTTTCTTTTCTATTCCATCAAAAAACAATATCATCCCGTAAACGGGATGACGATACATTGTTGTTTGTGTTATATGGACTAAGTGAAAAGGATGAAGACTCTGACGACTAAAAGGATGTTTCGTTCTTGTAAAAGGTGTAGAAAGGATTGTTACTTTACTTAAGAAGTGTGTATTGTACGTTATACTTTCTACGCTTTCATTGACTAGTATCTTGATAAGATTAATCAAATTTTCATAAAATTATGACAAGAAAAAAAAAACAAAAGAATATTATAAAGTAGCTGGAAAATATGCAGCACCACACACATCGATTCTATGGAAATATTAACAAAAGGGTAAAGGAATTATGTTAAAATATAAAATAATATGAGAAGGTTTAAACTTAATTATATAAGAAAAGCGTAAGAAAATATAGATGTAAAATTTTAAAAGTACTAGCCTATTAATTGATGTTTAAGTCAATATTTATAATCATAAAGAATATCAAAGAGTTTCATTATGATTTACTTTTACTACAAGTATATTTTTATAATTTCTATTTGTAATAATGTAAAGCCTACTTTACGGCTTTTAAGTTTAAAAGGTTTTGTGACATACATTTAGGATTCATTAATTGAAGTCATGGTAAAATATATATTTTTAATAGTTTATTAAATAAATATAGACAACAAGCGGCAATGTGGAGGGTAATCATGAATCCGGCCAAGTCGAATTACTTATTTTATTTGTCTTTTTCTGAGTTTTTTCAAATTTTTCTTTCTAATTTGCTGTTAGTTTTCCCTACACTCAAAAAAATTAACTAAAAAATGGGAAAATTAACTAAATTCAAAGAAAATTGATAAGGATTTAGCTCCATTGTCATGTTTATTAATATTATTCCAATTTGAACTACAAAATGGGGGAAAATTTCCCATGTAAATACACACACAATTCTCATTAGGTACATTTTTTATTATAAATATAAAAAAAAAAATGTTTTTTATTGTCAAGTAATAAATTATATTAGATTTTAAAGTTAAATTACAACAAAGACTTTGTAACTGCCGTTTGTTCCAAGACTATGGGGAAACACTCCAAAGCCAAGGCCTTTATTGTGATTAAAATATAATTTTTTCGCTAACACATAAATGTGTAGAAAAAAGGTAAACATTTAATTATTTACTTGACAAGACACAATTTGTTTGTATTCATGTACTTCGAGAAATAAATCAAATATAAATCAATATTTTCCCAAGTTATGAAAAATTTACTAAAATAGTGAAGAAAACTTCCTCAAATTAAAGAAGATAAATATGATGAACTAATTGGTAGTAACTTACGTCCTAAAACTAAAAGAAAGGGATATGTCTCAAAAATAAATATTTTTCATCTGTATAGTTAGGACAAAGAATTTCTGCCATTTACACTGAAAAAAAGACATAAGAAAAATTTAGGAAAAAAATGTCTTTGAAAATTTATCATGAATTTTTCTAAAATTTAGTTAAATTTAACTGAAAAAAAGAGAAATTTTCTTAACACAAACAAACTTGTCAAATTATGACAGAGATGAGCATATGAGCAGATTAGAGCGTGATTCACGTGCATCACACGTGATTACGCGTGAGTGTGACTGAATTTAATTTTACTCACGTGATTGTGAGTGGAAAAAAAAGTGCGTGAGTGTGCTTGAGTAAGATTTTTGCGCGAGTGAGTGTGCGTGAGCCGATTTTTTTGCATGAGTTTTCGTGAATTATTTTCTCTTTATATTTCCCTTCGTACCTAAAAATGCCACAAAAAATTGTAAAATTTGGCTTAACTTAAGATTTCGTCCCGAAAAAAGCAAAAAAAATGGAAAATTTCGCTAAACTTTAAATTTTGCTCAAAAATTTTTACAGATTTTTGAAATTTTTTTTGTATAAATAAGAGTTTCGTGAGTGTGAGTCAACGTGAGTGTGATTGAAGCTTGCGTGAGAGCACGTGAGTGTGAGTTGTTTTAAATTTACTCACGTGATTGTAAGTGAGTGTGAGTAGAAAAAATATTCTGGTGAGTAAGTGTGCGTGATTCAAAAATTCCTGTCGTGAGCGAGAGTGAGTAAGTGTGAGTCAAAAATCATTCACGCGCCCATCTCTAGTAGATATGAAAAATAATTTGAATAAGAATAAGAATAAGAATAAGAATAAGAATAAGAATAAGAATAAGGATTGCATTAGTGCAAAAATCGTTAAAAATGTAGTAGACAATATCTATCGCGATTGTAAAGGTACTGCCGAATTTAACACTTTTTGTAAGACCCCTTGAGATATTTTTTTTTTCAGCATTCTCAATTGTTTTTATTTTATAATTTTTGAGGATGAAAAATAGTTGGCACAGCCAAATTTAACACTCTCATTTCTTAGTTTATGTTTGATTATTTTTTTTTGTCATTCTAAAGATCTCACTAAAATTTTAATTGTCAATTTAATTTTTTTTTTTTTAATAATTTAAAGCCTACTTTACGGATTTTAATTCAAACAATTTTTGTTACATACTTTTAGGTTTCAATATATCTTTTTTTTTATTCCACCACTAATTCCCTTCTAATTTAGCCTTTAATTAGTTTCTTTATGCTTGACAATCTTTTTAAAATGTAAATCCTTTATAAGACTTCATATAAAATTAGTTTTCTTTCCTTTTTATACACTTTTACACACACATAAACACAAACATTTACCCACATATTTAAAATTTCTTACAATTTAGTTTTTTTAGAAACAACTTTTAAAATTCTAAGAAAATGTTCTTTTATGGAAACCACACTATTTCAAAAAATTGTAATCCTTTTTTAAAATATTTTACTGAAATGAGTTGCCTTCTACTATAGAATTCGGAGTATATTAGTGTGTATAAGTTTAGTTCTTCATCTTAAAATAGGAGAATATTAATTTCTTCATAAAGTTTGTAACACATCCCGTAATCGATGGTCCTTAGATGCTTTTTAAAATTAAAATTTGACTGCTAGAGGATTTTTTGTGTTGCAGAAGGATAAAAGTATAAATCTTATGGAAAATTTTTTAAAAAAATCTCATATACCGAAATTAGTTTTTTACTTTCATAAATTACTATTTTAAACTAAATATTTTGTAGGTTATAAAGAAATTCCTTACAGTCGAACTTTAGCACTATTTCGTATTATACCATTCAACCACAGTAGTGGGGTATACTCACTTTGTCATTCCGTGTGTCACGCATCGAAATCGAAGGTCCCCATAAAGTATATATATTATTGATCAGTGATCGATTCTAAGACATTCTAGCGATGTCCGTCTGTCCGTCTGTCCGACTGTCCGTCTGTCCGTCTGTCCGTCTGTCCGTCTGTCCGTCTGTCCGTCTGTCCGTCTGTCCGTCTGTCCGTCTGTCCGTCTGTCCGTCTGTCCGTCTGTGGAAGACACGATTCAGCCCAAAGTAAAAGAGCTAGACTTCTGAAGTTTGGCACAAATATGTCTTATGTTATTGGGCTGATTAAGTTCGAACATAGGCAAAATCGGATATGGGGGAAAAAAGTTCCCCTTTTAAGATACAAACCAACTTTCAAAAAACCCCATTTTTACAGGTTTTTTGTACTTTTGCTTAGCAAGAGTTCAAAGTCCTGCAGTTGGATCCAGGAAAGTTTTCTCCCACCGCTAAAAACCACCCCCAAAAAAAAAAAAAAGATGCAACTGTTTTTTTTTAAACGTGTTGGAGGGTATAAAAGATTTGGCGCAGCCGAATTTAACAATATCACTTGTTTTTCTTTATTATTGCGTCTCTGATGAAATTGTATTTGTTTCTCTGTTCCTTCGTAACATGTGGCAACACCATAAGTTACAGAAACATTTCATTTTAAAATTCAAAGATTTTCTTTTAGTTTTACTTTTGTAATTTTTTAAAGAATGAGAAATGCTCTAAGTAACTTGGAAAACCTTTACTAAAACGTTTTCTTAAGTAAATACGAAGACAACCGCAAATAAGTACAATATGTAGAAAATATTGAGTATAAGTACCATATTCATTCAACCAAACATAGGTACTTATGTATATGAGGGAGTGTGTTTTATATACTTAAGACCTAGTTGGAATTGTGAAAATTATGTCAGACAAAATGTAGTTAGAGCTATAAGATGCGCGGATCCAAAGGTGGGGAAATGGGGGGAACCCCCCCCCCCCCAAACCTATTATGAAAAAGAAAAAAAGAAGGAAAAGGAAGAGAAGAAAAAAGAAAAAGGAAGAGAAGAAAAGAAAAGAAAAAAAAAAGAAGAGGAGAAAAAAAGAGAAAAAAAATCCTTCCAATTGTAAAAAAATTTTCATAATCTAAAAAAATTTTTGGTATTTGTCTGAGAACCTCAAAAATTTTCTTGGGGAAGAATGTATTGACTTCAAGAAACTATCTATACCAATAAAATTTAAGAGCTTTTTTAATCGGAGATTATTTTCGGAAGTAATATAACAGAATCTGAATTATTTCACAGATTTTTTATTGAAATCTGAAAATTTTTCTAAATGAAAAATTGTTTTTTGGTAAAATGTAAAAAAATTTTGTAAGTAAAAGGCGGTGAATATAAAAACTTCGTTACAAAAATTTTTTAGGTTTTGAGAATGCCTTGGAGTCTTCCTTAAAAAAAAATATGACTCAGATATTAAAAACATTTTTATTTAGAATCTGATTTTTGTTTGCCTAAGAATCAGAAATATTTCTGAAAGAATTTTTTTAAATTCTTTTAACTATTTATTAATAAAATACTTTTTATTAAAGGCTGAAAGTTTTTATATTAAAAAAAAAAAACTCATAATCCCAAATTTTTTTTTAAAGCAAAAAAAATAAAAATTTTAATGATAAGAGTGATTATTTTAGGACCAGTTCCGAATTTTTTTATCTTTAAATTATATTATAAAAAATTTTAAAAATCAAGATCCCTAAAACCCCGAGATTAAAAATCAGAAGCCCTAGTAAGAATGGTCTGATTTGTCTCAAATTAAGTATAAATGAAATTTTGTGTCAAGCTCTAGTCAATGGAACAACATTTTTGAGATTTTTGTTCTTTAACTTCTTGAATATACAAAAAAAACGTAATTTTGGAAATTTTTTTGACAAATTTCAAATGGCGATTTCAACCGCTAGACCGATTTCACAAGTTTTTTGATGTTCAAATTCAGCGTGCCAAAATAACGTATTGCAACTTGCGATTCGCAAGTTATTTTTTTTTATATTTTAATTTTTAAAAATCCAAAATTTTGGTGGAAAAAGTTCCAATAACACAAAATTTTGATTAAAGAGCGCAAAGGATTAAAAAATTTTCCACATTTTTTTGCAAATTTCAAAGAGCGATATCTCGAAAGCCGTTGGGCGCATCAAAATTAACAAATATGATGTGTCGCAAGACATATTTTCTTTGTAATTTTTGTAAAAAAAATTTTAAAAAATCGAAAACCTTGATCACCTGAAAATATAATGTAGTAAATATATAATGTGTTGAGAAGATGTATATTTTTAGTTATATAATTGTTTTATTTGGCCTTTAATTCAATTTGAATTTAAAAAAAAAAAAAAAATTATTTATGAAGAATTTTTTTTTGTCATAAAACACTTTTTCAGTCATGTCTGAATATAAACTAATATTTTAAGAAAAAAAAGTTAAAAAAAATTTATTATAAGGGTTTGAGTAGAAAAATGTAGAAGAAAATTTAATTTCTAAAAGCTATATACATTCCTGGTATTTATGTATCGGTTGTATCAGTTCCAGTTTAACTGTTATCATCAGTAGGATTTTAAATGTCGGTTTGTTTTTGCTAATGGTAATTGTTTTTCTAATATGTGATTTTTTTATTAATATCAAGAGCCAGACTGGAATCGAACCACGGAACATTTATTCATACCATTAACAATACTGACAAGATGTCACTTTAAAAATAAAAATACTTTCACTATTGTTTTGTTTCACTTTGTTTGTAACTTTCTGATATTCAAGTTATAAAAGGAACCCAAAGCCAGATCCAATATTTTTGTGTGTTAATATCAACCCTAAAAGGCAACTGTATTTTTTTTTTTTTTTTATTTTAAAATTTTTTTAAGTGAAAAAGTGTCATGCATTCGTCCGGTTCCAAATCCATTTTTTTCTGTTTTTGATTTATTTTCCAATTGGGTTTAATTTTAAGATTTCTTTTATTGCACTCAAATAAACATTTTCACCAATTGTATGAACATAAAACTACTTATACAATTTTAAAAACGACTTGCTATATATAGTATGGGGTAAGTATGAGTAAAAGAATATTAAGTTGAAACCCCAGAAACTAAGGACTTAGCAATCTTGACAACTACTTTCCGGTTGACATGCAATTTTCACATAAAGATAAATGCTGTTTTTTACTTGGTTTCTGTAAAAAAAAAAACTGAGATACTATTTGGTAAATAATAAAAACACTTTTAATGTATTTTAAAAGACACAAATGTTTAAAGGTAGATAGTGAAATGGAATGGGTTTAAAAAATGGCAATATGGAGTAAGACGTAAATGATATTTGTATATTAAAAATCATTAGATAAAAAAGCGTATACAAGATGAAGATAATAAGATGGTAAGTGTAACCGATCCCAAATCGGGCAATGTGTAAATCTGAAGATGGCTTAATTGTCAGCAAGTCCAAACACTCCTTTTTAAAGGTAAAATCTGTGGCGACGAATTTAAGTAATGTTTTCGGATTTATTGAGGATACTCTTCACAAGAAAGAGAATGTTATAGCATCGTTCTTGATCGTGGAAGGTGTGTTCAACAATGTAAAAATATCATCAAGCCTTAAATCCTTGGAAAATACAGCACGGACACACAGATTACTCTATAAAGGCAACATTCTGGAAAGCAGAGCAATTAAAGCGAAGATCGGTGATGGAGGAGCAAGGAAAGTCGTAACAAGGGGCATTAACATGGGGAGAAATCTCTCCTCCTCTGTAAAATCTAGTAATAATTATGATTCTTCAATCACTCAACGAAATGGTTATAAAGCAGAGCAAAGAATCCTTTTGAATGAATTCTCAAAAAAATCCATTCGATTTTTATAGTAAGATAATGCATTCGATTTTATAAATGAACATTAAAGTCCTTGGAACGCATTTGATTGAATGGAAAAAATTAATGCATTCGATTTCTTGTTCAATTGATTTAGAAAAATCGAACGCATTCGATTTTTTTATTATTACATTTCGAATGAAATTAGTGTTTATTAAAAACCGACATTTTGGAAAACCGGTTTCTCGGTTAACCGAAATTCAGCTTTTTCGGTTAACCGGTTATCTCGGTTAAACCGGAATAAAAAACCGGTTAACCGGTTTTTTTCTTTAACTGACAAACCCAAAAAAATACTAATTAATTTTTATTAAATAAAAAATCGAATGTAACTAAAGTTAACATATTTGTTTCTTTCAGCAAAGTTAGCAACTGTTATCCTTTAAAAATAGCGGTATTTTTATTATTACGGTGCTTTATTTTCCTATATTCACTGGAGCTTTATTTTAATTTTTATTGTTTTTATTTAAAAACAAATACATCAATTCGTTATAAATTGTAGTCCGTATTTTATATTAATGTTCTTTTATTGACATTTTCTCCATTAATAAGAACTTTAGTACCTGGTTAACCGTCATTTATCAATGAACTGTCCAAAAAACGCTTATAACGGGGATAATTCAAATATTTACCAGATTAAAATTCCTATTTGGAAAATTGTTTCTTGAAGACAAAATGTATTTTAGACTTCCTTTCACACGGATTTTCGGTGCACCGGAATTTTTCAATTTCGGTTAACCGGTTTGCAAAAAAACCTAAATTTTGTGAAAAAATCGGTTTTTCGGTTAACCGGTTTATAAACACTAAATGAAATCGATTTTTTTAAATTTTTTTTTTTAAGTTTTTCTTATCAATAGGTTTCAAAAAATGAATATAAAATGGAGATATCTCAAAAACTAAGCAATATAGAGCAAAACGGAGCCAATTTTCGCTTTTCGGTTAGCTGTCGGGTATTTGACGGTCGTATTATACGAGCAAAAAGCTACAAAAATTATTTTGGATTTTTGATCGTGTCGGCAGTATTTAGCGAGATATTCATATTAAAATTTTTTTGGAATGCCAATTATTTGGATTTAAAATTAGGGCCAATTAGGGTTGACACATGTGAAGAGCGTCGGTGATACTTGTAATGAATGAATAAACCATTCGAATTTTCAAATTGAATTCAAAGAAAATCGATTGCATTCGCAATTCTTAAAAGTCGAATGAAAAAAAATGGAACGCATTCGATTTTTGAAAGTCGAATGAAAAATAAATCGAATGCATTCGATATTTATAAATCGAATGAGTCTTAAGTGAATTCATTCAAGTCGCTTAAATTTGATCGTGGAATCAGCGATATATATACCCTCGACGTGGACAAAGGGCAACAAAAATTACTAAGATAGATAGATTTGAACCTTCCAAATAACATTAAATTAATCTGGAACTATCTTCACAGACGAAATACCTATGTAATCCTGTACTCAAAGTTTTCTTGGATATGGAATGCAAAAGAAAGGATAAAAAGTTGTTATGTATTTTAGGAGAACTTTCGGAAGACGTTGGATAGTTCAATGGTGTGATAATTGGACCAAAATGGTGCCCTCGTGTGGTGTTGAGCATAGATGGGACTAATTAATTAAAGGGACCAATTAGTTGATGGTTTAATTACCATTTAATTGATGTCAATGGTAATGAAATTTTTTTCATTACCATTGGTTGTATCAATTGTACCAATTAAATTACTTATCAATTTAATTACTAATGAAAATTAAAAAAAAAATAATTACCATTGGTATGGCATCACTTAAAAAAAATAATTACCATTAGTAAAAGTCGTCACAATATTGTCAAAATCGTTAATATTTGGAAAAATCTGTTGTTTTTTGTTATATGGTGTTTTAGTTTTTCACATTTTATAAACCAAACACACGTTGATTGACTTTGTATAACACAATATTTGAAATTTTTATTTGCGTTTTGTTTTTTGTTTTTAACATTTTCATATTTTTTTTTTGTGAAAACATACTTTGATGTTTAAATTTTTAACTTTTCAAAAAAACAAAAATGTGCAAACCAATGGTTTGGAAACCAATTATAATTGGTGTTTTTCAACAATTGGTGCATTTCATTACCATTAGTAATTATTTTTTCAATTAAAAAAATTTAATTACCATTAAATGGTAATGAAAATTTTTTCATTACCATTGATATCAACCAATGGTAATTAAATTTCAATGGTAATGAAAAATTCCCATCTATGGTGTTGAGCAGTTGAAAGGAAATGATATTCCTACAACCTACAGAATGTACAACGACTGGAAAGTGTGGGTATCCCTGGTGCTATTAGATCCGCATCCCAGGCCGGGCTGGAAGTAATATTAAAAATTTAGCCCGTGAACATCTACGTCAAGAGCACAGCAGAAAAATCGGCTCTCAGATGAAGGGAGTCGCAAATGGTTTAACAACACTCTTGGGGACACCCGACCAAATTAAGAACATTGGGAGGAACGGTATTATAACAGAAAACCAACTTTATATCACAGCAGATGAACTTTGATAGACCCTTCGAAGTCCAAGTACCAACTAGGGAAGACTAGGCGGTATACTCTATTTTAGAATTCTGGACTCGCGTAGTAGAGCTTTTCACGGGAATTCCTGAGAATTCCCGGCAATTTTCAATACCGAAATCCCGGGAAATATAGCGGGAATTCAAGGGAATTTTATTTTTTTTACTATTTGACTATTTTTCTTACTTGTTTTTTGAAGGCTTTATTAAAAATGCTTGATTTCTGGGCTCAGAGGGCCATTATCTTAGAATTATCGTAATGCGTTTTTTTTTTTTCAAACATTTGGCCCCTGTTCCAAAAAAGTAATTCACATAAAAAATGTGAAAATTAAATTTATGGAATCTAAAATAACATTTTAAAACGTCTTCTCTTGAAATGCCGTGGACAATAATGGACCGTTTTATGCAAAAAACTATCAAAAAAATTTTCTTCATAAAAAAAACTAAAAAAAAAATTGCACTGTTTTTACTACTTTTTTATATTTTTTAAAGTGAAATATATTTACAAATTTACAAAATAAAATGTTATTCTATTTTAGTGGTAACTCCCGGGATCCCGGGAAATTTTAAAATGAATACCGCTTTCCCAGGAAATTAAGAAGTCCTGGAATAAAAAAACTCTAATTACAAGGGATGTTAGGTCGTATCTTATATCTCGGTTCCTATAGTGGAATTGAAGAACGAAATAGATAATATATCAGAGAATTGAAAGAAGGATAGGTGGATATCACTGACTAGCTGCAGGACATCACTAACCCTGTGGTCACTGTCAAATTCTAAGCGAAAAAAAAATCTTGTTACTTTTGGCAAGTGCCAAAAGTAACAGGAGGAGAAGTCAGGGAAACAGGAGAAGTCAGGGAAACACTTGTTGTGTGAATGTCCGGGTCTGATAAACGCCGCCTTAAGCTTTTGGGTAAAAGATTTTTCGATAACCTGGATTGCCTAAAAGATGTCAAATTGACATCTCTAGCGGTATATCTTAGAGAATCAGGGTTGTTTAAGAAGTAGAATTTTTGTATCAGAGGGGGAGTAGGTAAATAACACTTATGGCAATCATAATGGGCTTTATGGCCTCCGAGTGAATTCGTCAAATTGGCGGACGCCTATCCCACCTAACCTTTGTAGCAGAGAGGGAGTAAGAAATGACAATTAATGGAATCTCAATAGGCCTTATGGCAACAGAGTGAATTCACTCAATTGCAGACGCCCAGCCAACCTAACCTATCTGTTGAAGTGAAATATCTTCGATAAGGCACTTAATTCGAAACAACTAATTGTAAGAACATAATTTTCCAATAATTTAGATCATATTAATAAACTTTTCTTCAGATTAATTTTTAATTTACGCTCCCCTTTTAGAAAAAAATCAACATCAAAACAAGTTAGACTTTTCTCAATTCACTCACAAAATTTCATTCATAAATTACAAACCATTTCACTCACATTGATATAAAATACTTAAATCAAATAATATATAAAAAGCAATAAAGTTTATCATACAATTAAGAACGCATTACGCTGCTAATAGAATAATTAATGCAATTTCCCACAACATTAGGCACATGAGAGAATAGTATCAGCAGCAGGAGTAACATAACATTATAATACCCTTAAATAGAAAGTAAAGATTGCAAAACTTACCCCCAAAAAAATAAACTAAGATACACACATACATTTAACAGAACAAAAGGACATGCATAGGGCAAAGGAATAGTTCAAAGGAGAAGGTAACCGAATCATAAATAAATTCCGAATTGTACACTAAATTTTAAGTGTTGAACTTTTAAACGAAACTGAGAAAGTTTTTGGTGTTTGGACACCATAATTAGTTTACCAAGCGGTTAAGGACACCTCGAAAATATTAGTACATTCAACATAACCTTAATACACAAAATGTTTTTATTCGTCTGCTGGTTGATATATTTGAACATATTTGAACACCGAATGGTTTTTAAACAAGTACTAGCAGTTTTTTTTTAACAAAAAAAGAAAAAATCGAGGATTTTTTTCCGCAACATTTTTTTTTAACAGAATTTTATTTTAATTTTTTTTTTCTCAAAAGTAATTTCGCAGGAATTTTTTTAGTGCATTCAAAAAAAAAAATCTTGTAAAATTACCAAAAAAAAGCCTTGAAAAATAATTGTTTGCTACCTCCTATTTTTTCAGAGTTCCTAGTAAAAAGTAGATTTTTATTGGTAAAAAGATTGTAAAATTACAAAAACTTTAAAAGCTTTTTACCAATAAAATTGTAAAATTACAACTTTTTTTAAGGGAGAAAAATTGCAAGGACTTCTCGTGACTTTACTAGATTTTATGCTTCCTCCTATTTTACGAGAATTTCTAGTAAGTGTTTTTTACTAATAAAATTGTAAATTCACAACTTTTTTGGTGCGACAATACTTACAAGGAGTTCTCGTAGCTTAACTAAATTTTTTTTTATAAAATTACCTTGGAAATTTGTACATAGGAGGCATTTTACACCAAATGTCCAGCGAAAATAAAAACATGTGTACCGTACATTTCTGAATAGGTTCTATGGATAGCCCTATATGGAACTAAGAAAATTGCGTTTTTGGTTTTTCAATTTTTCAAAAACTGGACTTAGGAGGCGTGGTCAAATATTGGAAAAATGGTAAAATTTGTGCTGACAAGGGAAGTCTCCCTGGTGTCACCCTCCGATCTTCATTAAATTTGGATATGTTGTTAAGAACGAAAATTAATTCGACCCGTATTTTTTTTTTAGCGGCCCAAACTCATTTTTAGGGGGGGGGGTCGATTTGTATGGGGGGAAATTGACCTTTTTGAGCTTTTTACGATTTACGCCTATTTAAACAAAATTAATATAGGCATGTGTGGTATCAGATTAAAGGTATTAAAAATACCTATCTCGTGGTGCTAACAACGGGCCAAAGAAGTTAACATTTTTCGACTTATTAACAAAAATTTCCTAAAATTTTGGTATTTTACTCAATATGACGAAAAGTTGTGCTCTTATATAGTTTTGTATGAGCTATCGACTAAAATTTTTTTTTTTTGGAAAATTTTCAGAACCTGTTCTGAAATTTTACATTTTTTAAAAAAGTCAATTATCAAAAATCCTGTTTTTTTTTTAACAAAATTTTAATAGTTCAGATGTTTGTCTATCCACACAAAATAATTCAGACATTTGGTTTTCTTTTTTTTCGAGAAAATCGCATTTAAATTTTGAATTTAATAACAATTTAGTGACATGCTGGTATTATTTTGCTTCAACATAGCGTATGAGTAACATTAATGCAAAAATTTAATACTCATACGCCATGTTTAAACAAGAAAACACAGGCAAATTACAAAATTGTTATGAAATTTAATATTCAAATGCGATTTTCTCGAAAAAAAAACGATAAAACACATGTCTTAATATGTTTGTGTGGATAACCAAACATTTAAACTTACAAAAAAAAATAAAACAAACAAGTAAAAAAGTTAAATTCGGCAATGTGGAATGTTTTGATATCATCCACAATTTCAAAAAGATTATTGCAAAAAACCTTATTTAAAAGGAAACTACCTCTCAAAAACAAAAAAAAAAAAAATCCGCAAAAAAAAAATTCCGCGAAAAAAAAAATTTGGTAAAAAAAAATCCGCGATTTTTTTATTTTTTTGTCAAAAAATATGTTTATACTTGTTTAAATACCATTCGGTGTTCAAGAATGTTTAAATATGTCAACTAGCAGCAGAATTAAAGATTTTTTTTTTAGATTATGTTGAATGTACCAACATTTTTGAGGTGTCCTTACGTTTTCGTTCATAACTTTTGAACCGCTAAGCCGATATCGCTCAAATGCAATACCAAACTGCTCAGGAGAACTTCCAATAAATATGTTAAGTTTCAGTCATCTCCATTTAAGATTTTTCCCGTGATCACCACAAACAGCCAGACAGACGGAATTCGCTAGAATGTCTTAAAATCGATCACTGATCAATTAACGGAATGACAAACTTCTATATACCCTCTATCACTAAGTGGAGGGTATAAAAGTGGCCGGATAGTTGATAAATTGACTTTTTAAAAAAATGTAAAATTTCAAAACAGGTTCCGAAAATTTTCAAAAAAATTTTTGTCGATAGCTCATACAAAACTATACAAGAATGCAAATTTTGGAGATTGTGGTGCATTCCGTTTTAAATTGATAAATCTATCTATCTATCTATATATATAATTTCCCTATTTGTGTGTTCCTCTTTTTTTGTCTATCCAGAGCTTTTTGAAGCCCACTGATGAGCTACAAAGCTGAAAATTGGCATGCTTATAGTAAAACACCTGTGGCAGATCCTAACGTAGCCGGATTTTCGATTTTTTGCCTGTGGGCGGAGAAATAAGCGGGAAAGTGGGCGTGGCAAAATGCAATTTTTTGACGTTTTTGCTTAATTTAAAGCCCCCAAACGACTTAGGAATCTGAAAATTTCCTAGAATATAGTCCTAGCGATGCCGCATATCTCCAAGTAGTCGGATTTAAAATTTTCGCAATGTGGACGGAGAATTGATGGGAAAAGTGGAGTGGCAAAATTAAGATATTTTTAAACATTTTTACTTCTTTTGAAGCCCCTAAATGACTTAGGGAGCTGAAAATTTCCTAGAATATAGTCCTAACGATGGCGCATATCCCCAAGTAGTCGGATTCAAAATTTTCGCAATGTGGGCGGAGAATTGAGGGAAAAGTGGCGTGGCACAATTGGGATTTTTCAAAATTTTTACTTCTTTTGAAGCCCCCAAATGTCTTAGGAAGCGGAAAATTGCATAGCATTTAGTTCTAACAATGAAGCATATCCTGAAGTAATCGGATTTAAATTTTTTAAACTGTGGAAGGAGAATTAAGAGAAAAATGGGGCGTGGCAAAATTGTGTTTTTTAATATTTAATTTGAAGACCCCCAATGATCTATGAAGATGGAAATTGACATTTTTGCTTATTTTAAAGTCCTCTAATGACTTAGGAAGCTGAAAATTTTCTAGCGTATAGTCCTATCGATAAAGCATATCCTGAAGTAGGCAAATTTTTAATTTTTGGACTGTGGGCGGAGAATTGAAAGGAAAATGGGGAGTGACAAAATTGAGATTTTTAACATTTTAACTTCTTTTGAAGCCCCCAAAGGAAGCGGAAAATGCACAGAATTGGCATGTATATAGAAGGTTTCATGTGGAAAATCAACACGAGCCTAGATTTTTGATATCCATTGTATGGGTGGAGAATAAGAAAGGCAAAGGGTGTGGTAAATTTATTTCCATCTATTTTCTGAATATATATTTTATTTTTTTGTGTTTCTCTTATTTTTTGTGTATCCAGCGCCTTTTGAATCTCATTGATGGACTAAAAAGCTTAAAATTAGCATGTATGTAATAAAACACCAGGGACAGATTCTTACGAAGTCGGATTTTTTGCCTGTGGGCGGCGAATAACGAGAAAAAGGGGACTTGGCAAAATTATTTTTTTAAACATTTTAGAGTATTTTTAAGCTCCGCCAATGAATACGGAAGCTGAAAATCCCTTACATGTAGTCCTAACTATGAAGTATATTCTAAAGTAGTCCGATTTAACATTTTTGGAATGTAGATGGAGAGTTAAGAGGAAAAAGGGGCAAGGCAATATTGTGTTTTATTTTTTTTATTTGACTAACTTTAAAGCCCTAATGACCTACGCAGCCGAAAATTTCAAGCATATTGTCCTGACACTGGAGCATATCCTTAAGTAGTCAGACTTAAAATTTTTGGACTGTGGACGGAGAATTGAGAGGGAAAAGGGGCGTGGATACGAGTATAGTTCTAACGATGGAGCTTATCATAAAGTAGTAAGATTTAAAAATTTTGGAATACACAGAAAAACAGTTTAATTGTGCCAGCCGAATTAAGAGCCAACTGCATGGTTTAAATACAACAACTGAAATTTTCGGTTGCGATTACCGAAATTTATTTGGACCAACAGAAGTTAAATTTTCAAAACAAATTTTGGTTATGGCAACCAAAAATTTCGGTTGTGTTTATTAAACTATGCAGTTGGCTCTAAATTCGGCTGGCACAACTAAACTGTTCTCTCTGTGTAGGGACGGAGAATTAAGAGGAGAAATGGGCGTGGAAAAATTATGTTTTTACATCTTACCTAATTTTGAAGACACCTTATGACCTTGAAAGATGAAAATTAGAATACATATGGTACGGACTATGGCGAAGATCAACTCTGACCTGGATATCCAGTGAAAGGGCGGAAATACAAAAAATCCGTTGTGAATTTTGTTCAGTTTGTATATATAATCTGTTAAGTAGCCGGATTTTCGGCCTTTAAGTCAGGGGGAGTGGCGGAAGACGGCGAAATTTAGTTTTTAAATATTTAAACTATTTCTGAAACCCCTAATGACTAAGGAAGCTGAAAATTGTAAAGCATAAAGTATTGACAATGGATCATATCCTTATGAAGTCAGATTTAATATTTAAACTGTGTACGGAGAATTATAAGGAAAAATATAAGTGGAAAAATGTTTGTGTTTTTTTAACATTTTAACTAATTTTAAACCCTTCATGATAAAAAGAAAGATAAAAATTGCCATGTATATAGGAGTGACCATGGGACAGATCCACACGATTGATTTTTGATATCCGGTTTATGAACGGAGAGACGAAATGGGCGTGCTAAATTTAGTTCTAAAATTTTATCAATAAAACCTTTTATACTCATTAAATGTTTTTCCAGTTTGGGAAATATATTGATGTAACTCAATCTAGCAATATTAAATTTTTAAAGCACAAACATAATTTTTTATAAAGTTTGGTAAAATATCAGAACTATTGAGAAAAGTGATTTGGTGTTCCGCCTGGCAGGGACAGGCTATTCGACTAGTAATTTAATAAGGCAACTCGACACAAATTTAACGATTTTCCCAATATTTGACCACGCCTTTTAAAAATTGAAAAACCAAAAACACAACTTTCTTAGCTCCATATAGGGCTTTCATACAACCTATTCAGAAATTCACGGGATACATGTTTTTCTGTAGCGGAACATTTTGTGTGGAATGCCTCATATACGAAAAATAATTTAAAATTACAAAGAAAAATTTAAATTTCGATCGAATATTTTTTGTTAAAAAACAAGGAAAACTGTCAAATATTGGTTAAATGGGATTATGGAACTTTTTCTGGTAATTTGAGAGCATCGTAATCTTTTTAGGCTGGTGTTTAATTTTAAAATTATTCAGGATGCCACCTCAGTTTGACTATATTAGATACCGATTAACAAAAACGAAAAAAAGAATCTCTGTTTTCATTTTCTTAAAACCAAAAATGTTTGTAACTTCGATTTGTAACTTGGATAATAATTCAACTGCTGTTGAAAAAAAACATTTTTTACCAGCTGTTTTTTTTTTCATAAAAAATTTGTTTTTTTATCAAAAATTTTTTTTTTTATCAACATTTTTTTAAAAATTTTTTTCATTAAATTTCGTTTTTATACCCTCCAACTACAGTATGGGGGTATACTCACTTTGTCATTCCATGTGTAACGCATCAAAATATCGGTCCCCATAAAGTGTATATATTTATCATCAGTGATCGATTCTAAGACATTCTAGCGATGTCCGTCCGTCCGTCTGTAGTTAACATGATGCAGTCCAAAATAAAAGAGATAGACTCCCGACATTTGGCATGAATATGTCTTAAGTTTCTAGGCAGGCTAAGTTCGTAAATGAGCAAAATCGGACCAGGGGGAAAAAAGATTCCCCTTGAAGAACTAAACCAACCTCTGAAAAATACCATATTTTTACATGATTATTTGTGTTTTTGTTTAACAAATCCAACATTTTTATGCTACAAGAAGTTCAAAGTACTGCATTTGGACCCACAGAATTAGAAAATATCGTTTTTTGGTCTGCCCCCCTTTTATGGGCGTGGAATAATTTTTTTTTTTTTTTAAATAATGATAAATTTGTAGTAGTATTTATTTAGTGTAAAAAGCATAAGAATTAATTTTTTTAACACTTATTCGAGAGGAAATGTGCCCCCAATTACCACTAACAACCCACCCCCCCGCCGAAAAAAAAGAAGACGCCCCTGCAATTATTTTTTTTTATTTATGTGCATTTTGGAGGGTATAAAAGATTCGGCACAGCCGAATTTAACACTCTTAATTGTTTTTTATCAAATTATTCATTTTCATAATTTTTTTTTTATCAAATATTTTAATACACTGTTTTTGTTCATCATTTTTTTCATAATTTTTTTTCACCAATTTTTCATTTTTATCAATTTTTTTTACATCAAAAATTTTTTTTTTCATAAATTTTTTTTTTCTCATTAAAAATTTTTGTTTTCTTAAATTTTTTTTTATCAAAAATTTAGTTTTACATTTTTTTTTTTTTCATAAAAATTTTTTTTTTCATCGATTTGTAACTTGTGTAATAATTCACCTACTGCTGAATAAAACCGTTTTCACCAGCTGGTGAATAAATTGTTTATCAAATTTTTTTTTTCATAAAATTTTTTTTATCATTTCTTATTTTCATAATTTTTTTTTTTTTCATTAATTTTTTTATTTATAAAATTTTCTATTACATCAAATTGTTTTTTTCATTATTTTTTTTTCATCAAATTTTTTTTTTCATCAATTTTTTTCTTTCATCAATTTTTTTTTCATAAATTTTTTTTCCATAAATTTTATTCATTAATTTTTTTTTATCAATTTTAAAAATTCAATAAAATTTGTTTTTTTTTCATCAAATTTTTTTTTCTTCATCAAAAACTTTTTTTATCTAAATTTTATTTTTTCACCAAAATTATTCTTTTCATTAATTTTTTTATCATAATTTTGTTTTTCAGGAAAAAAAATGTTTTTTATACCCTCCACTCTAGTGATAGAGGGTATATATAAGTTTGTCATTCCGTTTGTAACACATCGAAATATTGGTCTAGGACCCCATAAAGTATATATATTCATGATCCTTGATCGATTTTAAGTCGATCTAGCGATGTCCGTCCGTCCGTCCGTCCGTCCGTCTGTCTGTCTGTCTGTCTGTCTGTCTGTCTGTCTGTCTGTCTGTCTGTCTGTCTGTCTGTCTGTCTGTCTGTCTGTCTGTCTGTCTGTCTGTCTGTCTGTCTGTCTGTCTGTCTGTCTGTCTGTCTGTCTGTCTGTCTGTCTGTCTGTCTGTCTGTCTGTCTGTCTGTCTGTCTGTCTGTCTGTCTGTCTGTCTGTCTGTCTGTCTGTCTGTCTGTCTGTCTGTCTGTCTGTCTGTCTGTCTGTCTGTCTGTCTGTCTGTCTGTCTGTCTGTCTGTCTGTCTGTCTGTTGAAAACACGCTAACTTTTGAAAGACTTTGCGGAGGCTCCTGAAGTTTGACATATATGTTCTCCATTTACCGGGTCAGGTTGGTATTGCAATCCAGCGAAATCGGTCCAGTGGTTCAAAAGTTATGAGCAAAAGAGTAAATTTCGGCAAGGGTATTTTTCGAATTTACAAGATTAAAACCACTATAACTTTCGAAAGACAATTCTGAGGGGGCTGAAGCTTAGCATATATATTTGTCGTTCACCAAGGCTGTTTGGTTTTGAATTTCAGAAAAATCGGTTCAGTGGTTCAAAAGTTATAAGCAAAGCACTGAATTTCAGATTTGTATCACCTTAAACTGTTGAAAACTCGTTAAACAAGTTTTAAAAGCATGGTGAAATACCAGTTTTGTTAAACTTGTTGTTGTTTGTTTTCTTGTCGTGGGGTGCAGTTTAGTTGTTAGACAAGTAAATATTTGTTATTGTTTTGTTATTGTTAGTGTAACTGTATGTAACTGGAAAAAAATCAAATAAAGTATGTGTATGATTGAATGTTAATTTGTTTTTGGTTTTTTAAGAAGAGGATGGTAATATAAAAAGAGGAAAATATGTGAAATAGTTTTTTTTGTATTACATATAGGTATAAAACAACAAAAATATTTTACAAAGTAATTTGTTACTCAAAGAAATTGTACACTAAAAAATATTTACACTCAAAAAAAAATGTTACACTCAAAAAAAAAAAAAAAAATGTACACATTATTATTTATTTGTTTTTTTGAATGAAATGGCAGACTCAAAAAAAATGTTGACAGTCAAAAAAGTTTTACACTCAAAATAATTTGATTGATTGAAAGAAAGTTTGACTCAAAATAATATACATATTTCTAATAAAAAATTTGTAATGTAATTTTTTGAATTTTTTTTTAGAAAATTACTATCAGATAACATTGTGGAGGGTATTCATAGATTCGACCAAGTCGAATTTAATTTTTCTACTTGTTTTTCCATTTATTTGTACCAAAACCACGTTTTCACCAAGTCTAAAGTTTTGACATAAAAATATTCCATTTGTTTAACAAATGTACAAAAAATAAATGAGAGTGTTTAAATCTTCTGTGCCGCATCTTTTGTTCTTTCCAAAATGTAAAAACTTTTTGTTGCTCTTATGTTATACACTCATTTACCAAATTTACAGCTGTTTTGGTTTGGATTGCATCTTACTTTTCACAGACAGATGGACGGATATGTATATCTAGAGGATCAATAATAAATATAAACTTAGTGGGGTCCTCGACAGATATTTCAATTCATTTTGAATGGAATGGCAAATGCTTTGTCAAGTCACCCACATCTCCAGTAAAATATTATCATGATTAAATATTCTGGGCAAGAGTACAAAATTCGCAGGCTTTTTTTGAGTGTGTATCAAAAAAGAACTTTCTTGTTGGTTTATTTCCCCTGTAAGACAAGCATATACACGCCATGCAGAAAGGACTAACAGTAAAAAAGGACTTAAATACAATTGTATTCAAGGAGTTTATATAGAAAGATGCCAAGGGCGGTTTTTCGCACAATCTGTAATTTTACTGTTTAGTTTTTTGCAAAACCACATTCAAAGAAGTTGTTTTTTTATACTTTTTTTGTATAAATATACAAACACCACCCCTTTATTTTTCTGAAATAAATAGAATAATAACATCCTGAAATTGGACAGGTCTCTTATTTTTGTTGTTATGTTTGTTTATACAGAAAACCCATTCAAAGTTTGTTTTGGAAGTTCTAATGTTTGAGGTAGAAAGTAGACGGTTCGTTTTGATGATGATGACAATGATGGTGAGAGTGTACGATTGTGAATTTGTTGTCATTTTCTCTATGTGATACTTAATGAAAATGTCAAGGAAATTCCTGCTTTTTGGACGGAAACTGCATTTTTAGATATCGTCTTAACTATTTTACACCATAATGTGGCTTTTGCAAGTTATATTGATGTTGATGAGGCTGCTATTGCTACTACTACCACCCGAAAAACCATAATGTTAAATGGAGTGATTGTATAAATGGATGAATGGACAAAGTAATGAAGGAAAATTAAATATAAAACCTTGTTAGAAAAGATTTCTATAATAATTTTTATTTTTCAAGGGATTTTATATTTGTTTGGGACTGACTGTTTTCTTTTAAGAGATTGGGGACATTAAAGGGAACTAAACTGGTGCACGGCTTAAGTTTTTTTGTAGTCAAAATATATAAAATATGAGGCTAGTTATTGTAAAATGTCGTTAATTGGGCACGAAATTATTTTAACCTCTTCAAGGTCTTGTACACTAGCAGGTCCAATACAATCACATAAATACGTTCACTCAAAGAAAAATTCTTCTTATGAGTTATGGGATGCAGAGTTGCAAATAGGGCAGGCATCCGAGACGTCCGAGTTAACTCTGGACAGGTAACCTGACCTGAGTTAAGACAATGCCGAACTGATCTTACGTGGCAGGCTCTTTTCGGTTGCGGAAAAGGGAGAGAGCCTGCCACCTAATACGACATTGTCTCCCAATGGACTTCGAGACGATCTCGGAATTGAAATGGGCCTGCGCCTCTTTTTATTTGCCACTCTGAACAAAATTGGTGAGATGACCTACGGCCGATTTCTCGGAACGTAGGTCAGACCTCAACTGTCTCACATCCGGTGCCGACGTACCTGCGAGGCTAGCATGGTTAAGGTGCTCGGTCATATAACACCCAAGCACAAATTTATGAGTGTCAAGGGAGCAATGGCTCCTGATACCATCCTGAGGGACGTGTTCTGTGCCGTTTGGTGTTTTCTACATTGTGTGTCGCTAACAGACGTCAACCATACCTGGGAGGCATAGTCGATAAGGGGACGACCTATGGCTTTGTATGTAGTCAAGATCGTTTCCTTATCTTTGCCCCAGGTGCCGTCCGTTAGCGCTATCAAAATTGAGTTCCTCCCTTTCACTTGCCTCGCCAAAGAAAAAGATGCTATAAAAGTGAACCCCAAGAATCTTGGGGTTTTTCACCGTGGCAACTATCTGTCCACTTATGTGGATATTGAGTTCCCTAGTAACCTCTTAAGTCTACGTAGTGAAGAGTGTTGCCGTCGACTTGGGTGTTGAGAGTTCAAGGTTCCTGTCTGCCAAAAAGTCGCGCAGTATTGGCAGATAGCCGTTAAACTATTCCTCCAGGTGCTTCGGTATCCCTGCCTGTGCACGAAATTGTGCAGTCATCGGCATAGGATATCAGTTTCAGCCATGAAGGTGGGGTCAGGATTTTGGAGATGTAGGTATTGAACAGGATGGTGGAAAGGTATTTCGTCAGCGATAGACCAAGTCTTTTAAAGGTTGGACTTTTGCGGCTGAAAATGAAAGACACCCACAACAGAGATCTTTCTTCTATCTCAGAGTGGGGTCGAGTAAGTAGGATGGACTTTAATACACGAAAAACCTATTGTTGTGCTCTAACCCACAGGCGGGGAATGGGTGGTATAAGTAGATATCAAGGAATCGGAAACTCTTGATAAACACATTTTTTAAGTGTCAATAAATCACATTTTTTAAGTGTCAAAAGAAGCATTGAAGTGTCATGGCTTTTCTTTAAAGGTGTAAGAATTACTTTACCTCGTTCGATCTCCACACTATCTATACCACCTTCATTTGACTGAAAACTCCCATGGTTGGGCAGAAGCTTCAAAATGTATTCTGAATTTTCTTTATCGTGTGTTAAGTAGGGCGTTGATGCTTATTAATGACAATAGCATATTTAACTTTATTGATTAATTCGAGCATCGTCGGAATATGGGGTGCCTGACGTTGTTCTAACGATATGACCATGGGAAGTGTTTTGCTGAAATCTGTGATCTTATACTCCAAGCCCGTGTTTTAGTTCGTAACACTCGCTTATCAGGTAGAACGCATCCGTTTTTAATCGACTGTTCATTCTATAGAACAACACATTACATACAAAATCGTTTCTCAGACGATCTATCCGTATGTGAAATAATCTCCCTGCAGAGTTCATCCCTGAAACTTTTAATCTAAATAGGTTCAAGTAAAATATTCATAAACACTACTTCTACTTTCCTCCTTTCCATACCTTTTTTTATGCCCTACACATGCGGGGGTACAAGTGTGGGGAAAGAGGAAATTTCCCCCCCAGACCAAATTTCAAAAAGAAAAAAGAAGAAAGAAAAAATAAAAGAAAAAAAAAGGAAAAGAAAGAAAAAGAAGAAAAAAGAACGAAGAAAAATTTTCCGAGGGGAAAAAATCTCGAAATCCAAAAATCTTTTATAGAAAAAAACTGAAAATTTTTATAGGGAAAATTTTTAACGGAAAAATGAGACTTAATCTGAAAATTTTCTGTAAAAAAATATCTGTCAATCTTAATATGAATATGGAATAAAAAAATGACTTAGAATAGTTTTTTTTTTTGTGTAGAAAAATGATACAGGATCTTAATTTTGTTTACATAAAAAATGTTTGTCTATTGAATAGGAATTGGAATAATATTCTAAAATCTCAAAAATATAAGTAGTCAAACGTTTGGAAAACTATTTTGGAAAACTTTTTCAGAATGCCTTAGAATTGGTCACAGAATCTAAGACTTTTTCCATAGAAAAAGGGTCCAAAAAAACTCTCAATTTTTCACATCCTCAAACATTTTCTTTTTCGGATTTTTGTAGAAGAATTCCCAAATTCTAAAAGTCTCAAAATCTGAGACTTTTTCTACAAAGAAAGGTATCAAATTTGAGACTTATTTATAGGACAAAAGGTCACAGAATCTGAGACATTTTTGAAACGAAAAATGTCTAAGAATCTGAGATTTATTCTATGGGAAAAGGTCTCAGAATCTCTGAATTTGAGAGTTATTTTAAGGGAAAAGGTCTCAAAGTCTGAGACTTTTTATTGTTGAAAAAAAATCTCAGAAGTTAAAACTTACTCAATTGGAAGAAGGTCGCAGAACTTTTCTATGGAAAAATGGTCTTAGAATCTAAGACTTTTTCTATAGGAATAAGGTCTCAGAATTTCAAAATTTTGGACTTATTCTGTAGGAAAAATGCTTCAGAATCTGACATTTTTCTTTTGAGAATTTTTCTATAGGAAAAAGGTCTTAAAATCTGAGCTGTTTTCTTAAGAAAAAAGTGTCTTTTTTATATAAGAAAAAGGTTTTAGAATCTTAAACTTTTTCAATAGAAAAAACGTCTCAGAATCTGTGACTTTTTCTTTTAGATAGGGTTGCAGAATCTCAGACTTTTTCTATAGGAAAATGGTCTTTGAATCAGAATGTTATACTTTTTCTGACGGAAAAAGTTCTTACAATCTGAGACTTTTTATAAAGGATAAATTTCTCAGAATCTGTCACTTTTTCTTTAGCGGAAAAAGTGCCAGAATTTTAGACTTTTTTTATTTAAGAAAAAGCTTTTAGAATCTGAGACATTTTCTATGGGAAAATGGTCTGAAAGTATGAGACTTTTTCCTAAGTAATAAGGTATAAGAATCTGAGACTTTTTCTACTGAAATAAAGGCCTGAGAATATGATATTTTTTCTATAGGAAATAGTTCTGAGACTTTCTCCATAGAAAAAGGTCTCAGAATCTGAAATTTTAGTATTCTGAGAAAATGTGTTTTTTACTTCAAAGAAAAAAAACCGTAATCCTTTGTCGGACGAGCAAAAACAGGAATACGTTTCATTTGCAAAAAAAGTGATGGGAAAACTATAAAATCATAAAATTTATTAGTTTTCCGAAGGTGGTATGTTTTTAATGATCGTTTAGATATTTTTTTTTGTTGCCTTTTCTTAATCTGAGAATTTTTGAATAGAAGAAATTCTTCCAACGTAGAAACTATCAGATGATGAAAAAATAATTTTTTATAGAAAAAATGTCTCAGAATCTAAGACTTCTTCTAAACGAAAAATGTCTCAGAATCTGGGGTTTTTGCTTTGGAAAAAAGTTCTTAGAATCCAAAAATTATTATATTCGGAAAAAATCTCAGATTCTGATTTTTCGTAAAGAAGAAGTCTTAGATTCTGAGGTATTTGTTCTATAAAAAATAATTTTTTCATCATCTGATATTTCTTCTATTCAAAAATTCTCAGATTTAGAAAAAACATAAAAAAAAATATATCTAAAGGATCATGAAAAACAAATCCCCTTCATGAAAAACAAACCCCCTAATAAATTTTATAATTTTATAGCTATTCCATCACTTTCATATGCAAATGAAACGTATACGAGGAGTTCCGTCTAAGACTTAAATTTGGAGGTAAAAAAGATGTGATTTTTGTTTTGATGGCACATCGATAAAAGTTGGCATAAATATTAGAAGCTATTTAAGAATAAGAAATTCGTTCGCGTCAATTAAATCGCGCAAGGGGTGCAAAAGTTATGGCGGTTTTAAGATTTAGCGGTTTTAAAAATCTTAAAAATATTTTAAAGATTTTTTTTCCACACATTTGTTGCATGCGTTATTAAAACATGCCATAATATATCATTTATTCTAAAATATATGATATAAATTTAACCCTTTAATGACCAAACGATTTAAAAAAAAAAATATCTAAGTACCTAAAATTGCGATTAATTCGCGGTAAAAGAAAAGTTTCACAATTTTTTATAGCATATTTAGGCAATGCGCGATGGTATTACTGAAAAAAATTACGGAAAATCGTATCATTGTACCAGTAGTTTAAAAAAAATCGGTGATGCTTTTTTATAACAAGAAAAATTTATATAGTCTAAAAAATCTATGATCATCAAAATTTTTTAACCCGCCTCTGATTTTATAATGACACATCAAGTGGGGTTTCATTTAAAAAAAATTTCATCCGATTTCGTGCCAGATCAAAACAGGTTTAGATAAAATCATCGCGCTTTCCACTCAGAATGGCTTAAAGAAAAAAGTCAAAAAGCAAATCAGTTCTACTCGTTAAGGCACGTCTTTTGGTATATTAAAATGAACATAATGCATTAATTGCTACCAAAAAAAAATAAGAAACAGATTTGCAAATTTCGCACAGTTTTCAAAAATGCAATAAAATTTTTGCAATTTATTTTTTATAAACACGCCAGTGATTTTTTTATGTAAACTCCCAAAAAAACTCAGTTTAAGCAAGAGTCCACCAAATTTCGAATGAAACCTCGCGAAAAACTGATATTTCAAAAAAATCACGTTTTTTCTTTTGAACTTTGATCTGCTGAAACTCCTTAACTATTCGTGGCACATTAACGGGATCAATTCCAAAATGTTAAGAATTACAACAGCTACCAACTCTAGTTCAACTTTTTTTATTTTATAGAGGGGGCCGAAATCCCTGATCAAAAAACGTCGAAAATTTAAAAACTCTTTTTAATTTTTGGTTTCAAAACTTAACCGTCTTATAACTTCTTGCCAAGCGATGAAGCATCTATCCATTAAGATAATCTCTTATATTTACTGACTTTGTGTTATGCCGGAAAAGATTGAAATATAAGGAGAACTCAAAAAAAAGCGAAAAAAGGTAAAAAGTATGGATTATTTCAAGCCATTTTTATCTATTTTTCTACTTTAACCCTCTGTAACTTTTACGGATAAAGTGGGGTAATCCTTAAACATTGCTCAGTGATGACTCAAGGTCTTGTTTACAAAACTGCATTTACAGTTTTTCTAAATTCCAAAAACTGATGATTTTTTTAAACATTTATTTCAGTTTCACTGAGTTGAAATTTAAAAAAGGTTTTGTGATACCTGTTTTTTCTCGTCCGACAAAGCATTATGACTTTTTTCTTTGAAGTAAAAAAAAATTCCCCCCCTAAAGCCAAAAGCTGTACACGCCACTGACCCTACAACATCCAGTGGTACAGGGGATAATAACTATATTGGTCCTAGACCAGTGATCGGCACCCATAGCCCCCAAAAGCCGAACACAATCGGCAATTAACACGATATAACACGATTGTCAACAAAACTCACAATTAAGAGCATAAAAATACAACAACATACAGGTTGATGTCGCTTTGTTTAAGAGATCCATTCATATACCAATGCATTCATTCACTCTCTTTCTGGCGACCACTGTCCTAGACCAACCTTCAATTATACCGATCGACTCAGAATAGTTTTCTAATACGATTTAGCGATGTCCGTCCATTTAAACGTTGTGATCACGATGCAGGTCGCAATTATCAATCGAAATGTATGAAATTTAAAACCTAAGCTTCGTTTGGCCTAAGGACGAAACCTATTGAAACTGGAAAAATGTTTAGACCTAGACCTTATACAAACGTCCCTTAGTAATTTGGCTTAAATGACTCTAATCACCGTATTATAAATGGTATCTATTAAACACTTGGCAGGTAAACATATTTGTATTCACAAATCATCATTCCATTCCAATTTTAAAGGAATCCGACCAGTTCTTCTTGTAGTCCCCATAAAAACCACCCTCCCAATATTCACGTAAATCTCTCAAAAGTCATGAAAATAGGAAATATTTTATCAAAATTTTGTTTGTAGATATTAAATGTGTTCTTTGGTGGCATAATCAAGTCTGAATATAATTGGATAATTTTTGGACTTGGACTTATATAAAAATTTCTTCCGATATTCAGTTAAATCGGTCTATTGACAAAACAAATAAGGCAATTTCACTCAAATTTTGTTTGTGTGTGTTTTCTACAATAATTATGGGTCTACAATAAAGGGGTCGCATTTTCCGGAAAACACTGGTGTAGGGTATCATATGGTCGGTCTTGACCGACTATAATTTTCTGACTTATTTGATATTAGGAAAATTCTTTTTTGGTTCCTACTAATTGAATATGCTGGTATGGATAAATTTTCCAACCAAATATAATTTTAGCTACCTAATGTAAAAATGATGATTCAATTAAATTTATACAGTTATTTTTTTATGACATTTTAGATAAGCCTCAAAAGTCCTTTAATGATAAGCTAACAAATAAAATTCAGGAAACGAAATGAAATAAAAGAACATAAAATGAAGAAGAATGGGAATACAAATCACTGTCTTCACAAATGTTTACTAATTTATGATTATTATTCATACTTTTCATTTACAGAGATTTGCAAAAATATTATTTATGGCCTACTTTTAGGCATATGTACAAATGCCAAGTAATTTTAGTACAAACAACCAGCAAAAAAAACCCCTGTTTAAAAATTTAATAATCATGCAAATATAAAAAAAAACGCGTAAACGGAAAATTTCCTGCGAAACCCCCCACTCTACCACACAAAAAGAAAAAAAATCATTCTTATATGGGTCTAGGGTGGGAAAAGGCGATAAAAATAATATAAATGTTAAAAACATTGCTAAATGGTGGTATTGTTTTTCATGTTACAGATTTATAAACAAATTTGTATTGTTGTCTAAAACCGAAACATCTTTATTTTCAAAAAAAAAAAATATAACAAATTTGCATATGAGTCTCAATTTCAATGAAACAACAATGAAAAACAAAAAAGCGTGCCAAAAACCTTAAGACTTTTGCATTGTTACCAAACCCCATCCTTTCTTTTTATACTCCCCACCCAGTTTGTGTTTATCACATGGTTGGTTACCGTTACCCTTATTATACCGTTACCGATTCAAAACCCTTTCAAATCGAATACCGTTACCGTTACCGATACCGCTAAAATATTTTTAGAATACCGTTACCCTTACCGTTACCGTTATAATTATTAGAAGTTACTGGTATTGTACCGGTATTCAAAATTTTACCTGTTTTAAGGGATTTTAACGAACAAAAAAATAAAATCAAATTGCTAACATAATTTTAAATTTATAATTTGCAAATTATCATAAAATAAATGACAAAAATAATAATCATATCAAATCTATACTGGTTTTTGGGTCTATAAAATATTTTTAGCTTTCAGTTCTATCTTTTTTCAAATTTTTAACTAAATTAATAATACCGGTACGTACCGGTTTGGTTGGTTCGGTACCGGTACATACCGTTGCCGAAACGATTTGAAAACACTTACCGTTACCTTTACCGAAATAAATAAAAATTAGATACCGTTACCGTTACCCTTACCGTTATTCGTTTCGGTAACCAACCTTGGTTTATCATGTTGTTTGAATGACACCCTCATACTCCAAGACATATTATTGTTTGTGATAAGAAAGTATTTCATGGTGGTATTTCCTGTGGCTTTTACGCTTTATTTCTCTCATTTTTTTTTGTCTTCCTTTATGTTCTATTTATTGGCAACGTTTATATGTAAAAAAAATAAAACAGAGCTGCATGGCGGGACATAAAGAGCCTTAAAAATGTTTATTCAAAAAGTGTTTGAAAATTAAGTTTTTTGTCGTCCCAACAACAAATTTTTTCGTTTTTCTTTTCGTGAGATTTGTGTTTTTCAATACACTCTTATTTAAATGATTTCAGTTTCCTACTATAAATTGAGTGCATTTAAACAAAATGTGTAATTTTACTTAAAATTATTTGAAGTCTAATCAATTTAAAGTATTATGTAATTCAAATTTGTTGAAATTTACCTAATTGATCTTATCAGGCCGAAAAAAGTTTGTCAGTGTATTTCCATGACGAACAGAAAATAAGAAAAAGTTAACTACACTGATAAAAAAGACATAACTAAAATTGAGGAAAAAATGTCTTTGAAAATTTATCATGAATTTTCATAAAATTTAGTTAAATTTAACTAAAAAATTAGAAATTTTCTTAACTATGAGTAAAAAAGTTTAGTTATTTACTTATAATTAGTTCATAGTTTTCTTTAAATGGAGTTCTTAATTATAAGGAGAAAAATTCTTACTGGCAAAGAAATTTTCCAAAAATCTCAGAAACGTATCTTTATTTTTAAGACATATTTCTTAAAAAAACAATTTAGTTCAAGTTTAGTTAAAATTTACTAAAAAAAACCATAATCGTATTTCTCTTCTTTAAAT
The DNA here is from genome assembly GCA_963921195.1 of Pegoplata infirma. Taxonomy (NCBI): domain Eukaryota; kingdom Metazoa; phylum Arthropoda; class Insecta; order Diptera; family Anthomyiidae; genus Pegoplata; species Pegoplata infirma. The sequence goes on along the minus strand of OY992538.1, from coordinate 76,191,235 downwards.
TGAGGAAGTGAAATTCTTAGAATTTAGTTAATAATTTCTGAGAGTTTAGTAAATAACTTCTTAGAATTTAGTTAAAAATTCAAAATGGCGATATCTCGAAAACTAAGCGAGATAAATCGAAACGGATGAAATTTTCAAAAGAAAGACTACAAAAAATAGAGAATAGCTGTGCATATCTGTCGGGGTCTCAAGACCCTAATTTCCGATCTAAAATTTGAAATTCCCGTGATTTTATATATGCATATATCTCGGTTAATACTTTCAACACGCTCTTGACTAGTAGAACACTTCCACAAAATAGCTTTTGAGTTATCCAGTTTTTAAGATTCTCCCTTTATTATCGTATCTCAAAAACTAAGCAATGTAGGGCAAAACGGACAAAAGTTTTGGGTCAAATTTATGGGGACCCATAAAGGACCCAAGGGGTCTAGAATTAACAGGGTCTGGAACCATGGGGTCCGAACCCATGGGTTCAGGGTCTGGACCCAATCTAGTCCTAAAATGTGAATGAACTCAAGTGTAATATAATTTTTCCCATTTTCTAGTTAAAATTGGCTTAAAATTGAATAACTTTGTTTTCCTTGGATTTGGGAAAAGTATAAACTAAAACCAAGAAAAAAAAATCCTTGGAGCCAAATCATTCCCTCTATTTCTCAAAATTTAGTTAATTTTCCCAGTTTTAAGTTCACTTTTTCTTGAGTGTACGAGCAGAATTACCAAAATAATCTGGCCGCATTACGACCTGAGGAGAAGTCTCTACCTACTTTCTATTAATAGCTGATCCAGGCGCGGATGCAGGGTTGGGGTAGAATGGGATTTCTCTCACCGCAAAAGGATTTCAAATAAAAAGGATGAGATAAAAAAAAGAATGGGAAAGGAAAGGAAAAAAGAAAGGGAAAGGAACAAAGATAGAAACAATGTGACAAGTGTGTAAAAATTAGAGTTGTCAATTATTCGACTTTCAACTTTGTTCGAATAATTCAAATAATTGTTTTTCCTCGTTCGATCAAACGATTAAAGATCAAAATTTATTCGATTAATCGAAGAGAATAACGAATAAAAAAATAATTTTAAAAAATATTTAAACAATTCATATAAAAAATCTTAATAAGAAAGTTAAAATTTTTATTAACGAAAAATGCATATAAAACTTAAAAATAAAAGAGTTAAAAGTTAAAAAAAACTTGAAAATTGAATAACTGAGATCACTTTTAATTAATGGATGTCGATTTTAATACTTGTTGAGAAATAATTCAAATACAAATTAATATTTGAAGTATTCAGACAAAATATATCATAAATGATTTTAATTTTTGTCAAATAAGACAATTTAAGTTGTTCTTAAGAAATAATCTTTAAAATATAAAAGTTGACTCAATTTTTTGCTTTCAAACGATTTTTGGTTTTTGTTTTTATTAAATTAGATTTTGAAAACACTCTTTCGCTAATTGTTAAAGTAGGTGATATAGTAAGAAAAGCATAAAAAAGTTTATCTAACTTTTCTGTTCTTTTTTCAGATTTTCCCAAATATATCATATCGTCTGATATATCGCTAAAGTCCTTTTTATTTTCTGAATTTTTAACACTTTGAATTGAATTATTTAACTCGCATAAAAGATTATTATTTTCATTACTAATAACTTCCTCTATTTCAATACTTTTATCTGAATTATTGTGATTACTTTCAACATTAAATAATCTGGAGTATAATTCATTTGCATATTCTTTTTTTTCGCTTTTTGGAGAATATTTTAAGAAACTTTTATTGATCGGAAAATTTCCAGAATTTAGAAAAATTAAAGTATCCCGAGTAAAAAAGCTTTTATATAATTATATATAATTTGATAAAATTATATAAATTTATATCAAATTATATATAAATATATATAAGTTTATTTTAATTGAAAAATCATTATATATAATTATATATAATTAGATCTGCTTTATAAAATTATATATAATTTCATATAAAACATCTCTGATGCGAGATGTGCTAAATTTTTAATACCCGAGGCATCCTATATTTTTACTACCCTCCAACAACAGTATCTGGCTATACTCACTTCCATGAGTAACGCGTCGAAGCATAAGTCTAGGACCCCATAAAGTATATACATATATACAATATTATTGATCCATTATCGATTCAAAAACATTCTATGAATGTCCGCCCGTCTTTATAAGACACGATGCAGTCAAAAAAAAAAAGATAATCCTGAAGTTATATCAATAGCAAAAGCAGATAAAGTTTGTAAATGGGCAAAATCGAACCAAGGGAAAAAATCGTCTTAAAGGACAAAGCTCATCTCCTAAAACCGAAATAAGAATAAAAATATTGATACATATGTACATAAATAATTTAATACATATATTTTTAAAAATAATTATGTGCAAAATATTAAATCGAAGATGTTGTGCTTTTGAAATTTTAGCTTAGATTTATCATTTAGACCAGCGAATTACTATTAAAATTATATTGGTTTAAAGTTTCCTTTATTAAGCTATTTGGGCCTATTGTTGTTGATGTAAATAAAACAAATTAATTACATATTTTTCCCGACGTTTCGTCGATTTTTTTTCGACTTTTTCAAGGGAATTCGTAATAATCTGGGATTATATCACATTAAATAAATTTTAATTAATTTTAAACTAACAAAAACATAAAACATAAATTTGAACATTTAATACAACACGGCTTAGTTTAATATCACAGTTTAAAATATTTTTTTTTTTTTTTTTTTTTTTTTTTTTTTTTTTTATTTATATAAATTTATATAAATAAAATTATTTTTTTTTGCAACAGTCAATAATAAATTATGGTGTTTTTAATTTTGCATGTGTTTTAATTTCAACATATTTCAAAATATTCCAGTGTCAACTTTTGAAACATATTTTTTTTTATTTATGTAATTGTCAATCAAAAAAAGAAAAAAGAAAATTTTGAAATTTATTTTTTCATGAAATCGAAATACATAGCTTCTGGTAAGAAAACTTTTCAATTATAATTAAAATATAATTGTTTAAAATTTTTGTTCTTATTCCAGGAAAGAAGATCGTAAAAGATGTAGCCTTTTTTAGAAGATCAGCAAAGTTTATTGAAGCTGCAAATAATTATGAAGGACATTAGGTAAGTTACTATCATCTCATTTGTATTTTTTTTTTGGTTGTTCAACCCTCTTTGCCGTTTCAACCCTCTTGAACGTTTCCAAAAAAATTTAAATTGTGAAACCGAAATTTTTCCAATACCGTTCTTCATTGGTTTTTATTTTTCTTTTCAGATGGTCGATATTGGTTATACATGGATCTTCAGACAAAGCGACCCTCTTGGAAAGCAAGAAATAAGCGTTTTTATGTCAACACAACTGGTATGCGGCATTCTTCCCGAGAAAAGGATATCCAAACCATCCGGACATACAGATAGATTTAAATGAGATTTTTTTTGGATGTTCCGCAATTAAAAACGCACAGGAGAGGGGCTTAGTAAGTAGATGAGCACTACAAAATAACGTGTGGATCAAAAATAAAATCTGAAATATGTTTTTTTTATATAATTGTTAATGTTTTTTTATATTTAATTTTAATGGCTATTGCTTTTGTTATTTTTTCGATTGTATTTATGTTTCTAATAAATTAAAAAAAAAAAACCCGTTTATTAACGTTTCAATACAAAATAGGATAGAATTATATTAAATTATATGTGGGATGCTTTTTATATTTTTACATAAAATTATATCTTTTTTTATATAATTCCTGGATAGAATTATATATAATTTTATTATATATACACTCGGCAGCATAAGTCTGCGTACACTGGCTTTGCCTTTCAAAAACCACTAAAAAAATACATTAATCGATAGATTTTTTAACCAAAGCTAATGACATATTATTTTGTATATTTCAGACTATTAAAATAACAAAAAGCCAAATTTCAATAGTCCGCGGTTAACAGCAACCAAGCAAGAAAACAAAATCATTCATTAAAAACCAGAAGCAAAAGTCTGCGTACATTATCGTTTGAGGTTAGTATTCTAACGTAAGTTTTTCATTTTCAACAACTAGTGGGATATTTTTTGTACTTTAGAACCTCTGTCAGTCTTTTCTGTATTGATTAGAACACTTTTGTAGTTTCAGCGGATTTTATATTCCGCCAAGCCTGCTCCAAAACCTCTTTTAGCATCGCTTTTGATGTTATTTGAAGTGTACCATTTTTTTTTACGAAAATATACAATCAATGATCAATAGGGTTGAGGTCGGTGATTGGGGAACAGTTTTTTATTGTTTGGATGTTTTATAAAGCAGCCAAATCTTCACAATATAAGCGGAATATTTGGAGTAATTTTTTTGTTAGAGAAGAAAATCACCCTGGAGACCAAATCTGATCGCCATTTTCTTTGAATTACCTTTAAATATATCTAGGTAACCTCAATTATCCATCATTGACTCAATTAATTGCACTTGTCCAACTCCACTTGCCACTATTCACCTCCAAACTGTTATACCACCACCCTTATATTTAACATCACCACACAAATTTCCTTTTTTAAACCTCTTTCATTCTGGGAAATGGTCAAATTTCCAGATTAAAGTTAGTTATGTATATTTGGAATCACGGAAAGACAAATTGTGTGGAGAAAAACTGGTACAGCTCTTAAAAAATAAAACTTGTGTGGTACTGTAAAATATAGGGGTGGGGTTATAATGGTTTGATGGTGCATGGCGGCAAGTGGAGTTGGACAAATGCAATTAATTGAGTCAATGATGGATAAGAAAGGTTACCTAGATATATCTTAAGATAATTTAAGGAAAAGTGCGATCAGATTGGGTCTCCAGGGTAATTATCTGCTCAAACAAAAAAATTACTCCAAATATAACGCTTATATTGCGTAGATTTGGCTGCTTAATAATACATCCAAGCAATAAAAAAACTACTTCCCAATCACCAGACCTCAACTCTATTGATCATTTGTTAAATATTCTCGGAAAAAATTGGTACACATCAAATAACATCAAAAACGATGCTGAAAGAGGTTATGGAGCAGACTTGGTGGAATATAAAATCCGCAGAAACTACAAAATTGGTACAATCAATGCAGAAAAGAATAGCAGAGGTTCTAAAGCACAAAGACTATCCTACAAGTTGGTAAAAATGAAAAACTTAGTAAGAAAACTAACCTCAAACGATACTGTAAGCAAACTTTTGCTTCTGGTTTTTAATGACTGATTTTGTTTTTTTGCTTGGTTGCTGTTAACCGCGGACTATTAAAAATTGGCTTTTTGTTATTTTAATAGTCTGAAGTTTACAAAATAATATGTCATTAGCTTTGGTTACAAAAATCTATCGATTAACGTATTTTTTTAGTGGTTTTTGTAAGGTAAAGCCTGTGTACGCAGACTTATGCTGCCGAGTGTAATTTGATAAAAGAGGGTTATATCAAATTATATATAAAATTTTTTACTCGGGACTTAACACATTTATACACCCAAAAAATTTTGTAGTTGTGTAGTTAAGGATTTTTATAGTTGAAATCAAAATACTTTCAAGTAACTATTTATACTCGATACCAACTATGAATGCCGTTAAAAATAATTATTTTTAGTTACCCTGTAATTTTTAATTTTCTTTTTATTTGAAATTGACAATCATAAAAGAAAATCTGCCAAAACGGAAAATAATTTTTATTTATTTTTTTTTTTTTTTTAATTATAAATTTAAATTTGTTTAAAGATTTAAAAATATTTATTTTAATATATGATAGGTAAGTTTTAAATTGCATAATTTTTTAAATATTTTATTGAAAATATTTTTTTATAGAAAGATGCCAAATGAAAATGAATCTATGATGACTTAACACAGCACACAACATTTCAACAAAGAAACCCTGAACAAGGGAAAAGGAAACTTCAGCGTAATTTCGGTTAGCTATTATGTATCCTGATAAATAAATTGCGGCTTAAAAATATGCTGAGACATTTTTTTTATACAACATTTCTGTATACAACTTTTTCAACAAAGAAAACCTGAAAGTGGGAAGAGGAAAATTCTGTGGAGATTTGGCTAATTATCCTGTACCTGATAAGTGAAATGGGGCTATAAAATTTTCTGAGACATTTTTTAAAGAAAAAAAGTCTGAGAAACTTTTCTAAAGCAAAAATGTCTCAGAATCTGAAATTTTTTTTTTATATATTTTTCTATACAAAAACTGCCTCAGAACCTCAGAATGTTTCTGTAGAAAAAATGTCTCTAAATCTGGGAATTATTCTATAGAAAAAATGTCTCAGAATCTGAGAATTTTTCTAAAACAAAATATCTCAGAATCTGATTTTTCTATAGAAAAAATGTTTCAGAATCTGACAATATTTCTATAAAAAAAAGTCTCAGAGTCTGAGAATTTTTCTATAGAAAAAATGTATTAGAATCTGAAAATTTTTCTGTGGAAACAATGTCTCAGCATCTGAAAATTTTTATATATTAAAAATGTCTCAAAATCTCAGAGTTTTTCTATAGAAAAAGGTCTCAAATCTAAAAATTTTTCTATAGATTCTGAGACATGTTTTCTATAGATAAATTCTCCGATTTTGAGACATTTTTTCTATAGAAAAATTCTCAGATTCTGAGACATTTTTTCTATAGAAAAATTCTCAGATTCTGAGACATTTTTTCTATAGAAAAATTCTCAGATTCTGAGACATTTTTTCTATAGAAAAGTTCCCAGATTCTGAGACATTTTTTCTATAGAAAAATTCTCAGATTCTGAGACATTTTTTCTATAGAAAAATTCTCAGATTCTGAGACATTTTTTCTATAGAAAAATTCTCAGATTCTGAGACATTTTTTTATAGAAAAATTCTCAGATTCTGAGACATTTTTTTTTAGAAAAATTCTAAGATTCTGCGAAATTTTCTATTGAAAAATTCTGAGATTCTGAGACATTTTTTCTATAGAAAAATTCACAGATTCTGAGACATTTTTTCTTTAGAAAAATTCATAGATTCTGAGGCAATTTCTCTATAGAAAAATTCTTAGATTCTGAGACATTTTTTCAATAGAGAAATTCTCAGATTCTGAGACAGTTTTTTATAGAAAAATTTCTATAAAATTTCTATAGAAAAATTCTCAGATTCTGAGACATTTTTTCTATAGAAAAATTCGCAAATTCTGAGACATTTTTCCTATTGAAAAATTCTCAGATTCTGAGACATTTTTTCTATAGAAAAATTCTCAAATTCTGATTAATTTTTTCTATAGAAAAATTCTCAGATTCTGAGACATGTTTTCTACAGAAAAATTCTCAGTTTCTGAGAAATTTTTTCTAAAGAAAAATTCTCAGATTCTGAGACATATTTTCTACAGAAAAATTCTCAGATTCTGAGATATTTTTTCTATAGAAAAATTCTCAGATTCTGAGACATTTTTTCTATAGAAAAATTCTCAGATCCTGAGACATTTTTTCTATAGAAAAATTCTCAGATTCTGAGACATTTTTTCAATAGAAAAATTCTCAGATCCTGAGACATTTTTTCTATAGGAAAATTCTCAGATTCTGAGACATTTTTCTATAGAAAAATTCTCAGATTCTAAGACTTTTTTTCTATAGAAAAATTCTCAGATTCTGAGACATTTTTTCTATAGAAAAATTCTCAGATTCTGAGACATTTTTTCTATAGAAAAATTCTCAGATTCTGAGACATTTTTTCTATAGAAAAATTCTCAGATTCTGAGACATTTTTTCTATAGAAAAATTCTCAGATTCTGAGACATTTTTTCTATAGAAAAATTCTCAGATTCTGAGACATTTTTTCTATAGAATAATTCTCAGATTCTGCGACATTTTTTTCTATAGAAAAATTCTCAGATTCTGAGACATTTTTCTATAGAAAAATTCTCAGATTCTAAGACATTTTTTCCATACAAAAAAATTCAGATTCTAAAACATTTTTTTTTTAGAAAAATTCTCAGGTTCTATAAAAAAAATTCTTCGATTCTGAGGCATTTTTTCTATAGAAAAAATTCTCAGATTCTTTAAAAAAAATTCTCAGATTCTACAACATTTTCCCATTAAAAAATTCTCAGGGTCTAAGACTAAAAAAAATTTAGATGCTGAATTATTTTAATAAAATATCTTAAAATTTACAGATTGACTTTTATTTTAAATTAAAAAAAAATATTTACCTTATTCTAATTAGCAGGGAATTAAAATTCAACAATTTTTTAATTATTATTAACTAAAAAGTTAGTTAAAGATGAAATTATTTATTTAATCGTTATATTTAGCTATTTTAAGTTGTTTTCAACTGTTTATATAGTTGTTTTCAGCTATTTTTTTTAAATATGTCAAATATAAGTTGAAATCAACTAAATATTGGTAATAGTAACGACTTATGTAGTTGATTTTATATTTTGGTTTATTTGTAGTTATCAGCAACTTAAGAAAATCAACTAAACTGTAGTTAGTGGTAATTCACCTACAAAATAGTTGATATTTAAGTTGAAATCAACTACAACATTTTTTGGGTGTACGTCTCTCATTAATTCTTATTTTAATACGTTTTAGTAAGTCTGATGCAAAAGAATTATTAATTTTTTCTAAATTATTTATTAAAAACTTTATAACTCTAATTCTATAATGGATGTGCTATCCAGGGCTACCTCTCCTTAGGAATTTTTTTAACATCCTTAGGATAAAATGTTTTAGAAATAAAGAAATTGCATATGAAAAACTTAAATGGCAATAGAGTCGTGGACATTAAGGGTAGGATAGTGTTGTTTGAGACTTTAAGCAGCAACCCACAGCTCCCTTGAACTTGCCCCTAGAGGGGTCAAATGTAAGAGCGACTCACAGTGGGGAAAAATGGACTTTTTTGTCCAATTTTGCCTACAGGTTGCAATTCTTAACCGATTTTGGTTTTTCTTTTTTTTGTATTTTATCTAATAAAATTCCGCATCGATTTGTCATGGTGCATTTTTGAAAAAAAAATTCGGATTACTTTTTATATTTTCCTAAAGTTCAGAAAATTTTAATTTTTTCAGTATTTTTCAATGTTGGCAATCGATACCTTTTCAATACCGTTATCCGTTTCAAAACCCTTTAAATTGAATACCGGTACCAATACCAATACCGAAACTCAGTTTTGGTATCGGATACCGGTATCCAAAAACCTTTTCCTTCGGTATCGGTACGTACCGGTATGGAAACGGTTTTTCTTAAAAACCATGTTTTTTCAAAAAAAAAATAAAAGAAAGTTTGTAAATTTTTTGGTTTTTGTAAATGAAAAATCGTACTCCAAATGCCTAACCGTAGTCTCATAAAAATCAAAAAAATCTTTTGGCACCCACATCGTGAATTAAATAAAAATTTCAAAAAAGCCATACTTCAACCGCGAAATTTTTATGGATTCATTTTGACTCCCAATAGAAACTTTCTGGACCCCTTTTGTATGGTATAGTTTTTTGGGGATTTTTATTTAATCCGTAATGTGGGTGTCCAAGGATTTTTTTGATATTTACAGGACTTCGGGGAAGGCATTTGGAATGCTAGCTGGAGGTTTTCCACCATAGTATAATTTTTTGAAGTGGCTTAACTCGTAGAAATCGTCCATAAAAGTCCCATAATTCGCGAAAAAAATTGTTTGCAATATTTTTGAATGTGATCTTTTCTAGGCAGGGAATACTTATTTTTCCAAATAGATAACTCCAACAAAATAACTTGGTTGTCTAGAAATAAGATGAAATATGTAATTTGTTGGGGTTTTTCTGTAACCGCGATGCGGGAGGGAAATAAATTTTACGGAGTCACTTTGACACCCAATAGAAACTTATTGGACCCTTTTTAGCTCAAACAAAAAAGAAAGGTAGAAATCTATACGGCCTTATATTTATGTACTAAAGACAGGAAAATGTTCAGCAAAAGCGGTTCAGTGCTTCAAAAGTTATGAGCAAAAGACTGAATTTCGGCAACGGTTTTTCGTGAATTTTCGAAATAAAAAAAATGCTAACTTTCGAAAGGCAATCCTGAGGATGCTGAAGCTTGGCATATATATTTGACGTTCCCCTGGCCTGGTTCGTATTGAATTTCAGCCAAATCGGTTTAGTGGTTCAAAAGTTATTAAGAAAACTGTGAATTTCAGATTGGTTTCACCTTAAATTCACTTGTTGAAAAAACCGTTAAACCAGCTTTAAAAAAATTGATTAGTCAAGAAAATGTTTTACAATGTATTCTTGTTACTCACAAAAATTTTTATACTAAAACAAAAAAAACTTACACTCGAAAAAAATGTACACTCAAAAAAAAAAATTTCAATTTTTTTTCAAAAATGACTAAAAAAAGTTTTTTACTCAAAATAAAATATTTCTAATCAAAATTGTTAATTTGATTCACGTTAGAAAATTAACTATCACTTTAGAAGGGCATTGTGGAGGGTATAGATGGATTCGTCCAAGTCGAATTTAACTTTTCTACTTGTTTTTACAAATTTTTTAAAAGTTTTTATACGTTTTTTTTATATTTTTAGCATTTTTTCGATAATACCGGTACGTACCGGTATTGACGTTTCGGTATCGGTAATACCGTAACCGATTCAACTCAAATACCGTAATCGATACCGATACCGAAATAAATAAAAAAACGATACCAATACCGATATCGATACCGTTATTCGTTTCGATTGCCAACCTTGGTATTTTTGCAATAAAAAATGTATTAGGCATGGGACGAATACGCTTTATAGACTAAATTAAAGGTATTGGAACCCCTTATCAACGACGTGATTAGTATTTAAAAATATATTATTATTTTGGTTTTTATAACCAGACAAAAATTCGAGAATCTTCACTTTTAAAAGCCTATATCTTTAAAAATAATGTACCAATTTCAATGAAATCTTTTTTAGATTAAAGATTTTGTTTTGCTTAGTCATAATTGGTACACAATTTTTTTTTTAAAAAAATATTTTATTTTTTGCTTAAATTTTACCTTATGATTTTTGGAATTTTTAAATTATTTTTTAGTCTGTTTAACCCTTATTTGTGTGGATAAAAAAACACCTTCTATAGGGTTGATAGGTACCTGGGTACCTTCATGCAAATTGTATGAGAAATCTAATTTTTTGTCTTGTATTGTACAAAAAATCGATGGTTAAAGATATAATATTAGAATTTTACTCTGGTTTTCCCCTTTTCATATATTTTTTAAAATCCTACACCCAAAAAAAAAAAATTGTAATATCAGCAACTTTTTTGCTGGGAGTCAAATAATTTACATTATCACACGTTAGTAAAGCAACTAATTAATTTTTTTCATGTGCCTCCATATAAAACGTATACAGGTACCCAGGTACCTATTCACCCTTTTAAGGGTGCAAAAAGCAAATTGATATGCCACGCCCCCCCCAACTGATATTGTATATAAACACCTATGAAAATATAATAATAACAAAACGTTAGGAGTTCTCATGAAATTGTAGAATTGTAGACTAAAATCTTATATAAAAAATTTAGATTTGAAAACGCAATAGGTACACAGGTACCTGTCCACACACATAAGGGTTAAAAAAAAAAGTTGATGCATTGTAAATTCGAAAAAAGTAGTTAAACAATTTTGCAAAAAATACTTTATTTACTAATAATAGTTAGGAAAATGGTAAGCTTTAGTCTAAAAAAAATTCTAAAAAAATTAATATTTTCTGAAATTTAAAAAAATATTCAAATAAAACAAAAACGATATTTAGAAATCCACCATTACAGACCGATGAGGAATTTTATTAGTTAAAATTCAAATGAAGAAAAACTAAAATCGGTTAAAAATTGCTACCTGTAGGCAAAATCGGACAAAAAGTAAATTTTTCCCCACTGAGCGACATTCATTAATTTCGTCCGTAACACTTTTTCAAAACATAGCTAAGCCGTTAATCCAATCCCTTAAGGGGCTCTCATACAAAAGTTAAATTTTTTAAAATATTTTCTTCTACCGCTCTAGCTGTCCTACGAGAACTTGCAGACGTTGTGTCAACACAACCAGGTAAATTTATTATGGGCACCAGGACACAACGGAATACTGGGAAATGAAAGGGCAGATGAACTCGTGAAACTTGGAGCGGATGGTGAAGGTACCGCGGTGCTAGTTTTACCACCGCTCCAACACTTCAAACAAAGACAAGATTCCATTAATTCTGCAATAGCGAACAGGAAGTGGAGACAACTAACAACATGCAAAATCAGCAGAATTTTAAGGCCAACTTATAACCAAGGGACAACTAAATACCTTTTATCACTTACGAGAAGGGAATGTCGAGCTCTGACGAGAATAATAACTGGCCACTGTCTCATCGGCATTCATGCTAAGAATATTAGACTCATCCCAGACGCCAGTTGTAAAAGATGTGCCTCACCAGGAGTGGATGAAACGATAGAACACTTACTTTGTCACTGTCCAGCGGTCGCAAGGAGTCGCCTAACCCAACCTAGCTGTACTAGAAGTGACTCTAGAGGAGTAAAATGCATGATCAACCATTTTTGTTTTTAAACAACCCCAATTTTTGTTTTTAAACTCCAACATTTTCTTAGAGCATACATATCCTCTATCTTTAACCCTTAGGGTGGTCCACATACATTTTTTTTATTTTGATACCCTCCATTCTAGTGATAGTGGGTATATATAAGTTTGTCATTCCGTTATAAAGCTTTGGATAGCGATGTCTGTCCGTCTGTTAGTTTGTCTGTAGAAAACACTCTAACTTTCGAAAGACTATTCTGTGGAACCTGAAATTTGACATATATGTTGGTCATTTACCTAAGCTTGGTGGTATTGCAATATAGCGAAATCGGCCGTGATCCGATAATCCTCACTAATGTGTGAATTATGACCGTGATATTTTCGGTCATAAGCCCCATTTCCGGTACGGGCATAATGTCAATTCTCATTCCTGGCGCCCCAAAAATACACCCTTATGCCGTACTTTGTAATAACAGTGTTTGTGCATGTTTGTTTATTTTTTAACTAGAAACGAGTGCCTATGTTACATTTTAACTAGAGATGGTCACGTGATTCATGTGAATTACGAGTAAGTGTGAAAATAACTTTAGTTACTCATGTAAGTTGAAAACAAGTGAGAGTTATAAATTCGTCTACGCCGAGTCTTTTAAATTTTTTTAAAATTTGACTGTAAAGAATCGTTTATAACCTCCAAAAATAAAAATTTGCCAGAAGCGTTTTTTGGGGATTGATCTGAGACGTTAGGGGAAACCCCTTGCCATTAATATTAACAAATTGATTTATTTATTTGTTTGCACTTAATTATTACACTTTTATCATTGTTCAATAGAGGTGTCCTTAAAAACGTAAATCACCTTTTAATACCTGGTAGGGTCCTATATTGTTCTTTAGTATCTAAAAATGAGTGGGCCAAAATTTGGGGACAATCGGCTAAAAATAACTCGTGCCGAAAATGGATTGAAGTTTTGGGACATTCTTATATGAACGAAAAACGCTTTTTTTCTAGTTTTTGGAAAAATATTGGTATTTGATATTTTTTGTTACATTTTTTGTGAAACAATATGAAAATGGTATTAAATTACATTTCCAAAACGACTAATAAAATTAAAATCGGATAAAAATTAAGCATTTTACGCATACATGCCCCAGACCATTGTATGGTTTTCAAAGCCAGAATTTCAAAATTTTTAAAATTTTTAGGCAAAAAAATAATAAAAATTTAATTTTACTTTTTGATCAAATTGAAAACATGTTTAAGAATAAAAATAGCAGATATGGTAGTCAAGATTTTTTTTTTGGAGCTGGTAGTGATAAAATTTCCGCGGATTCCAAATAAAATGCGTTTTTCTACAATAATTTATCAAATGTTGGAAAATTTGTGCTCTGTTGTACGGATCGAAGTGTAAAACGTAAATTCTGTAACTTTTGAGAAATCGGATATATGCAAATATTTTGTATTATAGAGATGTATAATGTCCCAAATTTTATCATTTCACCTCGACGAAAACGGGTTAAAGATTCCCGATTTCACCAAAAATTAACAGAATTTATGTTTTACACTTCGTATCGTACAAAAAAGAAAATATTTTTTTCCATAGTTGCTAAATTATTACAGAAAAACACATTTTCTTTGGAATCCGCGGAAATTATATCACTACCCTTGCCAAATAAAAACAAGTAAAAAAGTTAAATTCGGCCTTGCCGAATGTAGTGATACCCTCCACAATTTCAAAAAGATTATTGCAAACAACTTTATTTAAATGGAAATTACTTTTGAAAAAAAAAAAAAAATTGAAAAAAAATTTCCGCGAAAAAAAATTTTGGTAAAAAAAAAAATCCGCGATTTTTTTTTTTTTTTGTCAAAAAATATATTCGTACTTGTTTAAATACCATTTGGTGTCCAATTATGTTCACATATGTCAACCAGAAGCCGAATTAAAGCATTTTGTATTTTTAGGTTATGTTGAATGTACTGAAATTTTTGAGGTGAGCTTACATTTTCGTTCATAACTTTTGAACCGCTGAACCGATATCGCTCAAATGCAATACCAAACTTCTCGGGAGAACTTCCAATATATATGTTAAGTTTCAGTCATCTCTGTGCAATATTTTGTCCGCGAGAGCATTTTCAACAGACAGACAGACGGACAGACGGACAGACGGACAGACGGACATCGCTAGAATGTCTTAAAATCGATCGGGCATCATGAATATATATACTTTATGGGGTCCCAGACCGATATTTCGATGAGTTACAATCGGAATGACAAACTTATATATACCCTCTATCACTAAGTGGAGGGTATAAAAAGCTAGACTACCATATCTTTTAGATTTTATCTATAAAGGCGCGTTTAGACGGGAGAGAAAACCCCTAGATTTAAAGTAAAACACAACTCTGTGGTAATATACTTTTGACTTTGTGTCAAATCTCATTTCTTTAATATTTGTTTTTGCTTACCATTTTCATAATATTATTATTTGTTTTCGCACATTTAGTCAATAATTTGTAGATTGGAAACCGAATTAAAGTAAATAAAAAATATATAATAAAATTTTATTTGACATTCCAATTTTAAAAGTTACCACAGAGTTGTTTTTTACTTTAAATCTAGGGGAATTCTCTCTCGTCTAATCACGCCTTAACATGTATTTAATGAGATAATAAAGTAAAATTTAATTTTTTTTATTTTTTTGCCTAAAAATTTTGAAAATTTTTAAATTCTAGCTTTAAAACCCGTTCAATGGTCTGGGGTATGTATGCGTCAAATGCTTATTTATTATCCGATTTGAATGTTTTTAAGCTTTTCGGAAAGGTAATTAATTACCATTTTCATATTATTTAACAAAAAAATTTACAAAAAAATTTACAAAAAATATCATAAACCAATATTTTTCAAAAAACTAGAAAAAATTGATTTTTTCATTACATAAGAGTGTCCAAAAATTTCAATCCATTTTCGGCACGAGTTATTTTTATACGATTTTCCTAAAATTTTGGCTCACTAATTTTTAGATACTAAACTACAATTTAGGACCCTACCAGGTATAAGAAAGTGATTTTGAAAAATTACCTTAGTCGAAAGGACACCTTTATTGTTCAAATTATATTTTTTTATATCCACGCCCACAAAAAAGAAGCAGGCGGAAAAAACCATCTTTAAATACCTCGGGCCAAGTGCAGGACCTTTAATATAAATGTTACATAGAAAAATCGATCATGTATAAATATATATAACCTTAATGGGGTCTTTAACCAATATTTCGATGTGTTACACACGATATGATAAAGTTAATATACTCCCATAATATGGTGGAAGGCTATAAAAAAATTTGCAAGACCTTTTTTTTGGAGGGGAGGTTTTAAAAGATTCCTTCTCCGAAAAAAAATACAGATTTTCTTATCCCTTGGGTCCAAGTGTAGGACTTTGAAAATATTCTAATATAAAAGTTTTACATTTCAAAAAACCTGTAAAAAGCAGAAATTTCGTTCTTCGAGGAAACTTACTATCAGCCTATGACGATACACAATCTTTACGTTAAAAAATTACAATCACTAAAAAGTGTTTTCTCCAATCAAACTTATTTGTATTCAAAATTGTGTGGCCAGTGTGAAAAGTATTTTCAAATTCGTGCATGTCAAATTTAACTTTTTTTTTGCGTTCCAATTTGTAAAGTTTAATTTAAAAGGTTGAGAGTGAACAATAGTTAGTCTTAATAAAGAACGTAATTTAAAACCGTTTGGAATACGACTGAGCGTAATTGATATTTGATTTTCTTAGGTTACTCGCAAGTGAGCGCCAATGAACGTTTGAAGTAGCTGCTTTTTATTAGCACACAACGACATAGAGGTGCGTTGCGTCAAAAAACTTAATTCGAATTACACTCACACACCCAAATCTATTTTTTTTACCATTGTAATTTTATTTTAACTGGTATTTGTGGTTATTTATATTAAGCTCTTTTTGCGTGTGTATGTGTGTTAAAAAAAAAAAAAAACACACAGTTACTTTATTTCCGATAAGTACTATTTTTTGTCATGTATGTTTGTAATATCTTACCATTTTAATTTCCCCCCTGATTTGATTTCCCTGCAATTCTATTATGTTTGCGATACGAATTTGTATGGTTTTTTAAGCCCTTGGTTAGCAAATAAATAAATATTACATACGCATTTAAACACAAAAAATGAAAATCTATTGGTTTTCTATTGAATTCAATTGACTTGAGCTTGAGGGGTATTATTACTTTCTTTTTACTGCTTTCATACTATTTATTTGCTTTTATTTACTTTGTAAGTAAATACCATTTTGTGGAGTAGATCATAAAATTAGGCTTTTTGATTTTTATTGCTGGTTATGAACATATGATGCTCATATGTATGTAGTTTCTATTCTTATTTTTATATATTTTTGAAAATTATTTAAATAAACCTATATGGGACATATATTTAAGAAGGCTTACGAAAGTTATATAGAGAAATTATCATAATATAATGTTTATGCTTTATTTGAACATTTTTGCATGGATAAAAGGGTGGGTCAGTTTTTTGCCCACCCTTTCCACAAGAAAACAACAAAAAATATTTGTATAATTACAAAATAATCTGTTGAAATTTGAACAAAAACGTTTATAAATTCAGCAAACAGAGTCTGTAAAAATACGGAAAAATTCTGTCTTTTGAATAAAAGAATTCGGTTAAAATATCCATTTCATCACAAAAATCAGATAAAAGTTTTCTAATTCAAGCTTAAAGCTGTTTTACAGATTTCTCGACATAGTTTTTCTTCTCAATGTAGGAGTTGGCAACACTTTTCCGATTTGTCATAATTCAGGTTTATCTATTCTTTCATCGTCCCGCTAAAGAATGTTTAGATCACGTGACACTCACTTTTCTCTTTGAAACTTTTTAAGTAAATTGCGAGTGTGATCATTGGTTGGAAAAATTTCTTCATTTTCTTTGTCCAAATTTAGTTAATTGCAAATTAGATCACTGGTTTAACCAATTTCCGCATTGCCGTTGTCCAAATAACAATCCGATTTCTAAATAACAAAAATTTTGTTATTATATTTTACGTACATTAAAAATATTTTTCTTTGTTTTTAATCCGCAAAAAAATTAAAAATAGGTAATATTAAGACAACCGAAACAAAACTGATAAAATACCGGTAATAATCAGAGTATTATAACGGTTTTATATCGGTAACGGTATTTAAAATTATTTATTTCGCTATTGGTAACGGTAGTCAATATTAACGTGGTTTTAATTGGTAGCGGTATTGAAAGGAAAACGGTAGCCAACACTGGTTGGACAAACTCGCGGAGAGGGCAGAAGCAGCAGCAGAAAATCGTGACATGAAACTCTTATACGACATCACTAAAGAAATATGCGGGAAAAAGTCACTTCAATCACGACCCATCCGGGACAAGGATGGAAACCTCTTAACATCGATTGAAGATCAAGTGCAGCGATTCAAAGAACACTTCTCTGAAATTCTAAATAATTCTACCCTCCCACCCCCGACTCCAAACGTGACTCACGGAGATAACAGGACCACACGAAACATGTCACTTTTGTCGCAACCACCGCAATACAATGAAATTATTAAAGCCGTAGAGTCAATGAAGAACAACAAGTCCCCGGGAGTTGATAACATATCAGCTGAGATGATTAAAGCATGTCCAATAACCACAGCTCGACTCCTACATCCCCTATTTATTAAATTTGGGAAACAGAAAAACTACCAGAAGAATGGTTAGAGGGGATATTAGTCACGATCCCAAAAAAAGGCGACCTTAGTCAATGCCGAAACTACAGAGGTATTATGTTGCTCCCAATTCCGTCAAAAGTATTAACCAAAATTCTACTTAATCGCGTAAACGAAAAACTGGACTCAACCATTCGCAGGCAACAGGCAGGGTTTCGATCAAACCGCTCATGTGTCGACCACATTAATACATTGAGGATAATAATAGAACAGTCCGTGGAGTTTAGAACCGCTCTCCAACTTGTATTCGTCGATTATAGCACAGCATTCGACAGCATTAACAGAGACTGTATATGGAATGCTTTAATACAGAGGGGTATTTCACCAAAGCTTATAAGACTGATAAAGGCACAATACGATGGCTTTAAGTGCAGAGTTCTGTACAATGGTCGCTTATCTGCGGAGTTCAACACCATTTCTGGTGTTCGACAGGGCTGCCTCATGTCACCTATACTATTTCTGATAGTGCTGGACGATGTTTTAACACGGGCTATAGACGGAAAAAACCGTGGTATCACTTGGAACCTCCAAAGCCAATTGGAAGATTTGGCATATGCAGATGACATATGCCTGATATCATCAAGGCATGCCGATATGCAGGATAAAATTGACAACCTTATCACCGAATCTAACAGTGTTGGCTTAAAAATTAACTCCGCAAAAACCAAAACGTTAAAAATAAATGCGACCAACTCTGACGCAAACTTTAAAGCCGGTGAGAATGCTATCGACAATGTGAACTCCTTCACCTACCTCGGGAGTGTCATTTCCCCAGATGGCGGAGCTGCAAACGATATCCATAGTAGAATATCCAAAGCACAAGGCGTTTTCTCACAGCTATGGAAAATCTGGAGGTCATCATCAATCTACACCCGCACCAAATTACGTATCTTTAACTCAAACGTAAAATCTGTTCTTTTATACGGATGTGAGACCTGGCTAATGACGAAAGCACTTGAAAAGAAACTTCAAATTTTCGTAAATAAATGCCTCAGGAAAATTTTGAAGATCTGGTGGCCAAATACCATATCCAACAAATCACTTCTCGAGAAATGCAACCAAATTGAAATACAACTCGAAATTAAAAAGAGACGATGGAATTGGATTGGTCACACCCTGCGGAAATCACCAACAGAAATATGCGGACAGGCTCTAGAATGGAACCCGCAAGGTAGCAGGAAACGAGGAAAGCCAAAGCATACATGGAGACGAACTATTGAAGATGATATGAAAAAAATGGGATACAATTTCAACAGGGCAAAAATTATCGCTCGAGATAGAGGAGAATGGCGAAATTACGTTGAGGCCCTATGCTCCACAGGGAGCTAAAGGAAATAAGAAGAAGAAGACTGGTATACGATCAATTGCAGCGAAATTCATACCGATTATAGCTAATGTAATTTTGAGCTTAAGTTTGGACTCTGGACCTCACATGTCTAATAAGGGCACCACCAGCGGCCCCCTAAATTAGGACATGTTTAATACACAAAAACTTTATATTCTTTAAAATCACCAACTTAAAATGCGTGTAAAAAATAATCTAGAGCTGAACTAAAAAAAAAACGTCTTGTGGGTTTTTTTGATAAATGTTAACTTTCATTTGCTTCTGGTTTCAATTCCGATTCTGAAAGTTCGATTTTGTATCAATTGTAACAGATGGCGATGCAACAACTGTACTCAAAATTATCAACACGCGCAATTGCAGTGTTGCCATACTGAAGCCCTTCTATCTTTCGAGTATTTTATCTTTTTTCTATCCCCTTTTCGAAAGAAACATCACGGTTACAATAGTAATTGATAGGCAGCATTGCATGGGTGTTGCTCTTTTTCAAAAAAAAAAACTATATATCGGTCAAAATTACGGTACAAAACCACAAATCTGGACGTGGGTCTTCAGATTTTTTTTAACATTATGAACACAAATGCTCTATGGAGCCATTTAGACGATCCCTTTTACAGTTAAATTATTTGAAAAACTCGCAATTTTATTAGCGATTTTCATTTTTTTAAAATCACAAAAAAATTAAAAAGTGGTGAAGTTTAAAGAGCTATAACTTCTTAAGTAAATATCGCATTTTTATTATCAAATTTGAATTAAAAGCTAAACTCCTCTTCTTTAAACGTAAAATTTCCAAAAAAAAATTGTGTCATTTAAAAATGCATTTTAAATGCAAATGCATTTTTTGAGTGCATTTTCGTCACCTTTTTTTTTTTTATTTTTTTTTTTTAAATTAAAATATTATTAAAGTGTGGCATTTTCAAAAAAAAAAACAGCCATCATTTTCATGAGACCCAAAGGTATTCTATTTTTAATATTTTTTTTTTAATTTCCTAGTTTTTTTCCATATAAAAATAAAAAATATACACTCAAAATAATACATTAGTAGATTTACTAATTTTTTTTGCTAATGATAGTAAGCTAATCTTTAGCAAATTTTTAGTTGAAATTAGTATGTTAGCAAAAATATCTTGTAAACTTCATTTAGCGCATTAGCAATTTTAAACAAAATTTGAACTATTTTTTTTTGCTAAATTTAAAATTGAGTTGACCAAATTTTTACACGCTTTTTTGCTAGTATTAGCAAAAAAAAACTGTAAATTTTTTTTATTTTCAGAAAACTTAAAATGGCGCTATCTCAGAAACTAAGCCAGATAGAGCAAAATGGAGGTCATTTTTGGTTCTCGGGTTCTCCATAATATCGCCGGTCCTCTTCAAATGTGTGGATCCTAATGGGTCCTAACTTAATAGATCCTAACCTAATCCAAAAAAGTTAGCATTCCCAAAAATTTTAAAATGGTCAAATCTCGGTAAATATTGCCGACACAACAAAAAGTCCAAAAGCATTTTTGTAGCTCTCAACACGTAGAAGAAGATCGCAAAATAATCAAAAGCTCTCCAAGTAATATTTTTGAAGTTATCGAGTTTTGTAATTCTCAAAACCCCGGTGGTCCCCTAAAATCACGTATCTCAAAAACTATGCAAGGTAGAGCGAAAAGGACACAAATTTTGGATCAAAAACTATGACGATTTTTAAGGAACCCAACTAGGTCTAGGCCCATCGGGGTCTGGAACTATCGGGTCCGAACCCAATGGCTTCCTCAAATGTGTATGAACTAAGTTGAAATAAAAAAAAAAATAGTTAGCTAATTTTTGGCAAAACATTTTTGCTAACTTTACCAAAAAAATTGGGGGTTCAAAATCAGCAAATTTTCTTGTTGGTTTACAAGCACTTTTTGCTAACATTACAGTTTTTTTATGAGTGTATATAAAGATTTGGCACAGCCGAATATAGTTTTCTAAGTGTTTTTTTTTGCCGAGAATTTTTCATACACACAAAAAGACAATAGTTTTTCTATTTAAAAAGTTTTTCTATAGAAAATACATCGATAATTTTTTTTTTCAGTTTCCTAATTCGAATCAAAATTACTGCATATCAAAAAAAAAACTCTTTAATAATGATCGCTTTTCAAAAATGTTTTTCTGACTCCCCATAAATTTCTATTAAAATGTAAGTTATTATAAAATTCTTTAATACGACCCTAAACAAATCCTGATTTTAATCGGTTTACCTATATTTTTGATATTTTTTATTTTTAAATAAACAATAAATAGACGATTAAACTCATTTATGTATAGAAAATTATCAATGCAAAATAAATACAATGAAAAAGATTTATTTTTAAGGGTTAAAAATACCATAAAAACACAACGGGTGATAAAATAAACATCAAAAGTTTTTCTACACAATAAAATACAATAATTTTCGAATTTTCACAATAAATAAAAAAAACATACAATTACAAACATAACGAGCATATGTGAAATGCCATTACAAATTGAAATGGGGATTGAAATGTTTAATAATGTTGATAAAGATGTTATCAAATAAAAATTTTGCTACTTCTAAACTCAACATGTAAATACAAACGAAGAGTTAAACATAAAATTTGTTACGCTGATTTAACGCACTCACATTCAAACATATAAGCACACACACACACCCATACACATGAATACCCAATAAACCAAAGGTTCCGAATTCGTTACGAATTCGTAACGACACGTCGGCAAAAGCTTCCGATTTCGGTACCGAAATCGTTAAGAATTCGTAACGAAAGTCATATGAAATGGTTGCACGAATTCGGAACGAAGTGTCGGTACGATTTCGTTAAGACATTTCGTAACGATTTCGTTACGACATTTCTTAACGATTTCGTTACGACATTTCTTAACGATTTCGTTACGACATTTCGAAACGATTTCGGCAAGATTTAATAATTATCTACATGAAAAAAATATTTTTTTATTTTATTTATTTATTCCAATATGTTATGATACATAAAAATCGTATTAAATTATATATAAAATAATAAACAAAAAATCAAATAAATAATATATAAAACCATAATTATAACTTAGGATCACATTCTTCAGTCGTCTTTGTTTTTGTAATTTAAGGAGTTTTTAAAAGCCTGACGCGACATGTTTTTGTTTTAACTGCAAAGTTCCGCTTCACCATTACGATGCTGCTTCCTTGGAAATTCTTCTTTGCATATTTATTGAATTTTTTCATGTTTATTGAAATTATTTTTATTTAATTCATTGCTTTAAACTTTTCACTAGCTTTTCCTTCTTATAAATCAAAGTTTTATATATTTATTTAGAAACTTTTATTTGCACAACTCGCATTAAAAAAATGAAACATGAACTGACCAAAAAAACACGTGTTCAGACAAACTACCGAAATGTCGTTACGAATTCGTTAAGACGTTTCGGAAGTTTGTCTGACTTCAGACCAACTACCGAAATGTCGTAACGAATTCGTTAAGACATTTCGGTAGATTGTCTGACTTTAGACAAACTACCGAAATGTCGTAACGAATTCGTTAAGACATTTCGGTAGATTGTCTGACTTTAGACAAACTACCGAAATGTCTTAACGAATTCGTTACGAAATGTCTGACTTCCGAAAAAGTCGGAACCTTTGGTTTACTGGGTAAGTATAACCATTAGGGTATTCAATCGATTAACCGTTAATCGGTTAACCGATTAATTTTGGTCGATTAACTGTTCGAATAATTTAAAATTGCCAATTTTCAAATAACAAATAAACCGAATAATTTGTGTCGATTAACCGAAATTTCTTTTTTTTTAGTACTTTTGGTTATTTTTTGCTGTTTAAGGTTCTGCAAATTACGGTTCTGCTTAAAGAAGTTAGGGTACAAACAAATTAATCAAACTCTCTTTTATCAATGTGTAAAATTGTCGTCAAAAAAATATTTTATCGAGGCCCTAAAAAGTTATTTCGGCTTAAAAAAAAAATTAACTTAATGACCCTAGCCAATTTGTTATACATTTCCAGCACAATAGATTTTTTTAATAGTTTTTTATGCGCGTAATCGGAATCTGGCCTTAGAACTGATCTACACAGAAAGAAATAAAAAAAAAAATTGAGTAAATTTTTAATACTATTGAGTAAAAAATTACTCAATTTTCCACCAGTAAACGATTTAATAGTATTGAGTAAATTTTTTGCCAAAAAAATTTGAGTAAATTTTTAATTGACACTATTAAGTGCAGGAACAGAATAAGAAGCACCACCTTTTAAAAACAGAACAAGTTTTATTTCACATCGGCGCCGGCCACCGGTTTAATCTGCCAAACCGTATGGAAAAAGTCGTGCCGGGCTTATTCTGTTTCTACTCTAAAAAAAACAAAGTTTAAAAAAATTTCATATTTTTTTACAAAGAAAAAAAACATGTTTTTTCAAACTTTACCAAATATATTTTTGTCTTAAAGACATAAAAAATTTTTATAAATATGATTACAAACTTTCATGTATATATACAAAAAACTATAAACTAAACGAGAATTAAAAAAACTAAGAAAATTCCAAAAAAAAATTAAAAAAGCTATTAAATTCTTATTAAATTATTTACTCAATTTGTTTTTAAATTTTTGAGTAAATTTTTAATTGCGTCAATTAAAAAATTACTCAAAACTTTTTTTAAATTTTAACAAGTGATTACTCAAATTGTTTTTCCCCATATTTTTTTCTGTGTATCTCATATTGAGATATTTAGGATTTCGATTTACAATACTGCACTCTAAAAAAGTGAGTCCAGTTTCCAACTATTAAATGGTAAATTTATACAAATTCAAATTAATACTATAAATTGTGTAAATTTTTAATAATTTTAAGTAGAATTACGCAATTTGTGTAAATTTATCCTGAAATAATTTTAATTAGAGTGTGAATAAACTCAGATTTTCGTAATGTTCGGGACCCTATAAAACCGCGAAATATTTTTAGATGTGAAATAGTTTAGCACATCTGGAAAAAATACTTTTGGAATCCTTCAGATATCTTTTTTAATCACGGAGATATTGACCGATGAAATTATTGTAATTTTAGCACTAAAAAATAAAAGAAAACAAATTTGGAAACCAAACAATTTTTTTTTTAAATATTTTTAGGGCAATTTTTCTTTTATAAAATTAGCTTTATTTTTTTTTTTGCATTTTTTTGCATTGAATTGGGGCCCAATTTGACATTTAATTATGAGGTGATATTTTTCACGTTGGTGTCATTTTGGATTGGGTAATTGTTCAGGATGCCATACAAACGTTCTTTATTTAAGTTGAGATTGTTGGGGGTATTTGAAGCTTTGGCATAGCGGATGTAGATTTCTTACTTGTTTATAATAAAATTTTTAAAAGTACGGAATATCCGTGGTTTTATATTCAATTTAAATTTTAAATTAATATTATTCGGTTAATCGAATAATTGAATACCCTAATAACCATACTTACACATGTGATGTATAAAATAAAACTAAAACCAAGTGTAACGGAAACGGAAATCACATACAAAGTGTTGACATGTTTGAGAATCTAACAAGCAAAAACATACAAAGTGTGAGTTGGAGGAACAACAAGGAAGAGTTATCAACGGAAATGTGTATATAACTTACTTACTACTAATAATGATGATAATGACGATGATATGATGACGGCATTGTTGTTGATGAAATCGTTGGTGTGATGTGAGAATTTAACAAATTTTCCGCAAACGAATTTCCTTCTTCGTTTATGTATATTTTTTTTTACAAAAATAAGCAACAATTTTATTGTACTAAAGTAGCTTAAATGTTTACACACTGTTGAAAAGGGCGGAAAAACAAGTGGGAGGAAATAACATATAAAAAAAGGGTTACATCCGTTTGACGAGTTAAAAAGAGTGACATAGAGCATGAAAATGATTATGATGAAGAAGATAAATTTAAGTATTCATATGTGTGTGTATGGCTGTATGGCTTTAGCCGGAAATGTATGTGTGTGAATATGGTGTCAATAAGCTGTTTGTGGTATTAGGCATAAAATGTACTTAAGATTTGTATAAAGTAAATGAAAAACCACAGGTGAAGAACAAATATTTCAAAACTTTCAAAAGTTTAACAAGATAAAATGTTTGAGGTTTTGCACAAAAGGAGTTCAAGTGTTAAAGAAGATTTTATTAGGAAAAAGAAAAAATTGTAATCCCATATATAAAGCAATATTTTGCAAATACAGTGAGCGTCAAAAGAAAGAGTACAGTTCAAAAGCAGAAGTAAAAGACAAAGTTGACAATAAAAATCCTTATCAAGCGAATATTATTAAAAAATATGACATATCATGAATTCCACCAGAGATTTTATAAAATCTGACCGAGAGTCTTCAAATTTATCTAATTTTTTGTACACATTTCAGTTTTTTACATTTAAAAAAAAAAAATCTGTATTTTTTCCTGAATTTTATTTTCTTCATAAATTGAAAATATCAAAAAAGTATTATACTCTGAAAAGCCATGTCTTCGAAAGTATTTATCCGAATTCTACCACTCAAAAAGAATTCGACTCTAACGATCGTCTTTTTTGATACCAAAGCACTAAATTTTTTTTTTTTTTTAAGTACATTCTTGATGCAAATGCAATTTTTAGATGCATTTTTCAAATCTTTATCCCCCTTCGATTTTTCTGGATAGATCGAACGAATATAACTTTTTACATAAAACTAATAAGGGAAATATCTCAACCCTTATGAACCGATTTGACTGAAACTTAAAATATATATAAAAGGGACGATTTTAAGGTTGGGGTGTCTCGGCTTATCGGCCATATCAGTGTTTAAAAAGATTATTTCGTATTCATATGGATATCATAGGGGTATATAAATACCACCAAAATGTACACATTTTCATAGAAAATATATTTAACGAAGCCGAATTTTTACAAGGCTATGCCATCGCCGGATAGGCATTAAAAAACCTTTCTTCTCATATGTAAACATCATAAAATTTCTTAGAAAGAAATGGCTGAAAATCCAAAAAAAGGATTTTTTCGCCATTTTTTTACTCATGTTTTGAACCCATAAATCCCCGGTATGGCCGATAAGCCGAAACACCCCAACCTTACACTCAAAAAAATACGTAGGTAGATTTACTAATTTTTTTTTTGCTAATGCTAGTTAGCTAACTTTTAGCAAATTTTTAGTTGAGATTAGCATGTTAGCAAAAAATTCTTGTAAACTTCATTTAGCACATTAGCAATTTTAAACAAAATTTGAACTAATTTCTTTTGCTAAATTTGAAATTGAGTTGACAACATTTTTACAAGATTTTTTGCTAACATTACCAAAAATAAATGGTAAATTTTTTTTATTTTCAGAAATTTTAAAATAGCGCTATCTCGGAAACTAAGCCAGATAGAGCAAAATGGAGGCCATTTTTGGTTCTCGGGTTCTCCATAGTATCGTGGGTCCTCTTCACATGTGTGGACCCTAATGGGTCCTAATTGTGGATCCAAAAAAGTTAGCATTCCCGAAAATTTTAAAATGCTCATATCTCGGTAAATATTGCCGACACAACAAATAGTCCAAAAAAGTTTTTGTAGCTCTCAACACGTAGAACAAGACCGCAAAATGACCAAAAGCTCTCCGAGTAATATTTTTGAAGTTATCGAGTTTTTTAATTCTCAAGACCCCAGTGGTCCCCTAATATCACGTATCTCAAAAACTAAGCAAGGTAGAGCGAAACGGACACAAATTTTGGATCAAAAACTATGACGATTTTTAAGGAACCTAACTAGGTCTAGGCCCATCGGGGTCTGGACCTATTGGGTCTGAACCCAATGGGGTCCTCAAATGTGTGTAAACTAAGTTCAAAATAAAAATTCAGTTAACTAATTATTGGCAAAACATTTTTGCTAACTTTAGCAAAAATATTGTGGGTTCAAAATCATCAAATTTTCTTGTAGGTTTACAAGCTTTTTTTGCTAACATTACAGTTTTTTTTTTTTTGAGTGTAGAATTGTCTCTTTTATCTATATTTCAAGATTCATAAGGGTTGAACTACTTCCCTTGTAAGTGCAGCTTTTTTTGGCCCTTCGGTTTTTTCCACCTCTCGTAATTTTTTAAAAACTACTTATCAGATTTTTTCCATACAAGATATAAATTTTATGTTTATTCTGTAATTTTATCAAAAAAGTATGTAACTTTAACGAGCCATATATTTAAAAGTATTTATTTGATTTCTACGATTCAAAAAGCATCTCACTCTACCAATTGTCCTTTTGTATATGAATGCACTCAAAAAAAATATTTTTTAAAAACAATGCATTTTTGATTCAAATGCAATTTGCCATTTGTACCGATTTTTTGCACCGGTATTTTATAAAATATTTGTGATATAACGTAAATGATTTGTATGAAAAAACCATATAAAGTACTGCTCAAAATTATAGCGCACTTTAAATTATTTTTTACAACTTATTGTTTCTATTCAAAATATCAAAAAAATTTCAAGTTTTTTTGTGTCAATTAAACGTTTTTACTCAAATTTATTTAATTAAAGTCACAATTCAGTTTAAAATAACACAATAAAAATATCAGAGGTGGTTTTGTAAAAAAAGTCTTAAATCGACTGTTCATAATTATAGCGCACTAAAAAAAATTAATTCATTAAATGAAAAGTTGATCAAAATTTTAACACTGCCTGATGAAATGCTTGTTTCTTTAGCTTTTAAAAATACATTTAATCCTATTTGAAATCGATTTGACCGATTTGGAGCAGTCATTTATGGTTGCTTTCGATTAGATATCCTTCATAGCGCTGATCAATTCACTTTTATAGTTATTTGGTAGATTTAGGGGCACGATCGGTAGTAGCCCCAATGTTTTCAATTGGGTTAATGTCTGGTGACTATTTTAATATCTTTTGGCCAATATAATTGGGGAAAAATTGTTGTTTCCAAACCAGTCCATCGAGAATTTCGCCTTATGACAGGGGGCATTATCACTTTGAATGCAGGCCTGGGTCGATTCAGACCCAAATATTTGATCAAAATATGATGGAAATTCTTCGGAAATTGAATCGATATAGCTGCTAGAATTTATAAGTCCTTCTCAAAAGAGTAATAAGGCGGTACCATGGGTTGTAAAACATTTGCACACGCTAACAGAACCACCACCAAGTTGTGTGCTTGGCTGGAACCATTATGGTTGATCCTTATCTTGCATTTTACAGTGCAAAAATTATTTATTTTTACAATTAATGAATAAATTATTATAATGAAGTAATAAATGGTTAAAATCCATCAGTTGTTCGATGTACAATGCAGGATAAGGATCAACCATATTGGTTCCAGCCAAGCGCACAGCGTGGTGGTGGTTCTTTTAGCGTATGCAAATATTTTACAACCCATTGTACCGCCTTATTACTCTTTTGAGAAGGACTTTTAAATGCTAGCAGCTATATCGATTCAATTTCCAAAGAATTTCCATCATATTTTGATCAAATATTTGGGTCTGAATCGAACCAGGCCTGCATTCAAAGTGATAATGCGCCCTGTCATAAGGCGAAATTATCGATGGACTGGTTTGGAAACAACAATTTTCCCCAATTATATTGACCAAAAGATATTAAAATAGTCACCAGACATTAACCCAATTGAAATCATTGGGTCTACTACCGATCGTGCCCCTTAAATCTACCAAATAACTATAAAAGTGAATTGATCAGCGCTATGAAGGATATCTAATCGAAAGCAACTAAAATGACTGCTCCAAATCGGTCAAATCGATTTCAAATAGGATTAAATATATTTTTAAAAGCTAAAGGAACAAGTATTTCATCAGGCAGTGTTTAAATTTTGATCAACTTTTCATTTAATGAATTAGTTTTTTTTAGTGCGCTATAATTATGAACAGTCGATTTAAGACTTTTTTTATAAAACCACCTCTGATATTTTTATTGTGTTATTTAAAACTGAATTGTGACTTTAATTAAATAAATTTGAATAAAAATGTTTAATTGACACAAAAAAACTTGACATTTTTTTTATATTTTGAATAGAAACAATAAGTTGTAAAAAATAATTTAAAGTGCGCTATAATTTTGAGCAGTACTTTAAGTATTTTTTAAAATAATCAAAAAAATAAAAAAAAACCTGTCCCAAAAAAATCGGTACTAAATTTTATGTAAAAAAAATTCTATATTTTCGATTAATGCTTGTTTCAAAAAAATTTAAGGGGGATTAAGTTTTAAAAAATGCATTAAATAATTGCATTTGCATCCAAAATGCATTTAAAAAAAAATATATTTTTTTTTTAGTGCATTCATATACTAAAAGACAATTGTTATAGTCAAATGCTTTTTGAATCGTAAAAATCAAATAAATACTTTCAAAGATATGGCTCTTAAAAATTACATACTTTTTTGATAAATTTACAGAATAAACATGAAATTTATTTTTTTATGGAAAAATCTCATTAGTTTTTAAAAAAACTACAAAAGGTATAAAAATCGGAAAGCCCAAAAAAGCTGCACTTATTGTTAGTTTTATGTAAAAAAAAAAAGTTTTGAAAAATTCATTTAAAAATTGCATTTGCATTAAAAACGTACTATTTTAAAAAACTATTTTTTTTTTTATTGTTAGAGTCGAATTCTTTTTGAATACTAGAATTCGGATAAATACTTTCGAAGACATGGCTCTTCAAAGTATCATACTTTTTTGATTTTTTCAAATTTTTGAAGAAAATAAAATCCGCGAAAAAATCGCGTTTTTTCTTTAAATTTAAAGAAATAAAAATGGATATGTTTAGTTGGCTATTAAGAGAATGCATGCTGTCATCATAAAGAAAATTAAAAAAAACCTAAGTTCAGAAAATTATTATTTTTGTGTTCTTTGCTGGAATTCGTGATATAGAAAATTTTCCAAGCTTGAATTTAAGCTTGATAGCGTCCATATTCTGCAAATGTTAAATGAGATACGAGGATATATCTCACCAAGTTTTGTGGTATTGCAATCGGACACCGCCACCCTAACCTAACCTAAACTTCCATATAAAAAGGGGAAAAATATAGATTTATTATTTATTATATTTTTTCGGCGAAAGCCAAGTGGATTTAATTTGTTGTTTGTGTTTTTTGATTGAAGAAGAAAATTGTGTATTCTAAAGATTAAATTAAATGTGGATTTACCCTAGATCATGGTTTAGTTTTCCAAAATTTTGTAAATGTTCTCTAAATTGTTTATCAATGTAATTGGAGGAGCCATAACTTTTTAAGTAAATATCGGATTTCAATAACCAAAATTAAATTAAAAGCCTCCACTTTAAACGGAAAACAAAATTTCTCAATTCAAAAATGCATTTTAAATGCAAACGCAGTTTTTGAGTGCATTAAAGTGCATTTTTTTATCGACACAACTTTTTTTTTTTTTTTGGAATTTTTTCCTTTAAAGTAGTCGATTCTAGCTTTCAAATATGATTATAGAAATCCGATATTTACTTAAGAAGTTGTAGCTCTTCAAATTTCACTGATAACCAATTTAACAATCCTTTAATCATTTATAAATATTTCTGATTGACCACTTTAGTGAGTTTTTAGCGATTTTTCGCTACACAGAAAAAAATAAAAAAAATATTTGAGTAAATTTTTAATACTATTAGCAAAAAATTACTCGATTTTGCACCAGTAAACGATTTAATAGTATTGAGTAAATTTTTAAAAAAAATTTATTTAATGTTTGAAAAAAAATTTGAGTAAATTTTTAATTGCCACAATTAAAAATTTACTCAAAATTTATCTATTTATTTTTTTTTAAAGTTTAAAAAAATTTTAAATTTTTTTACAAAAAAAAAAAAAATTGTTTTTTCAAACTTTACCAAACATATTTATGTCTCAAAAACATAGGAGCATTTTATAAAGACGATTACAAACTTTCATATACATTCACAGAAAACTATAAACTAAACGAGAATTCAAAAAACTATGATAGTTAAAAAAAATTTAAAAAAAACTATTAAATTTTTATTAAATTATTTACTCAAATTGTTTTTTTAAATTTTTAAGTAAATTTTTAATTGCGTCAATTAAAAAATTACTCAATTTTTGTTTTTAAATTTAAACAAGTGATTACTCAAATTTGTTTCCTTCATATTTTTTTCTGTGTAGAGGTCTAATATTTAAAATTTACCTTAGTTTAGTATAGTAAAATAAATAAACTAAGTTTTGAAAGATTTCGGGAAGGAAAATCTCTTAGTTGGTTAGAAAAGTTTGAACCTAATAACAAAATTTTGAAAAAAAAAATAACTTTTTTTCCTTTTTATATGGGAAAAAAACTAACAAAATTTTGTTAAAAATAAAAGACCTTTGTAAGTTTTTAAAAAAATTAATGATAACTGATTTTTAAAATGACAAACTTGTATAATGAGTTATTTAAAAAAATCAAAAGGGGCACACAGATAAAAATACAAAAAATATTTAATTAAAAAATTCGTAGATTTAATTAAAAATTAATTAAATCCAGACCAATCACTAAAATGCGCATATAAATTAAAAATATTTGTATATCATTAATTAAAAATAAATGCATATTTATTTAATTAAAAACTTAATACTATAAATTAAAACATTTAATTAAAATTTAAAAAAAAATAAAGTTTTAATTATATAAATTCAAAATTAATTTAAAAAAAAATTTTGGAAATCATTAAAATTTTTAATTGTATAAATTAAAAAAATTAATTAAAAGCAATTAATTTTTTTAAATAAAATAGTATAAAAAAAAATGAGAGAAAACCTTCCTGGATCCAACTGCAGGACTTTGAACTTCTTCTGATATAAAAAATGTTTCGTTTGCTAACCAAACACAGAAAATAAAATCGTCAAATTTAAATCAACAAACATCAATTGTAAATGAACCAAACATGATATCAACCAAACATTTAGTAAAAACGGCCGCCCGATAGTCCATAATACAAAATTTCGATTTTGTTTTCAACAAACTTAGTCAAGTAATTTTATTTCAAAATTATTTTATCATGTCAACAAATAGTTTTTGTGTTTGTTGAATTTCTTTGTTGAAAAAAAGTACGATTTTTTACGTTTGTCAGATCAACAAATTATGTTTCTGTTTGTTGAATTTCTTTGTTGAAAAAAAATTTAAGATTTTGTACGTTTGTCAATACAAATAACAATTTAAGAGAACTATTACAAACTCGTTTATCAATTTTTTAAAATTTTTTTTTTTCAACAATCAATATTTACAAACGTTAGTTGATATCACAAATTTCCGTATAGGAGCACTTTCAGTGAAAATGTTAATTGTATTCACAAATATGGGGGTCAATATAACAATTCGTTTTTTTCTGTGAAAAGTAGAAAAAACCTATAAAAATTGCGTTTTTTCAGAGGTTGTTTTAGTCCTCAAAGGGGAACTTTTTTCCTCCTGATCCGATTTTGCTCACGTTCGAACTTAACCAGCACAATAACAAAAGACATATATATGCCAAACTTCAGGAGTCTAGCTCTTTTACTTTGGGCTGTATCGTGTTTTCCACAGACGGGCAGACGGGCAGACGTCTTAGAATCGTTCACTGATCAATAATATATATACTTTATGGGGTCCTAGACCGATATTTCGATGCGTTACACTCGGAAAGACAAATTGTGTATACTCATACTGTGGTTGGAGGGTATAAAAATCAACGACCGTAGAGGCCGCCGCGCTTATAAGGATACCAAAAAGTTGTGGAAGGTGGCCAAATTCTGGCTGCCAAATTTGGCTTCCAAATTTCGTGGAGAGCAAAACAAAGCTTACTACGTAAAATGTTGGACCCTACCGTGTGAACATTTAGTAAATTTTTTTAATATTTAGTACATTTTTCAGTTTTTTTCAATTTTTTTTTTTTTTGTTTTTTATATAAAAAAATACCGTTATTATGAAAAAATTATAAAAACAACAAAATCAGAATTTTGTTGTATGTATTTTATTTGAAATCAATTTTTTTTTTTCAAAAAAAAAATATTTTTTTTTTTTATTTTATTATTATTATTCTTTTTTTTAATTTTTAATTGTTTCTGATATTTTTCTGACATTTTCTCAATATTTCTAAAAAAATACCTTTTTTATGTAGTAGCGGGTATTTCGTACCATTCTGCCCAACATTTTACGTAGTAAACGTTGATTTGCTCTCCACGAAATTTGGAAGCCAAATTTGGCAGCCAGAATTTGGCCACCTTCCACAACTTATTGGTATCCTTATAAGCACGGCGGCCTCTACGCCTTGAAATTTTACACCTTGAAACTTTAAATGAAATTAAATCAAAGATTCAGTTGGCTTCTGCAGTATGTCTAACTACTGATGGCTGCACATCTAAGACAAATGCCAGTTATATGGCCGTTACAGCCCACTATATAGATAGTAATACAGTCAAACCCGGTTATAACGAACTCCGAGGGTCCTTTTTTAAAAGAAATACAAAAAAGTCTACAAAAAAATGGCAGTTAAAGGGTTAAAATGTTTTACAAATATTTTCTGCATCAAATTTTACTAGGGCACGTCTAAGACAGAAAGGTTGTCCAGCATATAGAAAATGCGTAAAAATTTTAAAGTCAAAAATTTGAATTTTTTTTATATTTTTTTTGGCCCGAAATATAAAAAAAAAAAACAAAGTTAAATTTGACTTTGTCGAATGTATTAATACCCTCCACCATGTAAAAAAGTTTATTTGCAAAAATAAAAACAAAACAAAAATTAAAAAAAAAATCCGCGAAAAAAAAATTTTTGGTAAAAAAAAAATTCGACGAAAATTTTTTTTTGTTTTAAAAAAATATGTTTGTACTTGTTTAAATACTATTTGGTGATCGATTCTGTTCACATGTGTCAACCAGCAGCAGAATTAAAGCATTTTTTGTTTTTAGGTTATGTTGAATGTACCACAATTTTCGAGGTGTTCTTACATTTTCGTTATAACTTTTGAACCGCTAAACCGATTTCGCTCAAATGCAATACCAAACTGCTTAGGGCAACAACAAGTAAATATGCTAAGTCTTAGTTATATCTGTTGAATACTTTGGCCGTGATCACCATTTCAGATATCTTGGGAAAAAGTCGTGTGATGCCGTTCTAGCGGAAATTTGTTGGTGGAGCAAAAATACATTTGAGGACGAAGAAGAATTAGGTGAGGAAAAGCTAAGCTTTCTTTTAAGTCAAAAAAAGGGTCCGATTTGACAAAAAAGTCAAAAAAAGTAAAAAAAAAAATTTAAAAAAAAAAACATCAAAATTTTTTTTTTATTTTTTATAATTTTTTTTCGCAAGACACATTTTGCCAAAAACAATTGGTAAGAAGTTACATGGATGAGAATAAACACCTCTTTGGCCAAAATATCAAATTTCAACCCCCTCTAACTCAGAGAGCCCTTGACCGATCTCGTTGAAAAATTGTGTCTGCACTACTATCCAATAGGATAGTAGATCGGGCTCAAAAGTTGTTTCAGTTGACACGAAAACCCCCATATATATTATTGATCAGTGATCGATTTTAAGGCATTTTAGCGATGCCTGTCAGTCTGTGAAAATTCTGATCACGGCCAAAGTATTAAACATATATAACTAAGACAGCATGTTTACTTGTTGTTGCCCTAAGTAGTTTGGTATTGCATTTGAGCGAAATCGGTTCAGCGGTTCAAAAGTTATAAACGGAAATGTAAGAATACCTCGAAAATTGTGGTACATTCAACATAACCTAAAAACACAAAATGCTTTAATTCGGCTGCTGCTTGACACATGTGAACAGAATTGATCACCGAATGGTATTTAAACAAGTACAAACATATTTTAAAAAAAAAAAAAAAAAAAAAATCGAATTTTTTTTTACCAAAAATTTTTTTTCGCGAATTTTTTTTTTAAATTTTTTTTTTTTTGTTTGTTTTTTTTTGCAAATAAACTTTTTTACATCGTGGAGGGTATTTATACATTCGACAAAGTCGAATTTAACTTTGGTACTTGCTTTTTTTTTATATTTCGGCCCAAAAAAAATATAAAAAAAAAAAAATTTGAATACTTTAAAATTTTTAAGCATTTTCTATATGCTGGACGAACTTTCTGTCTTAGACGTGCCCTAGTAAAATTTGATGCAGAAAATATTTTAAAACATTTTAACCTTTTAACTGCCTTTTTTGTAGACTTTTTTGTATTTCTTTTAAAAAAGGACAAAAATTACCTTTTAAAACGGGAGCTAGAGGGTTAATTTTGCGGAAGAAAAGAATCATCATAAAATTTTAAAAAACACATCAGAACATCATTTTTAGCTCAAAGGTATATTTGCACTGTTTTTGGTCGATATTTTTTAAGACTGCTTTGGTAAAAAAAATACCAAACATTGACTATTTATACTTGACCCTTTTTGAGCACTTTGCGCATGTCGCACAAATTTTGAACATTTGACAACCCCTAGTAAAATTTTATGAGGAAAATATTTGTAGAACATTTTAACCATCTAAATGGACGTTTTATTAGACTTCTGTGTTTAGTTTTTGAAAAAGGACTAAAATGACCCCTTAAAATGGCAGTTAGAGGGTTAAAATGTTTTAAAAAAAGAACCGCCATAAAATTTTACTGAAGACATCAGATCATATTTTGAAGGTCAGATGTGTTTTTATTACAGTATTTTTGACGTTCACCAAACGCCTTTGACAAAAATTTCAAAACTTCAGTGGGCTATAAAAAATAAATCCGAACTGACTTTGCAAAACCCTTTGGTGATTTTGTCCACTTGATGGTATACTTTCATATGGCGTTGAAGGCATTGAGGCTCAATGCGATGACCCAAAATTTTTTGCACAGTGTTATTAATATAAGACTGAATTTTTTTTTGTTGTTATGCTTTTGTTTATTATCAAAATATTTAATAAAAAAATGAACTTCGTTATGTTTTTAAATAATGCATTTTATATTAACATTCAGAGTAAAAATCTTAAAATCCATCATATGTTGAAAAAACATTTTTTTTATCGATTACGTTTTGCGGGGCTCTTTTAGTTGATTTAGCTCAATCGTTCATCCATGAGAAGGACATATACATACTTCATGGGATCTTCGATTAATTTTTCAAAGTGTTGCGTACGGGAAGACATGGGTAAATAATATTATTTGACGTAGGGTGTATAAATAAGCCACCCTTTATTTAATAACTATTGGGCCAAGGCCTTTAGTTCCCCTTAACAATTTTGCCTCTTTTTTTATTACAATTCGTTACGGTCCCAAAGGGTCCCCAAATCCAAGCTCCGCCAAATTCAAATGTTGATTTTTTGCTAGAGGTGGTGGCATATTTTTTGTTGATTGTTGTGTGCCCTTAAACGAATTTAACATTTTATGTTCCAATTTCACTGATGTGTAATTATGGACGTCATCCAGTAAATTGCATCTTCCTGCAAATATTTTGAAGATAGTGGTGGTTAATCTAAAAAAAAAATAAAAAATATAACAAATGCGTATTTAACTTTTCTTGTTTTTATGTTTACTTACCATTAAAATATCTTTATATAAACTTTTTAACATTAAAAATCTAATTTTCTGCAGCAATTCAACAAATCTCTGACAATATTGATGAAAAAATAAATGTCAGCTCTTTTGTTTGTATTTATGAGCGCTCTCTTTATCAAGTTCATTTCAAACCGTTCAATTTCATAAAAGAGCAAATGAACTACATAAAGACCTAGTTCAATTGGATCAAAAGAGCTGAAATGATCGCTCATTGAATTGAACGAGATTGCACAACTCTACGGTACATGTTTAATATTGGCTGACGGATGGTGTTTTAAATTGGTATCCAATTAAAACGTTGTGTTATCCATTGTGCGGCCAAAACATAAAGCATCATGCATCACTTTAAAATTATAGCATATTTTTAGGGTTTGATTTAAAACTACCACTTAAAAAAACTTTTGATGTTTTCTTGAATGTTGTCAAAAGTTTTCATAAAGTAAGCTTTTTGTACCCACATTTTTTTCTAATCATTTATAATCTGACTAAAAAGTTATTTTCTAATTTGTATTAAGTTTTTTTTTTTTTTATGTGTCTTCTTTATTTATCAACATAGTAGATAAAAAACAACAAAAACGCCAAAAGCAAAAGTAAAATGTAACTTAATATGCCTATAAAAGATAAATGCCAACCAAAACCTAACGTTTGTTATTTTATTACGAGTAGTTACTTATGTGGAGGGTTGATTAAATTAAATGAATCAAATGTGAATAATAGGGCGGATTGAAAAGTGATAGATTTGAAATTTTTACAAATGGGGATGGGAAAATAATGATAGAATTAAAAAAAATCGCTAAAGGCGCTCCAGTAGGCTAGTTGGTAGTCTGCTAGCCTATGAGTCAAGGTGTCGTCGGTTCGATTCCCACCAGAGGCCTTGGTCTGTTTCGCTACAACGTGACGAATGTCAATGTTACCAGTTCTCGGTTAGGTAAAATTAGTATATGATTTGTAATTATATGGTAATTCTTAATAAAAATAAAAAAATCGCTAACAAGTGAAGTCTCGCTAGTGTCACCCTCCGATCTTCATAAAATTAGGATATGTTGTCCATAACAAAAATTCATTACCCAGGTAAAAATAGTCACATATGAGGATATATGGATGCATATGCGAACATATACGAATCATGTATGAACACATACGCACATGTTCGGTACATATGAAAGCATGTATGGAATTATACATCCATACAACGAGCGAATATATAGTACTGTTTGATGTCATATATGGAAATATTTGCGGTTAATTCGCAAAAACAAATGGGAAGTGTGGTATAAATGAATATAAATGTATTTTTTTAAATAAATTACAGTCGAACCCGGTTATAACAAACTCCGAGGGACCAATAAAAATAGTTCGTTATAAGCGAAGTTCGCTATAAGCGGGGTATATTTTATGTCAACCTAGTTTTATTTCCAAATAAAAGTTCCAATTTTATTTTATTTTACGTTTTTTTGAAAGTAAACTATTTATTGAGAAGAAAACATTAAAAATATAAATACATTTTATCAAAATTATAATATTAACCAAAAATTTCTAGCCTTTTGCAAGTTTGGTAAACATTATTGCCGCAAATTTTCAAAAAATTATGGGAGTTCGTTATAAAAAGGTAAATATACACAAAATTGTGTTCGTGGGCCATAATAAGTAGTTCGCTTTAACCGAGGATTCGCTATAACCGAGCTCGTTATAAAAGAAGTATTTTGTGTGACAACTGTTGCAACGTCGGGACTTCAGAATTAGTTCGTTATAACCGAGAATTCGTTATAACCGAGTTTGTTATAACCGAGTTTGACTGTATTAGTAAAACACAATGCACTTTTGGAATTGCATAATTTGCAAGACCTCATCTTGAATGTTTTCTTAGTTCCTTTTCAAATTTGTTGGCTTTTGAAAGTTAACAAAAACCCAGCAAAACCTTAAAAATGGTAACGGTTATGTAATGCATTACCATAACCATGGCTATATGCAATAATGCATAGCAAAAAACTGCAAATATAAG
The DNA here is from genome assembly GCA_963921195.1 of Pegoplata infirma. Classification (NCBI taxonomy): domain Eukaryota; kingdom Metazoa; phylum Arthropoda; class Insecta; order Diptera; family Anthomyiidae; genus Pegoplata; species Pegoplata infirma. The sequence goes on along the minus strand of OY992538.1, from coordinate 76,152,108 downwards.
AATTTTTTTCTACCATTTACCACATGCATTACTTTTTAGAATATTTCATGCATTACGTTTTACGCACTCATTATTTTGAGCCTAACCCCAAATGGTCTTATATCTAATGGTAATAGATTAATTGATGATATACAGAATTGATGATTTTTTTTGGGGGGATGACCTCAAAATAATGGGTAAGTATTACGTAATGCATGGAAAATACAAAAAAATAATGCTTATAGTAAGCCGTAGTGAAAAAATAATACATACTTTTGGCTATGCATTTCATGATAATGCACTACATAACCATTACCATTTTTAAGGTTTTTCTGGAAATGCAATAGAAAACCTTTCATTTTCTCAAATTGCATTTCATATGCTTCGTTTTATTTGTTTTAGTTTTGAAAGATTCTAAATTATTTGGTTTGATGCAAACTTCAAAACCAAAATGTCATAATTTTATTTTTCCTTTTTTGTACATTTTTTTTTCAAGAATTTTTTCAGTTGGATTTTACAAAAATATTTTAAATAAGCCAATTCGTTCTGGAATATTAAATGTAATTTGTCCAAGTAAGTAATAAAACATTTTCTTATATTAATATCGTTGTTAATTTTGTATGTCCTGTAATGTCTTCTTTCTTTTCCAGAAATATCAAAATCAAGTTGTTCTTCGATGGTTGTGGGCAACAAAGAACGTGCTTTATCAATTAAATCAAGAAAACCCTCTTTAACTAAACCTTATTGAAGAAGACTTTTGATGTTACATAAGGGTTATATAGTCGCAACAAAAAGTAGACTTTTTCGAATAATGGATTTTCGAATAATGGATTAAAGTCGGAATATTTGAATAAAAACGACGTTTTTTTGTATTATATTTATAAACAGAAAGTCTGATGTTGGAGAGCAAATCGTATTCAACGCACCGCTAATTATAATTTTTAATTATAATAATTATTAGAATAGAAAACCATAGAATAATTGCCTGATATTTTTCTGTTCCAACACATAAATTCAACCATGTTTTTAACAGTGTTCTTCTTATAATTTTTTCTTTATAGTTCTTTTAAATAAAATATCAAGATTAGTAATAAGCGTTTTTAATGGCAAGGAAATGTATGAAAACATATGAATGAAAGTATGTGATCAAATATGAACACGTATGATCATATATGTACATATTACCTCAATTTTCGTCCATGAACATGTATGGATGATCATATGTGTTCATATGTGTGCATATGTGACTATTTCTAACCGGGTAGACAATTTTTTTTTTTTGCGACCAAACTCATTTGTATTTTTAGTTTAAATTTTCAGTTTTGGCGGCAACAAGTCAACTTTGCAAGTATAGATTTTCAAAAAATTATTTGATTGTGTTCAATTCTCAATAATAATAATATAAAATATTATATTAATAACCCGGTTAGAAATCATCACATATGCAGTCGTTTACTTGCTCTTGTCAAGTGCAGTTGTCTAGTGCGTAATCGTCTTTTCTTGTATTCAGTGTGCGAGTAGAGGGATCATTATAATCTCTCTTGTCTCTTTCGTGTTTGTTTTGATTTTTTCATTTGTTTTTCTTTTTTGTTTGTTCAAATAAAAAAAATTAACAAGTGGATTATATGTAAAATTCCCACGTGCTCCCTTGGTGGTAATCATGGGAAGGAAAAAAACCAAAGGTTTAAGGTCGACTATATCGACCGCTGCAATGGATACCCATCTGAAAAATCAGATGCCTAATTCCAATAGATATAATAAATTTGATATTTTATCACAAGTTGAAACAATGAAAGTTGACACCCAACCGTCAACTAGCAACCATGCTGCTGCAGCTACTGTTAAAAAGCAGAAGATTCCACCAGTTGTAATTGACTCATCAATTGAGTTTAAAGAAGTAATACAACTTATCGGTACCGCTGGTTACTTTTACCGCAGAACGTCTATGGGAACTAAAGTTTTTTCCGAAAACATGGATAAATATATACAACTTCTTGCGGATTTAAAGCAAACGGATCTTAGATATCATACTCACAAAATTCATGATAATTCTACTTATAAGATGGTACTAAAGGGGCTTCATAAAGTCTCACCTGACTTGATAAAAGATGAACTCCTAACTTATCATGGAGTTAAATGTATTGATATTAAAGAGGTAGTTACTCAAAGATCATCTATGAACGATGCCTTATATCTACTTTCATTCAATCGCATGGAAGTAAATAAAAAAGTTCTTTTAAAAATAAAATATCTTCAAAATATATCCGTCATGTGGAAAAATCAAAAATCAGCCCCAAACAAAGGCCCAACTCAATGCCAGAATTGTGGGATATACGGACATGGCACGGAAAATTGTTATAGACAAGGCGTCTGTTTCTTATGTTCTAGTAAATCTCATGATACTGGTAAATGCACAATGAATAATGCCTCCGGTGGGAAAATATACAAATGTTTTAACTGTGTTTCCAAGGGTTACACTAATGTTACACATAAAGCCGATGATCCAAATTGCCCATGTAGGGGTAACTATTTGGAGGCTCGCAAAAGAGCCACAGGTAAAAACACTGCTACTCAAAGAAAAAATTCTGGAACTCCAGTGTTTAACACGAGCAACCACAATTTTCCAAATTTGCCTAAATCTAATGAGCCACATGTTTTTAATACAAACGAGAGACCGTCGTATGCAAATCATTTTAAACAAAATAACAATGCTCAAAATGATCTCTTTTCAATGGATCAGCTGTTTACTATTTTTCAAAATGCTATTGCAGATCTGAAAAAATGTTCATCAAAGTTTGACCAACTTAATATAATAATGGGCTTGCTTAAATATGCAGTCTAATTCAGAATTAAGAATCATGTTTTGGAATGCTCAGGGCATCAACTCTTTATCAAAAAAAATTCAACTACAACAAGTTTTAAAAGCTAAGTATATTGATTTAGCTCTCCTTTGTGAAACTCATTTAAATGAAGACTCTAGTTTTTCTCTCCCAGGTTATCAAATTTATAGACAAGACAGAACCAGTGCTGGAGGAGGAGTAGCTATTGCAGTTAAAAACAACATAAAAACGAAAAATTATCCAAATTACGCAACAGCTGTAATTGAGAATGTATCAGTGGAACTATTTCTGCAAAATCGATCGATAGTTGTTACTTCAATATATTCGCCTAGATATTATGATACCTTTAAACAAGATATTGCAAAAATTACTCCATCAAATAAAGAATACATTATCTGTGGAGATTTTAACGCAAAGCATTCGAGCTGGAACTGTCCCAGAGCAAACACAGCGGGAAATGTCTTATACAATGTGCAATTAAGATCAAATTTTTTTATATATTATCCAAGCACTCCCACTCGTTATCCACAAAGTAATATCGGTCAACCTACAACCATTGATTTGATGCTCACAAACACAAACTTTTTAATATCGCCCTTGGTGTCACATGATAGCATTCTTCCATCAGACCATTGCCCTGTTACCTTTTCAATTGAAGCTGCAGTCAGAATGGAGAACACAAGCAAACTAGATCTGAAAAACGTTGATTGGGATCAGTTTAAGCTCACAATAGAGAATATATTATTGCAATCCAATATGAGTTTAACAAATATATCCTCAACTAACCGTATTGATAATGCTCTTAATATATTTACTCATGCTCTTGATTCAGCAAAGTCGTCAATGCCTAAAAAACAATCCACACCTCACTTGTTAAAAATATCAAGCAACACAAAGCTTTGCATTCAAACGCGAAACAAATTTAAACGTCAGTACCAAAGAGCCAATGATCCAAATATTAAAAACACACTTAACGCAGTTGTTAAACAGCTTAATAAGCTCATCGAAAAGAATGTTAATATAGATAGAAATGAGAACTGGAATAATTTTCTCTCCCATCTTCCTACAGGTTCAAAAAGGTTTTGGCACATCACAAAAGCTTTTCGTGGTAAAAAGAGTAACCAAGTTACCACATTAAAACAAAATGATTGCAACTTTTTTTTAGAAACTGACAAAGTACGACTTATTGCCGATCAATTCGAAAAAGCTCATAAACTAACATCACATATGACATCTACCATTGAGAGAAAAGTTACAAAAACTATTAGGGAAATAAATTGTGAACAATCTTACATCAATAATGAAAATCTTGTAACAATTGATGAAGTTAAACTTCATGCTATGGGGTTAAAAAATAATAAATCTCCGGGTTTCGACGGAATTTTAAACATATTTATGAAAAAACTACCAGAGATAGCATATGAAGTTCTTAAAAATATATTTAACGCTTGTTTCAAACTTGGGTATTTTCCCTCAAGTTTTAAATGTGCAAAGGTGATAGCTATACATAAGCCAGGGAAAGACCCAACATCACCGTGTAGTTACAGACCGATAAGTCTTTTAAGTTGTGTTGATAAGATGCTAGAAAAAATTATTCTCTCAAGAATTAATTTAGTTATTGAAGAAAAACACCTAATTAACAGGGAACAATTTGGTTTTCGTCACCAACACTCGACCGTGCACCAAGTAAAGAGAATAACTAACATGGTTAAACGAAATAAACGCCATAGGCTGTCAACGGGTGTTGTATTGTTAGATATTGAAAAAGCATTTGACAGTATATGGCATAATGGACTTATTCATAAAATTAAATCTTACGGCTTTCCATTCTATATTATAAAAATTATACAGTCTTTTCTGACTGAAAGATCATTTAAAGTTGTCATAAATAATACAACTTCATCTGCTCGGAATATTTCCGCTGGTGTACCACAAGGAGCAGTTCTTTCACCAACTCTGTACTCACTTTACGTGGCGGATTTTGTGCCCAGAAGAGACACCGAATTAGCCCTTTATGCCGATGATACGGCTATGATTGTTAAAGGTAAACTTTCCAATGCGATTGTCCAAAAGCTTAAAAAAAGTCTTCATACATGTATAAAGTATTATAATAAATGGAAAATCAAAATCAACACGAACAAAACACAGGCCATTTTGTTTCCCTTTAATAAGAGTCCAAAACGCCGTCCAACAATACAGCTCCTAAATGAAAATACAGTTATTCCATTTAGAGACTCAGTAAAGTATCTAGGAGTCCACTTAGACAAAAAATTGACTTTCAAGAATCATATTGAGCATACTGCAGATAAGGCCACAAAGTGTTTTAGAGCTTTATACCCCATCCTCAATAAAAATTCTCATCTTAATACTAATAATAAGATCATAATATATAAAACCGTAATTAGACCAATCCTACTATATGGATGTTTCGTTTGGGGTAGTGCAGCTAAAACACATATCAAAAGACTCCAAGTTGTTCAAAACAAATCTCTTAAAATAATTTACAAGCTCCCTCGCTTATTCCGTACACGAGATCTTCACTCAAGATTCTCTCAACAAACAATAAAAGAAGTAATAGACACTCAGAATCTAGCGTTTACAAATAAATGCAGTATTTCTGAGTACGAATTAATAAAAAATTTATCCGAAGACACTCCATAGTTTACCTTGGTAAACTGTGCTAGTGTAATGGAAAAATGCAGAGTAAATTGTTCCACTGGTACAACTTAATTTTGATATTATACAAAGGTTTTCCTATCATTTTTCCTTTAACAGTATTTTAATACCTTGAATTTTAATATTTTTATTTATATGATTTATATGTTGAAATATCTTATATATACAAATAGATAGTATCTCATAAGTTTTGTCTTTTAACACATTGTATACTGAAATATGATAGAAAATAAATAATAATAAAAAATCATCACATATGTACACGTATGAACATATATGATCACTCATATATGTTCATGGACGAAAATTGAGGTAATATGTAGAAATATGAGCATACATGTTCGAATATATTTCTTCATATATTTTTATATTCTTTTGCAGGCGATTAAAAATGTAAAATATTTTTTTTGTTTAATAAATAGTTTATTTATACACTCAAAAAAATAACTTAGTCAAAATATTAGTAAAAGGTGTTGTAATTTACTTCAACCAAACTTTAGCAAAAAAAATTGTAAAAATTTAACTTTTAGAGAATTTTTTGGCAATTTACTATTGGTAAAATACAAAAATTTTTTGGTACTTTTACTATATTTTCTTGCTAGTTTTTTTTTTTATTTTACTATAATTTTAGCAAAAATATTAGTATTTTCCTTAAAGAAATGGTAATACTTTTTATTTTTATTTTTTTTGGTTTAAAAAAAAAAAATTGTTTAAAGTGTTCTAGTGTGAAAAAAATCATTGTAGATCCAGCTGCCGAGAAGAAGGTAAAAGATGATGCTGCCAACACCATAGCAAAGTAGCCATCCATCAACTGAAATAATGGTTGATTATGCTATTAGTTTGAACGTGGCGCTCAAAAATAGGCTACACAATTTTTAGTATTTTTTACCATATTTTTTGCTAATTTTACCATATTTTTTTGCTAATTTTATATGAATTTTTTTTAAAATTTGCCACCTAAATTGTTAATAAAAAGTTGATAATTTACAAAAATTGTTTTTGTTTAAATTTTAACACATACTTAAATATCTATTCTTCAATATCCAAAAGTTTTTTTTTATTTTTTTTTAAAATACATGTGAAAAAAAATAAAAATTCGAAAAAAAATTTGTTAATTTTTTACAAATTTTACGTGATAATGTAAGAAATTTCTTGTGTAGACTACTACGCAATTCTCATTTGTTCTACTTAAGCTAAAAAAAATGAAGCAAAAAAATAAAAAAAGTGAAGTGTTGTTCTTTAAATTTTTTGTTTAAAGTGTTTAAGTGAAAAAAAAAAAATCATTTTGAATTTTGATGTTGTTGGAAGTCCAGTTACTGCAACTACAGCTGCTGAGAAGAAGGCAAAAGAAGATGCCATCAAGCCGAAGAAACCATCCAACAACTGAAGTAATTGTTGATGCTGCTATTTCTACATTTAAAGAACGTGGTTCTCAAAACCAGTCAAAAATTTTTTAGTATATTCACCAAATTTTAAATCAACTACTAATCAGAGAAAAAAAAATACTAAATAAAACAGTTTTTTTACCAAATTACAAATTTTTTATCTATATCAATTTTACCATTTTTTTTTGTAATTTTACCATATTTTTTGATAATTTTACAAGGTTGATTTTTTACAAAAATAAAATGGTATTCTTGTAATTTTACCATTTTTTTCCTAATTTTTTGATTAGCAAAATGGTTTTGCTAATATTACCAAAATTTTTGCAACGTCCAAAACTACAGTTTTTTTTGCTAATTTTAACCATTTTTTTTGCTAGTTTTACAATATTTTTTTTTTGAGTGTATTATTGTTTCTTAAAATGAACATTTTACAAACTGAAATAGATGATTAAATATGATGAAACAAATGTTTTGTGTTGACGAAATCCTTTGCGTTGTACGACATTTTGCCGCATCTCACACATCCTGTCAAAAGATTTATCGGGAATTTATTTTGTTCGGACTTGGCCTCTTCAAATGCTTAAATCTTGATGTAGTTTCAGTCACATTCAGTCAAATCAAAATTGGCAGAGCTGTAAATAAGATAGAGAGTTTTTAAAAGATGAATTTTTATTTTATTACCATAAATTTTACCTTTTAATATCCGCAAATTCTGTATCCATTAAAATTTTGCTGAAAAGATTTTAAATTATGTGAAGATTTTTTTTCTTTAATTTTCTATAATTTTGAAAACAAAAAAAAAAATAATAAAAAGTTTGACATCAAAATTCCCTTTTAATTGATACCACATTTTATTGAGCCCCTGAGATCTTATTAAGACCAAAATAAAATCTTATCTTATGACTATCATCCATATACATAAATATGCGAAATATGAATATTTTTATAGTTATTAATAACACATATGAGAAGGTGTATCACATGCATTCATAATGGCTCAAAACACTACCATATATTCGACCTTTGGACGAATGAATGATTCCATATATGCTATCACATGTGCTCATACGTGGTTCATACATGTTCATACATGCATCCATACATGTTCATATGTGTACATATGTGACGATTTTTACTTGGGAAGAAACAATTACAAAAAATTAAGATAGTTGACAAGCCTGTTTATGTGTAAACAGCTGCTAATGTTAACAGTTTTTATGACACATGTTACAAGTTGTGAAGCAACAAAATTTTAATAAATCTATTGCGGTAACCACTCTTGATAGAAAACTTTTAAGGAAATTTCCTACAAGAAAATTTTCTACCGATTTTTTCCACTAAAGAGTGAACAAGTTTTAAAACAAGTTATCTCACACTTAAATTTTCTATAACCTCTCTGTCAAAGGGTAAAACTAATCATCCACAATCATTGAAATTTGTGTCCGATATGGATTTCGGGTCGCTGAATGCAAATGTGCTCTTAAAATTTTGAAATTTGTAACGATTTACGAGATATTGGGATCCAAACTTTTTTATTTTTTTCAGTTTTTATATAATTTTTCATAGAAGATGTGTAATTTGTTTATATTTTTTTATGATAATATGATAATAGGGACTTTTTTTAAAACTTTACATGCTTGATTTGCAATAAAATTGCGTGGATAGCAAAATTCAAAAACGCGATATACCGCGAAAAATATAAATGAAAGGTTATACCGCTTAATATAAATTATAAACATCATCTATCTAAATAATCTGACTAAGACTTTTTCAAATTCGGCAAATAATACACTGAGAAAAATCACTCTGAAATTTTAACTTTCAAATATTTCGGTGGGGTTGAAGAAAATGGGTATAAAACCAATATGGGAATTAAAGAGGTCGTAAACAACTTTAGTTTTCTATTCGTACTTTTTTGAAAGAACTTGGGAATTTTTTTATTTTTCCTAACCTAAAAATTTTGTTTTTTTTTTTAGTGCAGCATTTTTATTACATATTTGTATTGATATTAAGTTTTTTTTGGTTTAACTTTTGGATTCGAAGCAGTACTAAAAGAAAATTACAACCGTATGCCTTAAATGAACGCGAATGATTTAAAATTGCAAAAAGAAAAAAATCGGCTTTTTTTTGAAATTTTTTTTTTGTTTTGTCAAATTCGGAGTCAAAGGCCCCTAAAACATATAAAAAGACTTAAATTTAAAAAAAATACAGCGAATTAAAACTGACCGGTGTGAACTCTACACGATCCATTGTGCACTAAAGCGATTTTGCTATTCAATATCAACCAAGTTTTTTTGTTGGTGTTATCAGTTTGGAAAAATAGGTCTTCCCCGTCTAGACAAGATCACATTCAAAAAAATTGGAATTTTTTTTTCGCGAATTATGGGACTATAAAGTAATAAAAAATTACCAAATCGTTAATTCATTAGCGATTTCTACGAGTTAAGCCACTTCAAAAATTATACAATGGTGAAAAACCTCCTGCTAATATTCCAAATGAATCCCCCGAAGTCTTATAAACATAGAGAATACATAGAAGCGAAGGCTTCCAAAAATTAAGCAGAGTACAACTTGTATAAATGTATTTGTTGACAAAGTACAACTTGTAAACATGTATTGTGTGGTGAATTCACATCGACAACGTACGTTTGAGAAATTAGATATTAGTGATATTATTTTTTCTTTCACCTTCGCCTCTATATATTCTCTATGTCTATAAATATCAAAAAAATCCTTGGGCGGATTAAATTAATATCCCCAAAAAACTATACTATACAAAAGAGGTTCAGAATGTTTCTATTGGGAGTCAAAATGACTCCAAAAAAATTTCGTGAAAATCAAAAATTTTTTTTCTGCTCTTTGCGGTTAAAGTATGGATTTTTTTTGGAAATTTTTACTTATGCTGTGTTTTTCATAAGTGGATTTATTTTCGGATTAATCTTATTTAATTTAAAATAAATAAATTAAAATGCCAAAACAAATTTGGAATATTTTTTTCCATAATCTACGATAAATAAGCAATTATTATCCGAAAAAATAATAAAAAAATCTGGAAAATTAAAAAAGTTATAAATAAATCAAAATAAATCCAACTAAATTTTAGGATTTAATAAATCCGTTTTGGATTAATTTTGTTTTATTTATAACTTTTTTCATTTTCCAAATTTGTTCATTATTTTTTCGGATTATAATTGCAAATTTATTGTAGATTACGGAAAAAATATTCCAAATTTGTTTTAAGTAGTATCTTAAAATATTTTTTTTTAAGCAAAATAAGATTAATCAGAAAATAAATCCACTTATTGAAAGCACAGTATTAATCTACGATGTGGATGCCCAAAGATTTTGATGATTTTTTTGAGACTTCGGGAAGGCATTTGGAGTACGATTTTTAATTTACAAGAACCAAAAATATAACAAAATTTCTATTTTTTTTTTGCAAAAAAACATTGTTTTTTAGGAAAAACCGTTCCAATACCGGTACGGAAGAAAAAGGTTTTTGGTATTGGTATTGGTACCGGTATTCAATTTAAAGGGTTTTGAAATGGATAACGGTATTGAAAAGGTATCGATTGCCGACATTGCAAAATAATTAAATGCCTCCCTAATCAGCTGTTTTTTTGGTCAAGGAACTTTTATTTTTTACTATATTTCGACTTACTCAAGCATCAAGTCAAAGAAATTTTCTATGTAAAAAAGAAGAAATCAAAAATGAGAAAAACCAGCCACCATGTATTTTGTTGTTGTATTAGGGTTATATAGTCGCAACAAAAAGTCGACTTTTCGACTTTTTTCAATTTCTAAAAAGTCGATTTTTCGACTTTTCGACTTTTTTCAAATTTTAAATAGTCGACTTTTCGACCTTTCGACTTTTTAAAAAGTTGACTTTTTAAAAAGTTGACTTTTTTCGACTTTTTTCGACTTTCAACTTTTTTCGACTTTCGACTTTTCGACTTTTTTCGACTTTTCGACTTTTTTCGACTTTCGACTTTTATCGACATTCTTCGACTTTTTAACTTTTTTCGACCTTTTCCAACTTTTAAAAAGTCTATTTTTTTGTAAATAAAAGTTTAGTTTTGACTTGTTGTGAGCATTTTAGGTGCTATTTTTTTTTGGTTGCATTGTATTTTTCAAAAAAAGTCGAAGAAATCGAAAATGTGGAAAAGGTTGAAAAAATCGAAAGCAAAAGAGTCAACTTTCGATTTATAGAACCCTATCACTGAGGTGTTTACAATAATCAAAAATATTGGTAAATATTGCACTTAACACTTTCTAACTCATGAATTTGGCATTGACATTTTTGCTTCACATACAAAATACATGGAAATACCAATAGCTTCAGTTGTTTTTAAACTCGGCTCTCATTTGAAATTTTTTTCCGAAGAAAGAAACTATTTTTATCTGACAAAAGTTAAAAAAAAATTAAAAATTTCGAAAAAAAAGTCGAAAAAGTCGAAAGCAAAAGTCGACTTTTCGACTTTTTAAGAACAAAAAAGTAGATTTAGACTTTTCGACTTTTTCATACAAAAAGTCGATTAATCGACTTTTCGACTATAGAACCCTATGTTGTATCTGTCAAACGTTTTCTTGTTTTCTTCAATTCTCCGATACTTTTCTTGTTTTCTATCAAGGGTGAGAACCGCTTATAAATATATTTTTTTTAAATATAATTTGTTTTAAAAAGACCTTGTGAATATTCTAGTACTCGAGGTGAGAATTTTTAATTATTGTTAACATATTCAGATGAAAGTTTTTATTTTTGTGGTTTTTGGTGGTCGTTTTTTGTGAAATTGTGAATAGTTTTATCGTCTTTTGTGGAGTATAACTTAGAATGTTATCAATTGTCAAAGCAGTGTTATACATGTAATTCTTCATAGAAAGCTCAGGTTTTATTGTATGTTAATATTGTTTGCGAATGAGTGCGAACGAATCAGTTATAAGCAAAACTGTGAATTTTTGATGGGTTTTTTTTTTCGCAAAAACACTCTAAAAACGGGTTGAAACTAAGTGTTAAGCTACAAAAATATTTTATAGTGTTTCTTTCACTCAAATACTTTTTACTCTCAAAAAAACAAAATTACACTCAAAAAAATGATACACTCAAAAAATTTTTTTTTTAATATTTTAAATAAATTACTATCACTAAAAAAGTGTTTTTCTACTTGAATATGTTTTTTAACAAGTGACTATTAATTTTATACAATTATTCGGTATTCGGCAGAGTTTTTCTTTTCCCGGATTTTTTCATTTCCCGGGAAAGCGGGATTTATTTTTAGATTTCCCGGGATCCCGGGAATTCCCGCAAAAACTAAAAATAGTGCAGTAGCGGTGTTCTATAACTCTCGAATCGAAAGATTTCTCACATGAAATATGAAAAACGAAACAGAACATCGTGAATCAGCACAAAACCTGACTTTTTGCATTCGACTGTTTCTGTAATTTTGTTATGCGGAAACTTTCTGTCAAATATGATTTTTTTCAAAATTATTGGAAAGATGCGAGAAAAACTGTTTCTGTAAACCAATTGATCGAAAACTTTTGAAGTTGAAGTGTCAAAATCACTCACATTTAAAAATGATGCGATATTTCGTAAATTAAACAACTTTTGAGTTATAATCAGGGAAACCAAAAATATGCAGTATCATGTTTTTTCCTGCGCTTTGTATTGATAAATGGGTAAGGTATTTATCCGTTTTAGAAGATTTTAAGAAATCTGGCATCGATTTGTTAGAGCATATTTTTGCATATTTTAGCCTTAAGAACATATTTTAGCATATTTTATGTTTAAGAGCATATTTTATCATAAGAGCATATTTTTAGAGCATATTTTCAATTTTTAGAGCATTTTTTCACTTTTTAGAGCATATTTTTAAGTTTTTAGAGCATTTTTTAATTTTTAAAGAATTGTTTTCCCCATTTTTTTTTAAAACAACACTTATTTTTAAAAATTTTTTGGGATGTTTTTTTTTTTTTTAATTTTGTAAGTGGATTGAAATGTTTGTTTCTTTTTCTCTTCCAAAATAACGGGGTTCTGACGATTGATTATGCTTTGGCCTGTTCTTGCTTCATTAACCCATATTAACCCTCTAACTACCCCACATAACGGTATATTTGGGCCTAAAAATTGTAAAAAACACTTCGAAAAAGGGGAAATAATTTTTTTAAGAGCATATTTTTATTGTTTTTAGAGCATATTTTCCGTTTTTAAGGGCATTTTTTAAGCGCATAAAACGTGTTTTTTAGAGCATATTTTTGGTTTCCCTGGTTATAATAAATAAAAAACAATATTTTTTTCAAGAAAATACTATCAACTGATATTATTAATGATATACTATTTAATTTATTATCATTAATTTAATTTATTATTTAATTTTTGTTTGCCAATGTTTCGAGTGTTATTTAAAAAAATGTGAAATTCTTTTTTTTTTGTTGTGATTTTTATTATTCTCTCTCCTTGTTTACCTTTTTGACAGCTGATTTGGAATATTCCAATAAAAATGCTGCCGTTTTCGCATTGATATACAGAAACAGCTTTTTTTCCAGAATCGAGAAACGATTGAATTTTTTGTTTCATACTTTTCGATGCGAAAACTTTTCGCATAAATTACAGAACACCCCCACAGGTCTCAGAAAGAAAATTTTTCTGAAGAACAGTATCAGGTTCTGATAATTATATCTTTTCGAAGATTAAGAAATTGTGAAACTTTTTTTATTTCGTAAGTCTCAGATTTTATGATATTTTTTAGTTATAAGGTCTCTCTTGGAATACTTTTTAAGCCCTCATGGTCCCTGCGTACGTCTCTGCCATCAATTACATCGCTCAAAAAATCGAAGGTTTTTGACTCCGGTTTGAAGTTTCAAATAAAATTTGAAAAGATTTTGACTCGCTGATTCCAAATATGTGCTCCAAATTTTTCTATCACGTTTAGAATTTTTATTCCACCACTGGGAGGAATAAAAATCTGGTATAAAGCGTTAGAGTAGAATTGAACTATGATCTCAAATATATGATCAAAAAAATTTGAAGTTGTTGAACTATTATTGGCCAAACATGTATTTAAAAAAAAAAACACTGTGAAAACAATTAGAAAAAGCACCCTTTTTAAAAGGCTCTAAAACAAAAACCAGATGATAAATCTTTACTGCGACGAGCTCAAAATTTAGGCAAAAGTTCATTCTTTCTTATAGGCTTTTAAACCCATTAAAGATATCTTCCGGTTTATACGAAAAATAACACAAAAAACTTAAATTTGTAAAATGTTTATTTTTTTTAGTTTTTCTTTGAAAAATATCAAAAAAAAGAAATCTAAGGTCTTTTTACCTTTTTTACAAAAATGGTAATTTTAACAGTATCATTTTAAAACGCAGGTGTAACAAAACAAAATCCAATAATTAGAAAAAAATTGTTTTCTATGTTGGAGACCATAGACAAATTATACTTTTGCGCTTTATACCAGATTTGTATTCCACTGAATGGCTGCTGTGCAGGCTTTAAAATAATTTTCAACCGTGATGGAAAAATTTGGAGAACAGATTTGGAATCAGGAGATCAAAGTCTACTAAAATTGATCACCAGAATTCAAACCTGAAAATGAGTGTTGAGCGGTGTTATCAAGCATTTTAATAAAATCTCTAAAAATCATATACAAAATAATCAACAGAGGTCGAAAAATCAACAATTTCAAAGAAACTAAAATTCCCGGGAATTCCAACTCTATTTCCCGGGATTTCGGGATTAAAATTTACGGGAATTCTCGGGAATCCCGTCCTGGGAATTCCCGTGAAAAACTCTTGTATTCGGTCAAAAATGTGACCGAAGCCGAATAGTGGCCGAATAGTGTTTTTTGGCCCAACGAATATTCGGTCGGACACAACAAATTATAAAAGGATATTTTTAGTAAATACAGTTTTGTGGGCATTATTTTTTTCGAAAATCCCCCTTGGCGAGCCACTAGCAAAAAGGGGCGTGGATCCCCAATTTTTCTCGAATCTAATATTTTAACAGTAACAAATTTGGTGAAGCTAGCTTATCGGGAAATATTTTTTGACGCGATTTGGGGTTTTTCGGGCATAGTGCATGGTTTAAGATTTTTTTTTTTGTTTTCAAATAAATTTTTTTGTAACATTTTTATTTACATTGTGGACGGTATCAATATATTCGGCAAGACCAATTTTAACTTTTGTACTTGTATCTGTTAAAATATAGATTTGAGCAAAACAGCTTGTATTTGTGTTTATAAAAAAAAGAGTAATGAACTATTCTACATATTTCGCAAAACTTGTTTTGAATAGTTTAAAAAAACGTGATTTTTTAGAAATCAGGTTTGAGTGCAACTACAATTTTTAGTCATGGTAGTAATTTGTTACGTGAAAATATGTTGTGAAAAATGTCTGCAGTAAAAAAAACTTTTAAAATTTGCAAATCTGTTAAATATTTTGGTAATTTGACACAGTTTTGTGTTAGCTTTACAACATGTCTTTAGTATATAATATTTGTTGTTAACAAGGGAAGTATTCTAACTGTTATGAATCGATTTGCCTGAAACTTAAAATATATGTATATTGAAGAGACGATTTTAAGGATAGGGTGTTTTGGCTTATCGTCCAACATATTATATGTAGACAAATAATAGGTTATTGCTCCATTTATTAAGCGCGAGGGTATAAAGTAGAGTTTGCAAAACGATTAAAATCGTAACCGTAATCGCGATTAATCACACTAATTAATCGTAATCGTAATCGACAAAAAAATCATGCGAATACGATTACCCATTTTCTTTGAAATAAAATGATTTTATAATGATTTTACAATATAAATTATTTTGGCCTACGATTCATTTAACTTATTTGCAATTTCTCTTTCCTTTTTTCTTGTAAAAGAAATTTAAATTTAAAGTAAAATTTAAATTTTTATCTTAGTAACCCCACAATTTTGTTTTAAAAAAATTAAATCCAAAAGGATTTGGCTGGATTTGGACAAAAGTTTCGGGCATGAAGTTTTATCAAAAAAAGTAATTTTTTCTCTGGTTGTAGACTGAAGATGCTCTTTCTAAATTCCCTTATAAATTTTCACACAATCAGCTCTTTAGTGGAAATTGGAAGATATTCTGACCCGAAATTCAAAAGACTATAATTTTCGGGACGTTTTTTTTATCAAAGGATCCTTCATTACAAATTTCAAGATTCCAGGATCGTTATTTCATAAAAATGAAAAGGTCAAAAAGAACACCTTTTTAAACCAATTTTACGATCCTTCGAAATTAAATTCATAACAAGTACTTTTTTTCAGACGTTTTTTTTATCAAAGGATCCTGTATTCCAAATTTTACCCCTTTTTGTCCCCTTAAAAATTTATCAAAAATCCGGTCACATTTATTAAATTTTTATTTTTTAGAAGGGTATTTTTCCTATTTTTCGAGAAAATCGCATTTGAATATTGGATTTCAGAAAAATTCTATAATTCTCTTGTACTTTATTGTGTCAACACCGCGTATGAGTAACAACTATTTGCGAAACCAATGAATTTTCGTTACTCATACGCGGTGTTGACACAATAAAATACAAGAGAATTACAGAGTTTTTATGAAATCTAATATTCAAATGCTATTTTCTCGAAAAATACGAAAAATGCCCTCCTGATTTTTTATTGTGTGACTAGACAAACATCTAAATTAAAAAAAAAAAATGTGGCCGGATTTTGACTTTTTTAAAAAATTGTAACTTTCAGAACAGTTTCTGAAAATTTTCCAAAATAAAAAATGTTAGTGGATAGCCCATAAAAAATATACATTAATGTTAATTTTTGCGATTGTGGTGCATTTCGTAAATTTGAAAAATATTTAATCATGGGAACTCGACACAATTTTTCCAATATTTAACAACGCCTCATTAGCCCAGTTCTTAACAAACGCTATTTTCTTAGTTTCATATAGGGATATACATATTTGTAAAAGAGTTTTTTTAAATAAACTATAGCAAGTTTTTTAAAAAAAAAATTCATCATTAGTTTTAAGTTTTTTGATTGCATATTAATTGAAAAGCTAATTCATAAATGAAAAATCGAAAAATGCTGTAAGCTCCGTCTCAATGTTTACAACAAAACTACTTAGCGTGTATCTAAAATATCGTCATATTTTGACGTATCTAGTTGACATCTAATGATTTTTTTTATCGGAAAACAATTTCCGATAAACAGTTTTTGAAAAAAATGCCAAAACGTGACGAACTTCGTCTCTGTAACTTCGTCTCTGTCTTTTTTTTTTGCAGATAGCATTAAAAACCTTATGTAGTTGTTAAAACCGATGCAAATAATAACACTAGTCATTCAAAAAGTAAAAAAACTCATTTTAACAGAAATAATAATAAATTTATTTTACATTTCCTTAGAAAAATCTTGTTATAATTGTAAAATCTTTAATAACAAAAACAAGAAAAAAATCCTAATTACAAAAATTGTTAGAAATTACATAAATAAGTTTTTAAAATTAAAATAAAATGTTTTCAAAAAAAAAAAAAAAATCAAAAATTTAATGTATTTTTCTAAGGCGAATGTAAACTCCTTCGCCAAAAAAATCATAAAATTGTGGATAAAATTTGTTTGGAACAATTTGTAGAAGAGATTTTTTATAGTTATTATATTAGAAGTGATGTAACATATCGATTTTAATTCAAAAATTCAACAAAAATTTAAATTTTTTGTTTGTAAAATGTTGGCTCGAAAACACTGATATCACTGTGCAACAAATTTTGGGTCATCGCATTGAGCCTCAATGCCTTCAACGCCATATAAAAGTAGACCATCAAGTGGACAAAATCACCAAAGGGTTTTGCAAAGTCAGTTCGGATTTCTTTTTTATAGCCCACTGAAGTTTTAATTTTTTTGTTAAAGGCGTTTGGAAAACGCCAAAAATAATACAATAAAAACACATCTGAGCTTCTAAATATGATATGATGTCAGCAGTGAAATTGTATGGCGGTTCTATTTTTAGAACATTTTAACCCTATAACTGAAATTTTAAGGTGTCATTTTAGTCATTTTTCAAAACCTGAACACAGAATTCTAATAAAACGTCCATTTAGAGGGTTAAAATGTTCTACAAATATTTTCCTCATAAAATTTCACTAGGGGTTGGCAAATGTTCAAGGTTTGTGCGACATGCGCAAAGGGCTTAAAAAGTGTCAAGTAGAAATAATCAATGTTTGTTATTTTTTTTACCAAAGCAGTGTTTAAAAATATCGACAAAAAACAATGCAAATTTACTTTTGAGCTAAAAATGATGTTTTAATGTGTTTTATAAAATTTTATGATGATTCTTTTCTTTGACCGAATTAACCCTCTAGGTCCCATTTTAAGGGGTCATTTTTGTCCTTTTTTAAAAGAAATACAAAAAGGTCTATAAAAAAAGGCAGTTAGAGGGTTAAAATGTTTTACACATATTTGCTGCATCAAATTTTACTAGGGCACGTCTAAGACAGAAAGTTGGTCCAGCATATAGAAAATGCTTAAAAATTTTAAAGTATTTAATTTTTTTTATTTTTTTTTCGGCCCGAAATTTAAAAAAAAAAAACAAGTAAAAAAGTTAAATTCGACTTTGTCGAATGTATTGATACCCTCCACAATGTAAAAAAGTTTATTTGTAAAAAAAAAAATTAAAAAAAAAATCCGCGAAAAAAATTTTTGGTAAATAAAAACTTCAACGAAAAGGTTTTTTTTTGTTTAAATATGTTTGTACTTGTTTAAATACCATTCGGTGATCAATTCTGTTCACATGTATCAATCAGCAACCGAATTAAAGCATTTTGTGTTTTTAGGTTATGTCGGTCCCTTTTTTTGACTCAAAAGAAAGCTTAGGTCTTTTCCCCACCTAATTCTTCTTCGTCCTCAAATATATTTTTGCTCCACCAACAAATTTCCGCTAGAACGGCATCACGCGACTTTTTCCCAAGATATCTGAAATGATGATCACGACCAAAGTACTAAACATATAAAACAGATAAATAGTAAGTAGTTTGGTATTGCATTTGAGCGAAATCGGTTCAGCGGTTCAAAAGTTATGAACGAAAATGTAAGAACACCTCGAAAATTGTGGTACATTCAACATAGCCTAAAAACACAAAATGCTTAAATTCGGCTGCTGGTTGACACATGTGAACAGAATTGATCACCGAATGGAATTTAGACAAGTACAAACATATTTATAAAAAAAAAAAAAACATTTTCGTCAATTTTTTATTAACAAAAAATTTTTTCGCGGATTTTTTTATCTAAAAATTTTTTTTTTGTTTTTTTTTGCAAATAAACTTCTTGACATTGTGGAGGGTATCAATTTATTCGACAAAGTCGAATTTAACTTTTTTACTTGTTTTTTTTTATATTTCGGCCAAAAAAAAAATATAAAAAAATTTTTTAATACTTTAAAATTTTAAAACATTTTCTATATGCTGGACTAACTTTCTGTCATAGACGTGCCCAAGTAAAATTTGATGCAGAAAATATTTGTAAAACATTTTAACCCTCTAACTGCCTTTTTTATATTTCTTTTTTATTGTATTTCTTTTAAAAAAGGACAAAAACGACCCTTTAAAACGGGAGCTAGAGGGTTAATTTGGTCAAAGAAAAGAATCATTATAAAATTTTATAAAACACATCAGAACATCATTTTTAGCTTAAAAGTATATTTGCACTGTTTTTTGTCGATATTTTTTAACACTGCTTTGGTAAATAAAAAAATAACAAACATTGATTATTTATAATTGATCCTTTTTAAGCATTTTGCGCATGTCGCACAAACTTTGCACATTTGACAACCCCTAGTGAAATTTTATTAGGAAAATATTTGTAGAACATTTTAACCCTCTAAATGGACGTTTTATTAGACTTCTGTGTTTAGTTTTGGAAAAAGGACTAAAATGACCCCTTAAAATGGCAGCTAGAGGGTTAAAATGTTCTAAGGAAAGAACCGCCATAAAATTTTACTGAAGACATCAAATCATATTTTGAAGCTCAGATGTGTTCTTATTATAGTATTTTTGACGTTTTCCAAACGCCTTTGATAAAAATATAAAAACTTCAGTGGGTTATAAAAAAGAAATCCGAACTGACTTTGCAAAACCCTTTGGTGATTTTGTTCACTTGATGGTCTACTTTCATATGGCGTTGAAGCCATTGAGGCTCATTTTTCTTGTTGCACAGTGTATTTTAAGTTTCAAGCAAATCAGTTCATTGGGTTTGGAATACTTCCCTTATAAGTTAAATTATTTTTTTATTCATTCTTTTCTATGTGCTGTGCTTGAAAATCAAAATTCGATCCTGCCTAGTGCATTACTAGCAAGTATACTGTGTTTTTTATTATTTCGATCTTAAGGGGGTTATTTTTTGTGGCCAGGGAGAAAGACGTTAAACTTCACCAATGCTTAAACTAATTTAAAGGTATTAAAGTCATAGAGAGAATCAAGATATCATATTTAACAGGAACGCAGTAAACAGATTAGTCGATCTAAAATATGTGTATAGAATTTTTTGAGCTTTGCAATGACTATTGATGGAAGAAAATGTAACATTTTCTATAATATTGTTTTTTTTTTTTTTTTTTTAAATCTGTTCTGATAAAACTATTTTTTTCGTGTAATAATTAAATAATATTAAAAAAAATACTATTTTAAAGTCTGGCAAAGTTCTTTATATAGTTTTGATCACTTGATCAATTATTTTTGATCAATTATTTTTATTTATTCTTTCTATTTATTTACAACTCATTTTTAATAAATTCAACCTAACCGAGAACTGGTAACAATGACCGTCGTCTCGTGGTACCGAAAAAAACAAAGGGTTCTGGTGGAAATCGAACCCACGACCCCTACGTTGAAATGCTAGCACGCTACCAGCTAGCCTACGGGCCCCCCTTCTGTTAAAGTTCTTTATATGGTCGCCAATGTGCTGGGAAATCATCAGTACTCTCCCAGCTTAAACACGGTAAATGGTATGCTGTTGCTATTTTAAACCAAAAAATATAGTAGGTACACAATTCTATTTTTGAATTTCTGAGGAAAGAAATTTATCAAAAATAATTGAGAGATAAAATTTTTTTTTTAAATTTGTCCAAAAAAATTTTTTGAAAATTTTCCAAGTCCAACCCACATTTTTTTGTGTTTTTTTAGGAAAAAAATAAATATTAGAAACTTTCGAAGTTCAAAATAATGTTTTCAAGACTTTAGAAATGATTTTAGGAGAAAAAAGTTGTAAATCCGAAAATTTTGGATTCTTTTTATCCTTTTCGAGTAAACAAATTTATTAAAAATGCTTTTATGAAAACATTATTTTGAAATTTTTTAGAAAAGTTCTAAAAAAACTGATACGTGTTTTAGTAGTAATAAATTTTTATTTTAAATTAAAATGGCCAAAAAAAATCATTGGCTTATAAAACGCTTTCTAATAATTTTTTTCGAATTATAATTTCGTACTAAATAAAATGCTCTACCGGGACTATTTTTTTTGTACGGTTGACAGTTTTTGCCTGGATAGCTTCAGTAGCCTCAGAGTAATCTTTCGAAGGTTAGCGTGTTTTCAACAGACAGACAGACGAACAGGCATTGCTATACTATATCATTTTAAAATCGATCGTGGATCGTAAAAATATATGTGAGGGATTCTTCGTCAACAGGGCCACCGCTCTCTCCAAAATTGGTATTGGCTTAACATTTTTTTTTTTTTTTTAATTCGAAATTACTAAAAAATATTTACTTTTCAATGCCGAGTGGCGATTTTGACTTTTAAGATGGCGGATCCAATATGGCGCCCAATTTATTAAAAACATTAATGGTTTATTTTCTGAATTTTAATAATAAACCATTTATTTTTAGACAAATTTACCTTTAACTGACGAGGTGAATTTTTGGAGCATAGTTTATGACGTGGTGGTAAATTTTACCCCTTTTTAATTTTTTAAACAAAAATTAATAAAAAATATTTTTTTATAATTATTTGTTTTTTAAAACTAAGTTACAACATTAATAATAACAATAAATGCAAAACTTAAAAAAAATATTAGCTATTTTCATCATTACAGGTACTTTATTTCACGAACCTTTTTTTTTACGTAAAAAAAACGTCACAAGGAAAACTTATAAAAAAATTATGAATAAAAAATAAACCAAAATTTTAATGGATGTTAATCTACAGTCAAATGTATGCATTTTAAGAAATATAAGAGATCGTAGAAAAAAAAATAATTGAAGAAACTACAGGTCAACCTTTTTGGAGGTTTTTAGACCCTCCACCACTCAGTGGTAAACAGAGTAAGTAAAAAAAGTAAGAAAAACTTACTACCCGAAATACAGGTCCTAACCAACCTTCAAGTATGCCGAACAACTCAAAATCGTTTTTTGCGTTGATTTAGTGATTTTCGTCTGACAGTCTGTCTGTCCGTCCGACCATCTGTCCACGTACACAGTGTAAGAGCGATACACCGCAACTATCAATCGCTTTTGCTGAAATTCCAATTTATATCAAGTGGAAATCACCGGTTCGTGTTTAGATTTGGTCACTAATACAAAGTTCCCCTTTAATTTGGCTTTAATGACTCTTTTAATTTTTTACTAACAACATATCCGAGGAGTGGTAAAAATAATTCTATTAAAACCTAACGTTTATTTCGATGTGTGGTCAATATTTTTCAACTGAATACTTACGCTAATGCTGACATGGGGTAAAATATTTCCAAAGAAAAACTTACGTAAATGCCGACGAGTGGTAATTTTTACACCAGCATGTCCATTGCTCAGCTCATGCTAAGCCTAGCTTCACCAAAACACAACTATATATTTAAGATTGCGATTTGTGAAGATACTAAGAAAATTAAAATAATAGAGTGCAATGGAAGAGAATAATTCAAAAAAATGTAACGAGAGGGTAAAATTTACCACCACCTCGACAGTTAAAGGTTAAAATAACATCAAAGAGTTTCATTAATAGCCGCTCAAAAATTCTGTTAATCTTAAAAATTAAAATTCTTCTAAAATTTGACCTTTGACCTTTAACTGGGTAAATTTTTCATATCTCAATTTTGTTCTAATTAAAGAAATTGAAGTATTCTATAATATGCTGTAATAATTCGGTTGAAAACATATAAAGTTTGTTAAAAAAATAAAAAATTTAACTAAAAGCTAAAAAAGTTACAAAAATCAGTATTATCTCGAAATCCGCCGAAATAAAATCGCTGGACTAGCGTAATGAAAAAATTAATGTCTACAATTTTTGTAGTTTTTATTCTCTTATATGTGCTTACTTAAACCATATCGCTCATTTACTTGCATAGTGTCATAACTCAAAATGTTTGATTTTACAGAAAACCTGTTTAAAGTTTACAATTGAAACTTGGTTTTCATTGCAAAAGGCCCGTACATAGAAAATGTTATAATGGCGTGTTCTCTTCTCAAACGGTGAGTTTAAAAGATATTAATACGAATTTTTGACACAATATAAAGCATGATATAACAAATAATTCTGTATCGTTTACGCAAAAAAATTACATATTTTGAGTTATGACACCATACAAGTAAATGAGCGATATAGTCCAATGGTCGATTTTTTAAATTTTCTTTGCCAAAAAAAATAAAAATTTAAAATTGAGATTTGAAAACAGGGTTGAAAAATTTAAACCATTTTACCATTAATTTAAAACAAGTTAGCATAACACAATATGAAATATACCTATCACCTTAGTACATTGGGAATTAAAGAATAAAAAAATGTTGTTACAGTACACAGAAAAAAATTAATTGTTTTATTGACCTCCAAATTTGTGAATACAATTAATTTTTTCACTGAAATTGTTCCTATACGGTAATTTGAAATATCAACAAACGTTTGTAAATTTTGATTGTTGAAAAAGGAATTGATAAATGAGATTGTAATAGTTCTCTTTATTATTATTTGTATTGACAAACTTACAAAATCTTAATTTTTTTTTTCAACAAACACAAACAGAATTTGTAGATCTAACAAAAGTAAAAAATCTTATATTTTTTCAACAAAGAAATTCAACAAACACAAAAACTATTTGTTGACATGATAAAATAATTTTGAAATAAAATTACTTGACTGAGTTTGTTGAAATCAAAATCAAAGTTTTGCATTATAGACTAACAGGCGGGCGTTTTTACTAAATGTTTGGTTGATATTATGTTTGGTTGATTTACAATTGCTGTTTGTTGATTTAAATTTGACGATTTTATTTTCTGTGTAGATAATTTCAATCAATTTCAAAAATGAAACTCGAATTCTTTGATTAAGTGGTCTGCCACACGCAAGATGCCTGGGGAAGTCGTAATTACTTGGATGATTTTTAACCGATTTTAGTTTTTATTTCCTTATTACAGAGGTAATCAACTTTAAATTTAAAAAAAAATTGAGAAAATAAGCAAAAAGTAATTTTTTCCCCTTGTAATTTGTTTTTCAAACTTCAGATTATTTCCGCGTCCACTTAAAGTTATCGGATTAACTCAAAATTTTTTTTTTATTAACTTTTTAGTACAAAGGAACAAAATTCTGTCCAGTGCAACACAAAAATCCGAAAATAAAAAATAAGAACGCATCTAGTGTAGATGTTTGTCTATCCACACAAAAAATTCAGACATGTGTTTTTTTTTCTTTTTCGAGAAAATCGCATTTGAGTTTTAAATTTCATAACAATTTGGTAATTTGCTTGTATTTTCTTGTTTTAACATTGCCGATGAGTATTAAATATTTGCATAAATGTTACTCATACGCTATATTGAAACAAGAAAACAGAAGCAGATTACTAAATTGTCATGAAATTCAAAATTCAAATGCGATTTTCTCGAAAAAAAAAACAAAAAACACCTATCTGGATTTTTTTGTGTGGATAAAATATTTTTTTTTTTTAGTGGCCGGATTTTTGATAAATTGACTTTACAAAAAAAATGGAAAAATTTCTGAACGGGTTCTGAAAATTTAAGAAAAAAATTTTTAATCGATAGCCCATGCAAATATACAAGAATGTAAATTTTTAAGATTGTGGTGCATTCCGTTTTAATTTGATAAATATTTAATCAAGGCAACTCGACGCAAATTTTACAATTTTTCTAATATTTGACTACGCCTCCTAAGACCAGTTTTTGAAAAATTTAAAAACCAAAAACGCACTTTTCTTAGTTCGATATAGGGCTATCCAAACAACCTATTCAGAAATTAATGGGACACATGTTTTTCTGTAGCGGGACATTTTAGACATCTAGACCGATATTTCGATGCACTACACACAAAATGACTTAATAAATATATAAATACTAGTCGAATAGCCTGTCCCTGCCAGGCGGAACACCAAATCACTTTTCTCAATAGTTCTAATATGTTACCAAACTTTATATAAAATTATGTAATATTGCTAGATTGAGTTACATCAATATATTTCCCAAACTGGAAAAAAATGAATGAGTATAAAAGGTTTAATTGAGCGTGTTCAGCAGAGAAACCTGCTACTCAACAGTTGAGATGTAGCATGTTTTGATTAGTTGACTCTGCTGAACGCATTTTTTTATGTAAGTTTTAAAATATTGGAATTATTATTTTTTATATTTTCATTTATTTTTTTTGTGGAAAATACTTTTTTTTATTATTTTTTTGTTTATTTCCTTGAATAACGTCAAAAAAATAAATAATTTCAATACAACAGCTTATTTATCAGTTTGTGATCAAATGTAGCATAATTTGTACGTTACCAGTGATGAGAAGCGCTCACTCAACATGTTGACTGAAATGTCAAAAATGAAGCCGTTCAGCAGAATGTTGGGGAGCTGCTGAGTAGCAGCTTTCTTTGCTGAACGTACCCATTGATAAAATTTTAGAACTAAATTTAGCACGCCCATTTCGTCTCTCCGTCCATAAACCGGATATCAAAAATCCATCGTGTGATATACATACATGGCAATTTTTATCTTTCTTTTTATCATGAAGGGTTTTAAAATTAGCTAAAATGTTAAAACCACAATTTTTCCACTTAATTTTTCCTTATAATTCTCTGTACACAGTTTAAATATTAAATCTGACTTCATAAGGATATGATCCATTGTCAATACTTTATGCTTTACAATTTTCAGCTACCTTAATCATTAGGGGTTTCAGAAATAGTTTAAATGTTTAAAAACTAAATTTCGGCGTCTTCCGCCACTCCCTCTGACTTAAAGGCCGAAAATCCGGCTACTTTACAGATTATATATACAAACTGAACAAAATTCACAACGAATTTTTTTTGTATTTCCGCCCTTTCACTGGATATCCAGGTCAGAGTTGATCTTTGCCATAGTCCGTAATTTTCATCTTTCAAGGTCATTAAGGGTGTCTTCAAAATTTGGTAAGATGTAAAAACATAATTTTTCCACGCCCATTTAGTTGTGCCAGCCGAATTTAGAGCCAACTGCATAGTTTAATAACAACAACCGAAATTTTCGGTTGCGATAACCAAAATTTGTTTTGAAAATTTAACTTCTGTTGGTCCAAATAAATTTCGGTAATCGCAACCGAAAATTGTAGTTGTTGTAATTAAACCATATAGTTGGCTCTTAATTCGGCTGGCACAATTAAACTGTTTTTTCTGTGTATTCCAAAATTTTTTAATCTGACTACTTTAGGATAAGCTCCATCGTTAGTACTATACTCGTATCCACACCCTTTTTCCCTCTTAATTCTTCGTCCACAGTCCAAAAAGTTTAAGTCTGACTACTTAAGGATATGCTCCAGTGTCAGGACAATATGCTTGCCAATTTTCGGCCTTGACCCCAATATTGCCTTGCCCATTTTTCCTCTCAACTCTCCGTCTACATTCCAAAAATGTTAAATCGGATATGCTTCATTGTTAGAACTAACTGCTATGCAATTTTCCGCTTTCTAAGTCATTTAGGGGCTTCAAAAGAAGTAAAAATTTAAAAAAATCCCAATTTTGCCCAGCCACTTTTCCCTTAATTCTCCGCCCACATTGCGAAAATTTTAAATCCGACCACTTGGGGATATGCGCCATCGTTAGGACTATATTCTAGGAAATTTTCAGCTTCCTAAGTCATTTGGGGGCTTCAAAAGAAGTAAAAATGTTAAAAAATCTAAATTTTGCCACTCCACTTTTCCCCTCAATTCTCCGCCCACATTGCGAAAATTTTAAATCCGACTATTTGGGGATATGCGGCATCGTTAAGACTATATTCTAGGAAATTTTCAGCTTCCTAAGTCATTTGGGGGCTTTAAATTAAGCAAAA
The DNA here is from genome assembly GCA_963921195.1 of Pegoplata infirma. Lineage (NCBI taxonomy): Eukaryota > Metazoa > Arthropoda > Insecta > Diptera > Anthomyiidae > Pegoplata > Pegoplata infirma. The sequence continues at coordinate 76,124,963 of OY992538.1, read as the reverse complement.
ACGTAAAAAAATTGAATTTTGCCACGCCCACTTTCCCGCTTATTTCTCCGCCCACAGGCAAAAAATCGAAAATCCGGCTACGTTAGGATTTGCCCCAGGTGTTTTACTATATGCATGCCAATTTTCAGCTTTGTAGCTCATCAGTGGGCTTCAAAAAGCTCTGGATAGACAAAAAAAGAGGAACACACAAATAGGGAAATTATATATATAGATAAATACACCCCCATACGATATTTGGAGGGTAAAATAACAAATTAGCAATAACTAATTTTAAATATGATTGTTTTCCCTTATCTATATAATTCTAATTATTTTGAATGCTCTATGACTACTTACATTCATACAGAATTTTCTCAATCATTGATTTAAAACAAACACGAAATCACTTTTCTGCTTAGTAAATCAAAACGAAATTAAGTTCATTAATATCTTTATACATACAAATAGTGAGTGACAGATTAATTAGGAAGGTATCCCAAAATATATGAATTGATTAAAAAAAAAAAAATAATTGAGTGACCGGTTTAACCCAAAATCAATAGATATTAATTTTAAAAAATTATTTTATGTATCAGAATTTTATAATTTTACAAACATTTCGAACTACATATAAGGCACTCTACACCAAATGTCCCGCTACAGAATTGCATGTGTTCCGTAATTTCTAAAAATGTTGTATGGATAGCCCTATATGGAACTAAGAAAATTGCTTTTTTGATTTTAAAATTTTTCAAAAACTGGGCTTAGAAGGCGTGGTCGAATATTGGGAAACAATTCCTATTCCAACAACCTATATTTCAAAATAAAGATAAGGGTGTGTGGGTTGTAAAAGAGCGAAAGTCCATTTCGCCAAACCAACATGATCCTGAAACGTCTTCATTAAAGGTGTCCTTAAGACTAAGGTAATTTTTCAAAATCACTTTTGAATACGTGGTAGGGTCCTAAATTGTAGTTTAGTATCTAAAAATGAGTGAGCCAAAATTTGGAGACAATCGGATAAAAATAACTCGTGCCGAAAATGGATTGAAGTTTTGGAACACTCTTATGTGATAAAAAAACACGTTTTTTCTAGTTTTTTGAAAATTATTGGTATATGTTATTTTTTGTTAATTTTTTTGTTAAATAATATGAAAATGGTACTAAATTACCTTTCCAAAAAGGTTAAAAAAATTCAAATCGGATAAAAAATAAGCATTTTATGCATACATGCCCCAGACCATTGCATGGTTTTTAAAGCCAAAATTTGAAAATGTTCAAAATTTCTAGGCAAAAAAATGAAAAAAATTAAATTTTACTTTATAATGTTATTAAATACATGTTATAGATAAAAACTAACAAATATAGTAGTCTAGCTTTTTTTTTTATTTGGCGTGGGTAGTGATATAACTTCCGCGGATTTCAAAGAAAATGTGTTTTTCTATGGTAATTTAGCAAATATGGAAAAAAAATGTTTTGTATTGTACTATACCAAGTGTAAAAGATAAATTCTGTAAATTTTTAGAGAAATAGGGCATCTTTAACCCCTTTTCATCGAGGTGAAATGACAAATTTGGGACATTACATATTTATATAAAACAAGATATTTGCATATATCCGGTTTCTCAAAAGTTATAGAATTTACATTTTACGCTTCGTTCCGTACAATAAAGAAAAAATTTCCCCATATTTGCTAAACTATTGTGAAAAAACGCATTTTATTTGGAATCCGCGGAAATTTTATCACTACCGGCGAAAAATAAAAAAAAATCTTGACTACCATATCTGCTATTTTTAATCGTAAACATGTTTTCAATATGATCATAAAGTAAAATTAAATTTTTACTATATTTTTGCCTAAAAATTTTGAAAATTTTGAAATTCTGGCTCTAAAAACCATACAATGGTCTGGGGCATGTATGCGTAAAATGCTTATTTTTCATCCGATTTTAATTTTATTAGTCGTTTTGAAAAGGTAATTTAGTATTATTTTCATATTATTTCACAAAAAATTTAACAAAAAATATCAAATACAAATGTTTTTCCAAAAACTAGAAAAAACGAGTTTTTCGTTCTTATAAGAATGTCCCAAAACTTCAATCCATTTTCGGCACGAGTTATTTTTAGCCGATTGTCCCCAAATTTTGGCTCACTCATTTTTAGATACTAAACTACAATTTAGGACCCTACCACGTATTCAAAAGTGATTTTGAAAAATTACCTTAGTCTAATGTTTGTTAATGTTAATGTTGGTTAATGTTTGTTTATTTTTATGCCTAAAAATTTTGAAAATTTTGAAATTCTGGCTTTAAAACCCATACAATGGTCTGGGGCATGCATGCGTAAAATGCTTGTTTTTTATCCGAATTTAATTTTATTAAGTAGTCTTTTTGGAAAGGTAATTTAGTACCATTTTCGTATTGTTTCACAAAAAAATTAACAAAAAATAACAAATACCAACATTTTACCAAAAACTACAAAAAAACTGTTTTTCTGTCATATAAGAATGCCCCAAAACTTCAATCCATTTTCGGCACGACTTATTTTTAGCCGATTATCCCCAAATTTTGGCTCACTCATTTTTAGATACTAAAGAACAATTTAGGACCTTACCAGGTGTAAAAAGATGATTTTCGTTTTTAAGGACACCTCTAGTCTGAAGTCATAGATTAATATTAAAAACTATTAAATTCTGTTTTAATTTTTAAATTAATAAAAATTATTTATTATTCGACCTTTAAAATTCTATTTTTGAGAAGATTATTCTAGCTCAAGGTCATATTTCTTTTACTAATCGTTACGATGATATTGTCAAAGTAACAATTTTCAAGAAACTTTTTATAAAGTTGTTTGTTTTAAATTGATTGGTTTGGTCATTTTGCAAGACTTACTCGACACGTGTTTCGGAATTCGTCAAATTCCATTATCAAGAGTATTTAGCAAATTGACAATCGTTTGTGGCAAAACATAAAGACTTATATTCGTGTGTAAATAGTCATAACGAGAAATGTACTAAATACACAACATAATACAGCTCTAAATTTCAAACGAAAAGTCAAAACCAAACCATCACTATTTAATTCAAACATACCTTCATATATACAGCTTGTATTACATGCTAGTATATACATACAGACAGTAGATTTCTTACGCGAGTAAGATGTTCACTGCTTTTGTTGTATTCCTTCTTATTCATAATATGAACAGAAGTGAGGCGTGCTATCCTTTTGTTTAAATTCTGTTTTAATTTTTAAATTAATAAAAATTATTTATTATTCGACCTTTAAAATTCTATTTTTGAGAAGATTATTCTAGCTCAAGGTCATATTTCTTTTACTAATCGTTACGATGATATTGTCAAAGTAACAATTTTCAAGAAACTTTTTATAAAGTTGTTTGTTTTAAATTGATTGGTTTGGTCATTTTGCAAGACTTACTCGACACGTGTTTCGGAATTCGTCAAATTCCATTATCAAGAGTATTTAGCAAATTGACAATCGTTTGTGGCAAAACATAAAGACTTATATTCGTGTGTAAATAGTCATAACGAGAAATGTACTAAATACACAACATAATACAGCTCTAAATTTCAAACGAAAAGTCAAAACCAAACCATCACTATTTAATTCAAACATACCTTCATATATACAGCTTGTATTACATGCTAGTATATACATACAGACAGTAGATTTCTTACGCGAGTAAGATGTTCACTGCTTTTGTTGTATTCCTTCTTATTCATAATATGAACAGAAGTGAGGCGTGCTATCCTTTTGTTTAAATTCTGTTTTAATTTTTAAATTAATAAAAATTATTTATTATTCGACCTTTAAAATTCTATTTTTGAGAAGATTATTCTAGCTCAAGGTCATATTTCTTTTACTAATCGTTACGATGATATTGTCAAAGTAACAATTTTCAAGAAACTTTTTATAAAGTTGTTTGTTTTAAATTGATTGGTTTGGTCATTTTGCAAGACTTACTCGACACGTGTTTCGGAATTCGTCAAATTCCATTATCAAGAGTATTTAGCAAATTGACAATCGTTTGTGGCAAAACATAAAGACTTATATTCGTGTGTAAATAGTCATAACGAGAAATGTACTAAATACACAACATAATACAGCTCTAAATTTCAAACGAAAAGTCAAAACCAAACCATCACTATTTAATTCAAACATACCTTCATATATACAGCTTGTATTACATGCTAGTATATACATACAGACAGTAGATTTCTTACGCGAGTAAGATGTTCACTGCTTTTGTTGTATTCCTTCTTATTCATAATATGAACAGAAGTGAGGCGTGCTATCCTTTTGTTTAAATTCTGTTTTAATTTTTAAATTAATAAAAATTATTTATTATTCGACCTTTAAAATTCTATTTTTGAGAAGATTATTCTAGCTCAAGGTCATATTTCTTTTACTAATCGTTACGATGATATTGTCAAAGTAACAATTTTCAAGAAACTTTTTATAAAGTTGTTTGTTTTAAATTGATTGGTTTGGTCATTTTGCAAGACTTACTCGACACGTGTTTCGGAATTCGTCAAATTCCATTATCAAGAGTATTTAGCAAATTGACAATCGTTTGTGGCAAAACATAAAGACTTATATTCGTGTGTAAATAGTCATAACGAGAAATGTACTAAATACACAACATAATACAGCTCTAAATTTCAAACGAAAAGTCAAAACCAAACCATCACTATTTAATTCAAACATACCTTCATATATACAGCTTGTATTACATGCTAGTATATACATACAGACAGTAGATTTCTTTCACTTCTGTTCATATTATGAATAAGAAGGAATACAACAAAAGCAGTGAACATCTTACTCGCGTAAGAAATCTACTGTCTGTATGTATATACTAGCATGTAATACAAGCTGTATATATGAAGGTATGTTTGAATTAAATAGTGATGGTTTGGTTTTGACTTTTCGTTTGAAATTTAGAGCTGTATTATGTTGTGTATTTAGTACATTTCTCGTTATGACTATTTACACACGAATATAAGTCTTTATGTTTTGCCACAAACGATTGTCAATTTGCTAAATACTCTTGATAATGGAATTTGACGAATTCCGAAACACGTGTCGAGTAAGTCTTGCAAAATGACCAAACCAATCAATTTAAAACAAACAACTTTATAAAAAGTTTCTTGAAAATTGTTACTTTGACAATATCATCGTAACGATTAGTAAAAGAAATATGACCTTGAGCTAGAATAATCTTCTCAAAAATAGAATTTTAAAGGTCGAATAATAAATAATTTTTATTGATTTAAAAATTAAAACAGAATTTAAACAAAAGGATAGCACGCCTCACTTCTGTTCATATTATGAATAAGAAGGAATACAACAAAAGCAGTGAACATCTTACTCGCGTAAGAAATCTACTGTCTGTATGTATATACTAGCATGTAATACAAGCTGTATATATGAAGGTATGTTTGAATTAAATAGTGATGGTTTGGTTTTGACTTTTCGTTTGAAATTTAGAGCTGTATTATGTTGTGTATTTAGTACATTTCTCGTTATGACTATTTACACACGAATATAAGTCTTTATGTTTTGCCACAAACGATTGTCAATTTGCTAAATACTCTTGATAATGGAATTTGACGAATTCCGAAACACGTGTCGAGTAAGTCTTGCAAAATGACCAAACCAATCAATTTAAAACAAACAACTTTATAAAAAGTTTCTTGAAAATTGTTACTTTGACAATATCATCGTAACGATTAGTAAAAGAAATATGACCTTGAGCTAGAATAATCTTCTCAAAAATAGAATTTTAAAGGTCGAATAATAAATAATTTTTATTAATTTAAAAATTAAAACAGAATTTAAACAAAAGGATAGCACGCCTCACTTCTGTTCATATTATGAATAAGAAGGAATACAACAAAAGCAGTGAACATCTTACTCGCGTAAGAAATCTACTGTCTGTATGTATATACTAGCATGTAATACAAGCTGTATATATGAAGGTATGTTTGAATTAAATAGTGATGGTTTGGTTTTGACTTTTCGTTTGAAATTTAGAGCTGTATTATGTTGTGTATTTAGTACATTTCTCGTTATGACTATTTACACACGAATATAAGTCTTTATGTTTTGCCACAAACGATTGTCAATTTGCTAAATACTCTTGATAATGGAATTTGACGAATTCCGAAACACGTGTCGAGTAAGTCTTGCAAAATGACCAAACCAATCAATTTAAAACAAACAACTTTATAAAAAGTTTCTTGAAAATTGTTACTTTGACAATATCATCGTAACGATTAGTAAAAGAAATATGACCTTGAGCTAGAATAATCTTCTCAAAAATAGAATTTTAAAGGTCGAATAATAAATAATTTTTATTAATTTAAAAATTAAAACAGAATTTAAACAAAAGGATAGCACGCCTCACTTCTGTTCATATTATGAATAAGAAGGAATACAACAAAAGCAGTGAACATCTTACTCGCGTAAGAAATCTACTGTCTGTATGTATATACTAGCATGTAATACAAGCTGTATATATGAAGGTATGTTTGAATTAAATAGTGATGGTTTGGTTTTGACTTTTCGTTTGAAATTTAGAGCTGTATTATGTTGTGTATTTAGTACATTTCTCGTTATGACTATTTACACACGAATATAAGTCTTTATGTTTTGCCACAAACGATTGTCAATTTGCTAAATACTCTTGATAATGGAATTTGACGAATTCCGAAACACGTGTCGAGTAAGTCTTGCAAAATGACCAAACCAATCAATTTAAAACAAACAACTTTATAAAAAGTTTCTTGAAAATTGTTACTTTGACAATATCATCGTAACGATTAGTAAAAGAAATATGACCTTGAGCTAGAATAATCTTCTCAAAAAAAAAAAAAAAAAAAAAAAAAAAAAAAAAAAAAATTAAAAACTATTGCTAGAAGAACTCGAAATTTTTCACAATTACTCACAGCGTGCATTTCGACTTAAAGCAAAAGTATTATTCCTTTTTTGAATTTGATTGACATTGATGTACTTCTGAATGAATCGTTTTCTGAATTTATTTACAAGATAATTTGAATAGCATTGAAAAAAGAGTTTATTCTAGTTCGAGGTCATTAAATTAACATTTCCTGAAAGCAACTAATGAAAATAACAAATTTTTATTATTTAAAAAAAAATTCAAGAAACTTTAAAATTCAA